>CM034706.1:182963511-182974439 GCA_020142125.1 Phrynosoma platyrhinos | reverse complement strand
CGTCTCCAGGGCCTCCGTCTGCCGAGGCCCTATGTCACCCATTGAACATGCTCTTTCTTTTACAAGAAATTTATAAGAAACACACTTATATTTTTTTAGCCTTAAGGTGAAGACAAAAACTTGGTGCACTGTTTTCTGAACTTTGGTTTGGTGCAATGAAATCATTTGCCCTAATTTAGATTTTATGTTTATAATTTATATATTCTGATCAATACTGCTGAAAATCCTAGGGATGAATCTTAGAATTTTTTTTATAAAAGACCTTTTTTTTAGTTTAAGTGAGCATCACTTAAACAAAAAGTCTGACCCTTACATGTGAGCTGTAAAAAGTACAAGCTCCAACATTCACATATGTCAGCAACAGGTAATATCAAAGCCAGTAACAGTAAAACAACAGAAAAGTTGGCACTGAAATGGCTTACATTTCAGTGGAGTGGAAAAACCACTCTGGATTTTAGCTCCATCCTATGGAATCCTGAGATTTGTAGTTTTCTGTGGAACTGGAGCTTTCTGAAAGAGAAGGCTAAATATCTCGGAAAACTACAAATTCCAGAATTCCATAGCATTGAGCCATGGAAGTTAAAGCAGAGTCAAACTGCATTAACTCTGTAGTGCAGACGCAGCCTAAAATGTTCAGAGTCACCACCACACAGCAGGATCCTGGAGAGGAACTCAAAGTGAAGCTTATTGCTTGGCTTAAGAATCTGTTTTACCTCTCCCAGTTTAAATTTAGTTTGGGCTGCATCCTGATCTTATCAGAAGGATTTTGCCATCCAATTTGCCACTCAAATACATTCTGGGTGCATCCCAATTTCCAGGAGTGCTCCGGTGGCCATTTTCTTAAGCTGGAAATCTCCCAGATCCAAAAAAAAGCCACGGGGAGTGCTCCTGGAAGCAGGGATTCACCCAGGATGTATTCAGGTGGCAAATTCAGCAGCAAAAACCTTCTGATGAGATCAGGATGCAGCCCAAATTGAAATTTAAACCCACAGAGGTAAAATGGATTATTAAGCCAAGTATAAGATCCAGTGTTCTTGCCATCATTGCATCATCATGATATCTTTTCCCCTCACTCCAAAAGAAATTATTCTATTGTACAACAGAAATAATGTTCTACATGGGGTATAAAAGCAAAGTGTTATGCAAATAGTAGTTTTAATAGTTGACATGGAGGAATTGTGTTTAAAAAGGATGAATCATTTTAGCCTCTCCCATTTTCTTTAGGATTTTAAACCTTATTTTGCTCTTAAGTAGCTTTGGCATTGAAAACTACTTCTGCAGAATGATTTACCCAATGCGAGAGGAGCCCTACTGTGTAATTCTTGACAAATCTCACAGTGTGCAACATTACATTGGAGGCAGGTTTCACTACTCACTGATTCCATTTTTGCAGTCCGGCTTACGCTGACTCATAATTAAATAGCAAAACCCATGCAGTGTAAAGGTCAAATGCTTTAAATGTGTCAATAGAAATGCTGTATATGTTTATGATTCAAATTACTTTACAGCAAAGTCAGCATAAAACAGCCTGCACATCTGTTGAGCTAACAATGAAGACTCAAGCTAATGATTTGTCAGTTAAGCATTAAAAGGCATTGAAGGGTGGAAAGCGCTGTATGTAGCTTTCAAAATATATAGCTATACATGAGCATTTACAATCACCTTACAGTCAGGGTAAAGTTAACACTTTCTGGATGGCTCCAATTTTTTGCTCACTTACCTAGGAGGAAGCCTATTTGAAATCAACAGGGCTTGCTTATAGAAACAGGATTGTGCACTAAGTAATGTCTTTCTGCCTACGTCTAGCACTGCCTAATACTTGAAACAGAGACATTGATTTCTATCAGGCTTATATCCAGTTTAAGCAACCTTGGAATTACAGCAAAAGATGACCTTGATCCTGGCCACATTCTTCAAGATCACTTAAAGTTTAGCAGTTGTGAACTCTTAACACCTTTTAACTACTAGGGTGTAGACACCATCAGAATGGTTAAAACATGGATCTTTTTTTCTGCATCTGAGGAAGTAGACTTCAGTGTACAAAAACTCAGTGAAGCACTAGTTGACTCACATTTTAATTGTAGGGCAACCAGTATTCTATTTTGCTTTTTGTCAAATATATAGCGCTTCTGCTTCAAAGAAATACTAGCTATCAGTAACTCCAAATAGCTAAAAGTTTCAGAACTTTTATAGTCTTGTCAAAAAAGGGACTTAATTTTAAATAATTACTGATGTATACTCTCATAAGATAAAGGTAAAGATAGTCTCTTGACATGAATATTTAGTCATAACCGACTATAGGGGGTGGTGCTAATCTCCATTACTAAGCCGAAGAGCCAACATTGTCCAAAGACAACTCCAGTGGTCATGTGGACAGCATGACAGCACCAAATGCTGTCAGCTCTCCACTGAAGTGGTACCTATTTATCTACTTGCATTTGCATGCTTTCAAATTGCTAGGCTGGCAGAATCTGGGATTAGTGACAGGAGCTCAGCATTATGCGACACTCGGGTCTCGAACTGCCAACCTTTCAATCATCAGAATTGGCATCTTAACCACTAAGCCACTCATACATTTTCAAATAAATAATGTTTGTTTGCTAAGCAATCAATACTATAATAAACTGGGTTGTTTTCCAAGTCTGAGAATTCTCTGTATATCATTCAGTGCTAAACAGATAATTAAAGGGAAGGTGGCTTATACCAGACTATTTGTTTTTATCTTGCTCAGCGCTGTCTACTTTTCCTGGTAATGGTTTCAGATAGATATGCTTTGCATGTCAACTGCTCCTTAGACCCTTTAACTGGAGATGTCATTCTGAGATAACCAAACACAATTTTGGAAGGAATATCTAGTGGGCACACCTCTTCTAGATGTTCTTTAATAATCTGTATGAGAATCTGGATTTCCCCCCCAAACACTTGATTCTTTGGGGTAAGGCACTAAAGGGTAAGGCCACAAAAGTGAAAACTGGAGAGGGCTCCTATACTTTTAATGGTTATGTGGAAGAGGGAATTTCAGCAGCCACTGCTTGTTACCTAGTTGTATGATGAGCAGCACTTGCTGAAATTTCCTCTTCTGCACAACCTTTACAGAGATAGGAACTCTCTCCAGTATTTACTTTAGAAACCCTGTTAAATGAGAGATGGACAAAATATGGTCCTGGAGCTGCATACTGACCCTTTATGTGGCAGCACCATCCCTCCCCATACTGGCACTTAAAATAAACAATTAAAAGAAAGGGCTACAAGAAAAAGAGGGTGACTTGCCTTTCCTGGAATCCTCCAAAAATGACCATCTCATAGGTTGCTGTGGGGTACTGTGGTCCTGTTGAACATTTACACATGCACACGCACACACACTTTTTTAAAACCAGAAATGAATTTACAGTCATTTTGCCCCCCATTTTGGAGGGCATTTTTGGCAATCCGTGCAGTCCTAGGATTCTGGGGCAGAGAATTGCCTCCTGGTCTTATTGGAATTGTCCAACCTTGTATGATTCACAATCAGATCAAGCTCATTTTCACCCAAAAGAAGTTGATGATAATCCAAGATTCAGAAACATCAAGCTCAGCAGAATTTAAAGTAGCATCATTTGGAGTCAATTGAAGTCTCCCAGACAGAGCAATGTGGCTGCACCTAGAACATCCATGTCCATCTTCTACTATCTTCTACCATGGAGTCATTATGTGGGTTTAGGGATGTCACAATTTTTTCAAAGCCTACCATATGCTAAATGGCAATAATAATGAACTTGCATGTAATGCCTTTAGTGAAATTAGTAGTGCTAAAATACTAGAAATAATTTACTCATAGAAGTAAACATATAACCCCATTTATCTGGCAGGAGAGAATATTGCTTTCTTATCTCTAACTGGTTCTCTTATAGACTGTGAAAGCAATACAGAGAAAACCTTTTAATCAGGTGACCAAAGCAGATTGTAACACATTTTTAACAAATTCAGAACCAAAATGTATGGATTTCACCCAATTAGAATGTACTCCTAGACATATGTAAATGAAAGTAATTGAATCTGAAGTTATTTACTTCAGATATGAACATAATGGTATCTTATATCATGCCTGGTTCAGAGAAGCCACATTCTCACCTCAAATACAGGAAAAAGGTATGGCTAATCTCTATACATCTCCTTCAGTTTTTCTCTGACACAGTTTTGACTCCTTTGATATAGACAGGCCTACCTGTGAGCTTTTTCTTATTTCCAGTGTTTGAGTGCTGTTTCATAGCACAACTTTGTCTGAATGTTGCTTACAATAAATGCAGGCCAATTAAGATAGTAAATAAAATAATTAGCCATAAAATCAAAAGGAATGCAAAAAACAAAACTGAGTGCAACCCCAAAAATGAAACCACAGATTTTAAAACTAAATGCAAAGAATATATTATTTATTGAAAAAATACTAACTGCTCAGAAATGCCATCTGATGCCAAAAAGACCACAGGTTTCATGCCAGCTGAACTCCTCTGGGAATGATGCTCCATATCTGAGGTGCCAGGAACCTGGTAATCTCATAAATCTGAGACAAGAAAGCATTAGCTCCAAAGCATAACTTAAGTACAGTCTTCTATCAAAGAGCATCACTTAGCCATAACAAAGACTACAAAATGGGGATATGCAAATCTTACAGCTATAGGATTCAGTAAAATTCGGGAGACAATATAGTTTGGTTTATAATGGACTGATATGTCTACTAATGATAAAGGAAAACCACAGGAAAGCTATTGTCCTTGAAGTTAGGATGGCCAAATTTGCTAATGGAAGTTTTATGTTGTCATCAATGGAAATGCTTGAGCATTCAGATTTCTGACTTTAATGTCAGTAATTGTAAAAGAAAAACCACAGCAAAAGCAAAAGCAAATTGACATTTTATGACTTTATTCCCAATAGGCAGAATAGATTAGAGGACAGACAACAGTCCTAGAAACAGTTCTAGGAATTGTAAGGTACAATCCCATCTCAGCTTGGACAGCCCATCAGAAATAACTCATGACAAATAATGGACTACCTGTAATTAATTTCTGTGTTCAGTAACTAAGGCAGAATTAATTTACATGATGGTGTTATGTGAAAAGGGATATCTTTTACTCCTCTGTGTTCTCATTTACTTTTATAGTCAAAGGCTTGCTTCCTAGGATGGGTTTGGGGCACATACCAAAGGCATGCAGTATTCTTAGGATTCTTTTTAAGGAAAGAGTAACAAAAATCACCTATTTCAATAACCTTTGAATACCAACATTTTACATTTTACTGCTAAATATGACATAACTACTTTTTGTATATTGGTACAGTAACAAATTACTTTTTAAAAGAACTCTTTCAGGCACTGATAGCTCTGTTCAGTCATCTAAGTTATGAAAGAGGACACAGACCAGTCTCCCACATTCAACAGACATTTAATAAAGGGGAAGCATACAGTCAAGTGATTTTAGTGGCAACTTAGGGCCTTTACAGACTGCCAGAAACAATGCAGCTTGAGGCCACTTTAACTGTCCTGGCTCAGTGCTAGGGAGTCATGGGAACTGTAGTTTATTGTGGCACCAGAGCTCTCTGACAGAGAAGGCTCAATGTCCCAATACAGTTCCCATGATTCCTTAGCACTGAGCCAGGACAGTTAAAGCAGCCTCAAACTGCATTATTTCTGGCAGTCTGTAATGGCTCTAACTTAAAGAAAGAAGATGGCAGCATGAGCTTTTGTAGATGAAAGTCTACTTCCTCAGATGCATATGGTGGAGTGGAAGCTAGGGGCAGACATATATATGCCATTAGTATGTGAAAATGTCAATCCAAATTCAAAATCCTTTGTGTATGAAAATAAAGTGGCAAGTCCAGTTTTAATGATGGTCATTTATGAACAAATTGGAAACTAGCCTTTGTGTGTGGAAATGGAGTGGCAAATCCATTTTGGCATTGTAAACTAGGCTGTAGGTTAAGAGAATAGGTAAGTGTAGGATGCCCTCATAAGGATGGGGTAAGATAGTGTTGAAATGTGTGTAGTATGCCAGAAAGCCATTGTCTTTGTTCAATTCATTGCTGAGGGACTGCAGTCTTTAGCTGAGCTTCAATTCTGCTATTTCTCTTTCTAATTCTGCTATTTCTGCCTTTGTAGTTCTGTGGTCTGAGATGGAATGCCCAGGGAGATTGAAATGTTCTGCCACTGGTTTTTGTGTATTCTCATTCCTAATATCTGATTTATGTCCATTTATCTTTTTGGCACAGTGACTGGCCTGTAGATGTAGAGTGCTGATGGGCACTGATGAAACAGTATGGCATAAATCAAATTAGCATTATGGTGAACTGGCTACCATAATATGATTTATCCCAATGATCCTGGATACAGCCTGCAGGGATAGTTTACAATCAAGGAACAGTTTGCCACTATCCAGGTAGAAAGGTGCTCAGGCTTCGTAGTAAAAAATACTAAGCAAATGTGCATTGGGACTGGATAACTCCATTATTGGGTAACTCCATATGCAGTGCCATAGTGGGACCCCAAGGCCCCCCAACTATTGAGCTGAATGGAGGTGGTGGAAGCTGGACTGCTGAAATCCACTAGCTAACTGCTTGGTAAAACCCTCTAGTTCCATATCACATTTTAACTGTTTTCCTGTTCCACATTCAATAAAAAATTAGTTTTTCTGCCAATCTCATTTCCATTTTGGTTCATTTTTTACTGACAAAGATATCCAAGAAAGACAAGTAATTAAGTTTGACATTCTCTGGAAGTGAAGCAGAAGTTTATAATGAAGGGTAAGCACCCTTGAAATAGTCAGAAAGTGTCATTCTTTGGGCATTAGCCTGAAAATTAGTATTATGAAACTTGATATTCACTGAGAGGCATCAACACCATATTATCACTGGCTAATACATATCTTTTCTCTCTGGAAGTTATTGAGCCAATTCATTAGAAGGTGTAAATTAGCTGGGCTTCATTGCCTTACATTAAGTTAGTGGAGTTATATTGTCTGGGCCTCATAGGAGACATTAAATGGGAAATGTTCTGGGTTATGATGGTGAATACAGAGGCCCAATGTCCATTTTAAATCTACTACAATGTTACAAAACCAATATCAGGTTAAAATTAGGGTCAAGAGGAACAGTGAGAATATTTATAGAAGTATGTTTTCCCCTTGCTGATCTTTCTCTGCTGAGGTCCTGCTATTGTTTTCACATGGATGGCAGACATTGTGCAGTGAGCCATAGTAGGCGGGAGCTTCTGGGGATTCAAGTTGTTTTTGTGGAATAAAATAAAGACAGTGAAACATGCTCTTTAGCATAGATATTGGTATAGAGTTTTATGAGGCTTGAACACTAAATATGAAAAAACCACATGCATACCTGGATATTCATTTTCAAGCATGATGATGGTTACTTTTTATATCCTTAAAAGTAGACTGTATATCTATATTCTTTCCAAGAACATATCTGTAGTGTACTGTTGTAGTACTTCAATACCATTTTAATGACTTCGGCTCTATTCTACAGAATTCTGGGATTTGTATTTTGGCCATGTTCTTTGTAGTTCAGGACAGTGGAACAATGCTTTTTAAGTACCTCACCATCAACCACAAATCCCATGATTTCATAGGAGATATGACCATTAAAGTAATAACAAGTGTATACAATGTTGTAGTGCAGAGGCACTCCAGGAATTCTACAAACAACACATTATAGCACATGTTGATGTGCCACACATTTCTTTCATGCTTTTACCAAGGAAGTAGAGCACCCAGAACTGTACCCTTGCATTGGTTTAATGTAGGACAACATTTGTGATGAGGAAGATTTTCTTTGAGCTGCCTGATGTGGAACATTAATTACACAAATGGAATGCAGGTGCAAAAATCTATTTCTGTACAGATACAGCAGAGCACATTTCCTTTATCTTTCAGTGTGCTGTTCAAAGAAGCAGTTTGTTCAGCTTATTTATTATTATGGACAGAATTGCATTTCTGTTACAATGCATGTGATATCGCTGAAGTTTCTGAGTGAGGCGGTGTCTGTGTGCTATGTACAGATTGAGAAAGGCTGCTATGAGAAGCTGCCATCCTGCTAGTGACATATATACATATGCAGCTTTTTAGGGGATAGGGCTCAATGGGGCAAAGGACTATCATAAACCTCCTTCCTGACAGCTGTTAAGCATCCAGGAGGGACCACAGCTGCTGCTACTAACTAGTGGGGAAGGGAGGGAGTGGGGAGGCAATCCAGACAGGGTGACTAGATGTCCTCCTTTTCCAGAACATGTCCTACATGTCAGCCTTCTGTCCAGGAGGAATTTCAAAATGTCCTCCATTTAGAGCATCACTAAGAAACACAAGTTGATATTTATATGAGTGTTTTTAGCTTTTATTTGGAATGCCCTACATTTTTCTTGAATGCTCTATATTTTGCAGTGTATTGTTCTCCTTTGTGGTTATGATGCCTGGTCATCCTGAATTCAGAGGAGGGAGAAATGGCTTGTCTAGGCTGCAAGGAAAAGGGAAATATGGGTGCCTTCAATTTGGGAGTATACCATCATTTCTTCCCCCCTCCAAGCCTAGACCAACTGCTTCTCCCTCCTCTGAATTGCCTCCCTCTCCCTCTCCTCCCTAATAATAAGCACCAGCAGTGGTCCCTTCCAGGGTTTGACAACTGCCGGTGGTGGACGAGGACAAAGAGAAATGAGAAATCCTGCACCACTTTCTTAATGCAGGATTTTGGCCAGAGTATTAGGCCCCACTCAGTATAAGACTTTGGGGTTATTTGCACTAGAAAATAGAGCTGCATAGTAAATAATGTTTCTTCCAAACATGTGAGAATTTGATGTAGCATTTTAAGTAGAATTCTTTTTAATGGAGTACAAATGAGAATGTCTCTCCCTGTTTTTATTTTTCCTATTTATTTCACTGGATTCTCTTCAGGTTCTCTTTGCCATGAGCAACAAAGGGGAAAAAAGCTGGTATTGTCAAATGGCAAATGTGCTTGAATGTATGCAAGTGTAAAGTGATGCATATTGGGGCAAACAATTCTAACTTCAAATATACACATAAGGGTCTGCGCTTCCAATTACTGACAAGGAAAAAGATGTTAGCATTATGGTGAACAGCTCAGTGAAAACATTCTAGGCATATCGGGGTTACTCCAACACATATCTTGAGAAGGAAAGAAATATTTACATCTCATTATATAGAAACATTGTAAGAGAGCCAGTGAAAAATGTTTTAAAGAATGAAAGCAGGGTGCATCTCTGTGTGTATGTGTGATTGTGACAAAAAATTCACATGACCTGGAGTGTGTGTGTGTGTGTGTGAAAGTAGCTTAAAATTCCCTGCTAGCTTTCTTTTGCACAACAACCAAGATTGATTTTTCATCCTAGAGTACCCATCCTAGAGTACCCGCCCAGTGCTGTGCATGCAAAAGTTTTCTTAGGCTGTAATAGTTCCCTGCATAAGGTCATTTTGCCCACTACATAGTTCCTAACCAACCATAAGTCAACAATGCATGCTACCTCTCATCTGATATTTTCAGATACACTGTGTTTGAACAAGGAAACTACATTCAACTGTCATAGCTAGGTAATGCTAGAGGTTTTTTAGTTTTTTAAAAAATATAACTCCAATTCACCAGCCAATGTTCCAGGCAATGCTGACTGGGAACTGTAATCCAAAAAAGTCATTTCCCCAAATGCTGGATAATATATACCCATTAACAGACCTGTTCTCCACATTAGTGGTCTATGTACTCTTCCCTTAAAGCTATTAGCCAATCTGGCCATATCTCATTTTCTTCAGTTCTGTCTTGTGATGATCATTTAAGAAAGGGCCTTTGCAGACTGCCAGAAATAGTGCACATTAAATTGAGGCACTGCCCTGGCTCAGTGCTAGGGAATCATGGGAACTGTAATTCATTGTGGCACCAGAGCTCTCTGGCAGAGAAGGCTCAATGTCTCAGAAAAAAATACAATTCCCATGATTCCCTAGCACTAAGCCAGGGCAGTGCCTCAATTTAATGTGCACTATTTCTGGCAGTCTGCAAAGGCCCAAAGAAAAGTTAAGGTTTAGATCAGTGGCACCTTCCTAGGCTTACTGTCCTGTTCCCAAACAAAAATATGGATTACAATTTCTCTTAATTTGGTATATCAAAGCCTTCAAGTGACATTCTGCAAACTGCTACCATGGTGTAGCTATAACCCTCTGCAGGATGGGTTGTCCACTCCTTGCCCATATTAGGGGAGCTGTCCCACAGAATGGGAAAGGGAAAAACTATGTGTAGTTAGGTACATCTGACACCTAATGATTGAAGGCTTCAAACACATGGTCACATTTAAATTAATTAAAATTACTGTATTTTAAAATGCAAATATGCCTCAGGTGTACACCAAACACCCCTTACAATGCATGCCAATTTCCAAGTAATTCATTTCATAGGGCTTCTGCAGACTGCTAGTCTTGGAACTGTGGCTCAGACAGACCTGCTCCCTTCTCTCTCTCTCTCTCTCTCTCTCACACACACACTTTATTAGAGACAGATCTCTCATTATGTTGCCCCCCTTCATCTCCCTTAACAAGTTCTGATTGAGTTCTAAACTGTTCATTCTGATAGTAGCCTTGACCAATCATTTCCATTTTATACTTATAGCTTGAGTGCAGGCACCTGGCTAATTCTATTTTTCCCAAGTGGAAAATCACTGTCAGTCAGCCTGCATCTGGTTGAGGATGGTACAACACTTTGTTAGTAGTTCAGAATGGCTAGCTAATTTTTTTTTCATCCATCTGAGCTGTATTTCTTTCTCTGCTCCCCTCCATTTCTTTCCTTCTCTTCCCCCCTCCATCCAAAATGTTGCTGGAACAAAGTACTGTAGTCAGTTTTGAGGTGAGTGAATTGGTCAGCCCAGCTGGGTATTACTAGGGACGTTATCACACGTG
>CM034706.1:182898789-182952063 GCA_020142125.1 Phrynosoma platyrhinos | reverse complement strand
CACACATGCCCAAGCAATGTCAGAGTGTGGTCAATATAGCAAAAGCTATTAATGAGGAAAAATGTACAAACTAGAAGCTACTGCATTTTACTTCTACCTGACCTTACTGGGAAGCATAAGATTCCATTCCCTTCTCTCCTTTCCCCACCCACTCAGTTACTTGAGTGTAAATTACTTGCTATTGCTATTGCTAAACTGCTTTTGCCCTTTGAACTGATGTTTGCAGCACCTAAGGTTCAGTGAAGGCAAATGGGGAAAGTGAGAGAGGAGATAGAAAGTGAGATAATTTAAAAGCAGCTGTAAAAGTGGGATGACAGAGGATTAAGCAAGACCATCCCTACCAAATCCAGACAAGCAGAGGATACACATAGCCCACTTAAATTCCTTAACCTAGCATTTTAACTTCAGCTTGGGTGTGTGCACATGTGTGTGTATGTGTTTGAATGCTACTTCTTACCAGTGCTGAAATGTGATTAAGCTGCCAGTCCAGATCTGTTCCATACATGGCAATTCCCCCCTCCCTTTTTTCAGGCAGCAACATGTTTTATGCCAGCAAGTTATTGGGTCTATTCCTTGCTGCTACCCAGAGAAGGGGAGATGAGCAAGCAGGAAGGGGCAGCTGCCATTCCTTCTCCCACTGTTGTTCCCCATCTGTCCCAGAATTGAGCAGATAGCAATGGCAAGAGGAGGAACAAGAAAGCTGGACATCAATGGTGGTTTGTAGGGATGCATATGTTGAAGAATGTCCCTGGGCAGATTCCCAACAATGCCACACTTTGACATTGCAATCCTTTGACACTGACACTGATTAAATCACAGTCTTTCAGGGAATAGATCCTGGCTTCCCTGAGGGCTATGCCCTCCTCTACTGAAAGAGGATATACTCCAAACAGTTCTACCATGCCTGACATCTAAATGATGGCTTGAGTTTTAACTTAGGAGACAGGTGAATCAATGGATTTGCCCTAAACTGTAACTTTTAGTTTAAAGTCAAGGATTCATAATTTTTTGGGGAGGAGGGATGATCTATATACTGCTTCAGAAAAGGACAAAAAGTGGAAGCAGGCACATTTTATATTCATAGAAACACCACTTTTGGATGTGAGTGAGACACTAGATAGGGCCCTATTCAGGTGTTTCCAAACTGGATATAATACTTGCCATTCCAGGGTTCTAAATCACATGGACAAAAATGTTCTTTATGCGAAGAAATTGATGGGACCAAAAACGGAGGGGTGAGATTAACACAGCCCCCCTCTACAGTTTGGGAATGCTTGAATATGGTTAAGTTTCTTCTAAATTATAGCATGACTGTTTCATACGTTGTCTTGTATGTCTCATCCCTTGACCTCTACACACCATTTCAAAAGGCCTCCTTTGTCAATGGTGTACGGGAACATAAAACATTACAATAATTTCCTTTGAAAGATGTACAGAAGCATTTTATGTAATTTCTTCTTAATTTAGAGGACAGGGTTTTACTTCAGTACACTAACCTCTGCCAGTAATAGTTAGTATTCCAGAAATCCTAAGCCATCCTTGCAAAATCAGAACTTTAAATTGAACCATTGTGTTTATACTAATTAGTAACACTTTTTTCAGATGCAGCAGGTGATAACTGCTAGTCATTCCAAGGAAGGCTGTGGATTTTATTTTTTAAAATGAAGGCATAAAATAAATAGATGTCCAAAAAGATTTTGAAGGCTTTTAAATGTAAGAGCTGATTAACTAAGTATTAAAGACTACAGACCCTCCTCTGGCCTTTGTAGAAACTTCATATCAACGTATCATGAAATAGCCCTTAATCATATTACATCACCTAGGGTTCATAAACTATTGCTTTAAATTACATTAACAAAAAAAAAATCAATATAAGGAAATATCATCTTGTAATGAAAGATCAGAGCTTGGAAATCATGATATTTCCTCTCATGAATTACCGGTACTTTTGAGGATAATGAGGGCAAGATGATGGTCCTTTTGCAAATAGTATAATGAACTAATGATGATATTACTCTTCCCATGTAAAGACTAATATTTACTCATTACTTTTTATCATTACTTTTGGATCTAAAATACCTTAAGGGCTAAAAATGTGGTGTGGACAATTTCATGGGCCTTTCCTCTGCAAGTTTAAGCCATTTTCTTCCTTTTAAAAATCTATTTCCACAAAGGAGCCTAAAAAGGAAGAAAAAGTAGCATGGCAAGTGATGGTATGGGTATGGGTGAATCAAATTCTTTTGAATCCCATTTTGGGAGAAAGGCAGAATATAAATAAAATAAATATATAAATTTGCAAAGTAAATGGCGATGTTTGGTTCTGTGGTTCTGAAATGAGTGACATGGAATTACTTTTAAAAAGTTACTTTCCAAACTTTGTAAAAGATAGACTTGTATTTACATTAATTTGTCTGAAATGCATGCTCCCCCAACATAATGAGCAGAGTACAAGTAAAAAATGATGGAAAAACAGCATGAACTAATTTACTGTAATTGAACATGACACAATGAAACCTCTGATTTTGTGAATCTAGCTGCAAAACATTAGAAACAAGGACAGACAATTCATATTGTTTTGTGGGCCTTGTATGTACAGGCCAAAAGGTCTGTTGCCCCCAACGTTCTGGTGCTGTCCTATTCTGATAACACATGGCCCAAATCCTGGTTCTAATACAAGCAGTCTGAACAACGTCTGGCACGTTCATCAGAACTGGACTATACTAGCCTATAATGGTTTAAAATAAGTTACCTGTTGCTCTGGATTTTCCAGGAAAATCCAGATTCCTCTGTTCCCATGCTGCTGTCTTCATGGACAGCTGGCTGGACCTCCTGGTGTGTCCACCACCTCTGTGGGTCATTTGTTCTGACCTCAGAAAAGAATGACTGTGGAGGTGCTAGATGTACCAGATGGTCCAGTGGGACACCCTTGTAGAATCCACCATGGCTTGGGACCAGAGGCCAAGGTAATTGGGGAGAACAGGACAACTGCAGAGTCAGGATACTCTGAGCTTAAGGAGAGGCATGTAGAAATCTCTTGTCAGACAACCCTAGTGTCTCACCAAATTACAAAGCCTAGGATTCCACAGGATGCGACCATGAAAGGTAAAGTGGAATCATAGTGCTATAATTGTGTAATGAGAAAGGGGCCCCAGGACAATGTCATAGGTATGTAAACCAAAACACCAAAGAAAGAAGTGAGCAGCTGGTAGACCTCTTCCCACTGGTACTGGAGGAGAAATAGCTGATCCCACCAGCAGCTGTGAGAAGTTTAAAGCTCCTAGGTGAGGAACATTGGGTGCTCACACCTGTGTGCTTGTGACACTTATGACAAAACTGACCTCTTTTTGCCAAGAGTCCTCTACTGCCAGTTGTCACTGCTGAAAGTGAGGCCAAATAGAAGCTTACATTATGTATACATTTGCCTCTTGTGTACTTAGATTTCATTCAAAACACAACAGATGTGAAGACAATCCTGGACTGACTGCAGAGGACAAAGAAGGGATGTAACTCTTGACCCCTTTCACATTCCAAATCTGGATCTCTCCTTTTCTCTCTGGCTGAATCTGCAATGGTAAATAATGCAGCTATGGCTCCATCCCATAGAATCCTGGGATTTGTAGTTTGGTGGGGCATGAGAGCTCTCTGACAGAGAAGGCTAAATATTTCATAAAGCCAAACACCCCAGAATTCTGTAACACTGAGCCATGGCAGTTAATGTGGTATCAAACTGCATTATTTCTGCAGTCCAGATCAACCTCCCTCAATTCCTCCCTCTCACACTCACTGCACTGCGTTTAGATCATGTTTTGTTTTGTCTGTACTTTCTTGGCTTATAAAGACATACATCTGAGCAATTTATTGTCAAATATGCCTTGCTAGGCTTTTAGTCACAGTGTCTGATACTAAAATGCTAGATACGTTGGTTATTCAGAAATAGGTCCCACTGAAATCAGCAGAAGAGTTATTCCAGAGTATTCATGAATGTCACTGCAGCATTTTCAGAATAGATTGTATATCACCACATACCCATATTGGTATATTTACTTTTTTTTTTTTAGTCCAACTATCAAAATTCCTCTGGGTGCTGAATACAAGTGCCATAATCCAAAATATAACTTTTCCACATTCTGATTACCTATCTCAGGTATGTCACTACTCTCATGAATATTGAACTTTTGATTCACCTGTATTTTTGCAGCAAGAGTTTTCTCCCACCACAAAGCACAGATATATCTGAATACATGAGAATGTTTACAGAGGGTAGATAAAACACAGATGACCATGTCAGATGGAGATAAGGAGGATAGATCTTTATGGCTTAATTTGATCTGTGCTTGATTAATATACTTGATCCTTACTAACACTCTATTTGCCATGGTGATCTGGCTTGTGAAATTCCACAGTTTTTTAAACTCAGTGCTGTGTTCCCATTATGGGCAGGTTGGTAAGGTCAGTGAATTGTCTGTGGCTTAATATGGAGATATGGTGATGGCTTTTTGAAAGGACTCATTGTCAAACTGGGAAGATGGCAGGTTTAATGCTACCTATGTCTTGGTGATAGCTGAAAGACTGCCTGCACTGATTTGGGTTAAGGATGTTTGGACCTACTTTAATAAGGCTGCGGTCCAATTAACCTCCCGCTCAGTACCTTGTCTTCCTTCTACAGTAAGATAATGCTGAATCTGATATTGATTTTTTAAAAGAGTCAGACACAGTTGTATCCAAAACCCTAAGGTATAAGCAACAATCATACACACAATTATTGCAAACAGCCCCAGAACTTTCAGCTTTATTAATAGCATCCTATTATGCAGAAAATCTAAATGGTGATTTAAAAAGCTGTCTAATGGAAATGGCAGATATGCAGCTTTTACTAACTGTATTTTAACAAAGTTCACTGCATTCTGTTTCGATGAGATATTTAACCCTTTTGAACACAGAGCAATCGGAGGACTGGTCTTAATTATAAATTTGTGTAATTTCAGAAACATTGACATTGGGGTTGCCACTGGCTGGAGTCTCAGAAAACTGTTATCTTTCCACAGGTCTCCAGGCAGGTGAGTAATACTTGTGCTGGCATTTGGTGGTGGATGGTGGGTTAGAAAGTTTGATTTTTTTTATATGTGAAGTGGCTTTAAAGTTTGGACACCCACTTCTATTTCAACCTGGTTCCAGGACTGTCTGTCTCTCTCTCTGTGTTTTTCTACTTGTGCAACACTGATGCACCAATGGGAATGGGAAGGTAGCTTCCCCATCTCTGGTTCTATTAGCAGTCCATCATCACTGGATGTAAACCATTTTGAACAAGGCAGAGAGTGGAACA
Organism: Phrynosoma platyrhinos; assembly: GCA_020142125.1. Taxonomy (NCBI): domain Eukaryota; kingdom Metazoa; phylum Chordata; class Lepidosauria; order Squamata; family Phrynosomatidae; genus Phrynosoma; species Phrynosoma platyrhinos. Next base: position 182,946,740 of record CM034706.1, on the reverse strand, counting down.
CAGTGTTGGGACTATTGAGCTTCCTTTTTGGACAAGCCCTGGTAGCTGTGGCACAATGCCTGGATATAAACTCCCTGTGGGTTTGTTGTTAGCCTTCTATCAGCCCCAGCAGCACCTGTTGTAATATCCAAGAATATTCCATAGAGTCCTGAGTGCTTGAGTTGCATGTGTTAGGAGCAGAATGTGCACAAATAGTATCCTAGTTTTTGCAGAGGTGCAAAAAGTAAGAAACAACTGTTTTGGAGAAGAGAAATGCATTGGCTTTGTTGTAATGTAGACTACATCAAGTTATTGATAAGCTAGAAATCTGTGACAGAGTTGTGGGTTGACATGTCTTGGTTTATCTCCATGCCAATATGGGAAGAACTGGTTGCCAATAGACGTCTGGTCTGAATTCAAGGTGAAACATTGTGGGAGGACTAGGGAAAAGGCCTTATTTGGGATGGAACCACAACTGTGGAATATTCTCTTCTAGAGTCCCAGTTGGCACAAACACTGGTATCAGTTTGGCACAAAGTCAAAACATGACCTAACCAATTTTCTCGAGTTTGCACATGTACTGAAGATGGCACTTTTAACTTTTTAAAAATTGTCTGACTTTTAACTTATAAATTTTAATATATTTTTAGTATTTTAAAATAACAACATGAATAATAAATAGATTATTGGGCAAAAACAGAAGGAACCGATAAATCGGGCTGTGGCTGCTCTGTCACGACTTGCGCCAGGGCCATGGCAACCACACATGCCTGGCCCCAATACGGGCTGCTACTGTAGTTTTAAACCAGGCCAGCAAAAGGAGCAGTATTTTACCGCACTTCTTTGTAAAAGATGTGACCTTGGTGCAGTTTCCAGCCATGCTCGGGGTGTGCATCATCTAAATGCTATGCTCCAAACACGGCCGGAAACCAGTTTATTTGGTTTGTCTGTTTTGGGCCATTGTTAATCATCATCATCATCATCACCATCATCACTATCTTGTTTTAAATTATTTTTATTGAAAGCCACCCCAAGATCTTCAGATTATAGGATGGGATATAAATATTTAAATAAATAAATAAATAAATAAATAAAATAACCAGTATTTTCAGTTTCTATGTGTGAACTGAATATCAGTTTAAGTCAGAGGAAGAATTCCACAATGTGTCATGGGAAAGAATTGATTCTCTGCAGACAGGTGATGAGTTTGGTAAGGGAGCTTCTGTGTCTCCAGACCAGTGGGCAGGTGAGCAGGGAACCAAAGATTGGTTTTATATCTAGTCAAATTGTTGACTGTTGGCCCATCACTTAAGATTTGTTATAAAGGGGTTTCAGAAATGAGGCATAATTGGCAAAGCCCTGGAGGATGGGGTAAGGGTGGGATGTTGATTCTTGGAAATTAATGGGGGGATGCAGACGGGGGGCCATGGGCCGCCTGAGAAGCGGAAGATTGGGGCCGAGGCTGCCCCATGCCTCGGCCCCAATCCACCCTTTTGGCGTCTGGGAAAGGAATGCCAAAACAGCAGCTCTTTTTGTGCCTCTTCAGCACAACGTGTAAAAATGCTGAGCAGGAAGGATGTCATTAGAGCGCTCGCCATGTGCAATGGTGGCTGCTCTGATGACATCCTCGGGAAGGGGTTGGGGTGTCCAGTGTCCAGCTGCCCCTCCCCTTCCCTGGCTTTGCGCCGTTTGCAGAGCCCCAATATCTACCAGACAGCTAATTTTTAAACTCTGCTGATGAACTCCATAATTTATCATACTTTCTAGCTGAAAGTGTCAGATAATGTTTAAAGCTACATCTAGTTGAAGTGGAAAGGGAGTTTTCTGTCTCTTCTTATGCTCCAGTAGTTATTGTTATGCACACACAGACATACACAGTCAGACACAACCCTCATTCTCCAAGGCAGGAGAGACTTAAATGAGCCAGCTATGGATCTGGGATGGTGGTGGTAGGTGGATCAATCTGCACTCCATGGATGTCAGCAAAGTTAATGTCAATGAAATGCATAAAAGCCAGATGAACATTTTCCAAAAAAGAAAATAACCCTGGATTGCCAGTAGTTCATTTATGGGCAAGGCTACTTCCCAGGTTTTATTTTGATTGCCAGAAAATTCCCTGGAAGCAAAGAATACAAAGTATTATTTATTTCTACATCATCTCTTGAACCATTTCGCAAATGTGCCAAATGATCACATTACAAATCAAAAGCTCTGGGAAAGGAAGCCAGCTGCCAATACAGACTAAACACTAAGATGGGTGCTCTTTTGTCACACACTTCAACAGAAAGCATTCAAGGATTTGTTCAGAAATATGAAAAGAGATCTTGGCAGTATGATTGCTGGTACTTCTCTAGAAAATGCTACAATTTTTCTACACAACCACCAGAATTTACACTATAAACCTGACTCTATTCTAAAGATCAATGCTCTCTATTTCCCACATGACTGCTATCTACGTTGCCTTTTTTTTGCTTTGCCATATGGTTTTGTGTTGTCAAATGATCCACTCCTTCTTACTGCCTCTCCCTGCTTCCTCAGTTTTTCTCCTCCCACTGTGACTTTGTGTTGATGAGAGATGATTCTAACTCTGTTGAATGCTAGCTGATAAAGCTCCGAAAGCCACTCCAATAAATTCACAAAACCAGAAGAATCATATAATTAATGTAAACACAAGCCATACAGAATGGAGCATGCACAAGAAGAAATCTTAGCGTCACTCTTGTCAGCACTACTAGGCTCCAAACCTGGGTAGAGAACACAGGAAACCACCAGTGGCTTTTAAAGATGAAATGTATTGGCAAGAAAGGGAAAATGCTTCTGGAAAGGAACAATGAGAGCAGGCTATTATTTTGCTGTTCCCAAGCCTTCAGTGCAGAACGGGCCAGGAAAAACAGAAACATGAGTTTATTGTTTTCTGCTCTGAAGCTATCATGTGATTCCCAACAGGCCACAATGTTGCAACTCATTTCTTATTTTGGAAATTACTCGATATTTGTACAGTGTACAATTTTAATGCCATGTAGGTTTGTGAAGGATGGCAACCACACATTTATGGCACTGTTAACAGTGGTTTGATGGTTTTTCTCCCTAACACACATTGTAATGTTTTGTCATGTTCAGATAAAAAAATGTTTATTTAAGATTATATAGACTTAACAGAGAGTGAGATCTGGAATAAAATCCACATGGGTAGGTTGTAAAGCCAAGCTACTTACACTTCTGGCCTACTTGAATCTAAATTTTGTCTAAGGAAATTCTATCTGAGGAAACCAAGAATATTATCTTTTGTAGAGAAGCTGCATCTGTTCTAAAAAGCACATTTTCTCCTGATTCTCCAGGTTGTCTTATTATCAGAAATGTGATAGGTTATACTGGGAGATTCTGATTCTTGGTTGCCTTTTCATGTAATACAATTGACCAGAACTGTGAAAAATTAAAGTTTCAGACCTCAAACTAAAGTTATACAGAATAATTTACAAACACTCAAATTTTAATGCACACCATTTATATAATTTCAGAATTGTTGCAACATTGATAAAGCGCAAGCATGCAATGTGGAGCTCCCTTATTTCATTCTTTAGCATCTCTAGCTAAAAGGAGTTAAGGCTGGGAAGTTTGATTGAAACCTTGGGAAGATGTTGACAACTTGAACATACAATACTGGGCTAGATGCACCAAGACTATCACTCAGTATTGTCAAATTTCAGATGGCTACTGTATTTATTAATATGTGTTTTCTGTGTCTGTTTTCCTTCCAAGTGTATCTTGGGCATGTAGGTGGAGGTGCTAGCAAGCAACCCAAAGTCCTTGGTATTTTAATTAAGGGCAAAGTATTTAAAGAAGCAAGGCTATTACATAGTTGACCACCCAGCAGCCCTGTAGGTTTTTAAACAATTTTATCTTTTACGGGTAGAGAGGGATTGAACAAATGGTTTATCTTGTTGTCTATACAGTGGTCTACCCAGATGTGCTTCAGGTTGTTCACACAAGTGTTTATAGGAAAGGGAACCATTATGAACCCTCCAGACTTTTTCTTAACACAGATTTGACCCACCAGAAGCTCAGAACTTGGAAAAGAGGTTAGTTTTGGATTGCAAGCCCCCAAAACTCAGCCAGCATGACCAGAGGAATACAGGAGGTGTAGTCCAAAAAGGTAACATTTCCAAACTCTGTTAAGAACATAAGAAGAGCCAGAGGCATCACTGGGATGGGGTGCGGGGATGTGAGTCACACTGGGGGCTGAACACTGGTGGGGTGGTTGCTCACTGACCATCCCAAGACCCCCTGGATGGTTCACCAACCAGGGTGCCTTTACCACTCATCAGCTGTTGCTGCTGGTGGGGATGAGATGCTGTTGCAGCCTGGCAGTCCCTTCTAGGTCTGACAGGACTGGTGGCAGAGCTGGAAAAGGGCAGTACCACAGTGGCAGAAGCAGCCATGGACTCCTCCCTTTCTGCAAAAGGAAAAGAATCTGTGGTCAACTCTGCCACCATTGCCTCCTTCCCCCCCTCAACAAGCAGCCCCAGAAGAGCTGCCAGGCAGCACCAGCACCCCATCCCCATGTTGGCAGAGGAAGCTTGGCTGGTGGAGTAGGGGTGGATGGGGTATGTGCAAGGCAGCCATATGTTACCACACTGGGATGACACCACCCTAGTGATACTACTGAGAAAAGCCTTCCTGGCTGACAGCAAAGGTCTATTTAGTTCAGTAGCCTGTTCTTCACAGAATCTAACCAGCCCTTAAATGAATCCACAGACAGATTTTATTCCTTCTTTACCCCATTCTGAGCTTGCCAGGTCACTCTCTACCTGCTGTGGGTTGCATTTCAAGCTGATCTTTGTCTAATTTTAACGACAACTCACTCACCTAAATCAATTGACTCGTAATGACTGAAAGAAGGGAGCAGTCACATATTCAATATATGCAGTCTATTGCCCTTAAGCAGTGTTTCTCTGTACTGCCCATTGTAGGTCACAAGGTCCACAAGCCCTTGTGATTAATCACATAGCCATGGCAGTGGACACTGGACACAATTTTCATTCCAGGTTGGAGGCTGGAATTGACGCATGAGGCTAATCTTGGAAGGAAACACTTGTTCCTTTATTTGGCTTTTCCTATTACAAAGACTGATGCTTATGAGCTATTTCAGGAAACACAAATATCACATAGCTCTCCAAAACCTAAAAAGCTAGAACCAGCTCTTTTGTGCTTCAGACTTCAGCTTCATTTTGAGAATTTCCTGCAGCTCATTAAGAACTACTTAGAATTTTAAGTATTAAATATGTAGGAATACTTTCTTTTTTTAATTCAGGTTGTGTGAAATTTTAATATCTGCTTAATTTTTAATTGAAGCCTTGACATGCATAAGGGAATGCAAAACCTGTTCTTTTAGCAAAGATGTCGATTTCATATAAAGGAGTTGCTGATTTTGCCCACCACCTCATAATGATTAGCACAGGAATGTCAGCTTTTGATTTCCTTTTTAAAGACTTTTAAAGGGGCAGGTTCCTTTGCAATATTTTTAAATAGCCCCATTCTGTCTATTTTGTGATATATTGAGGCTGTAATTATGAGAACATAATAGTCTCCTATTCCAAGGTATGTCAGATGATTTCCATTTTCCATTTTCTGTTTTTTCCCCTTCTTTGCCTAATTAACAAATATCAGAATCTGATTTCAAAAAAAGCAGCAGACTCTGTTTTTGAACACTGGTTTCATCTGCTCACTAGCTTGGATCTATTTTACATTTTGTTTTTCTCAATTCAATCTGACCTTCAAGGACTGGGGTGTGCAATACCTGACCCTCCCGATGTTGTTGAACTCTAGCTGCTATCATGCCTTGCCACTGGCTATGTTGACTAGGGCTGATGGGTACTGCATTTCAACAATACTTGGAAGATAGCTGATTATTCACCTCTGTCATCAGAGACACTCTAAAGGCAACCTTTCCCCTTTAAGGGCCGAGGGACTTCAGCTCCCAGAAGCCTCAGCCATGTTGGCCAATAGTCCCATGTTGGCCAATAGCTCCTGGGATTCTGGGAGCTGAAGTCCGTCGGCCCTTAATGGGGAAAGGTTGCCTACCCCTGCTCTATGAGATATTGTTCCTAGGCTTTTCCCAGAATATAAAACCAGGGCTGGGATCCTGTCTGTTATTCCCAACTAGAGCACATCTATTGAATAAAGTATTGAATTGTGAATCAACACACAGGTAAAGCTTACTGGCAGAGTGATTGTACTCTAGTGAGAACTTTTAGGCCAACATCTTGAAAAGAACTCTGGCCATTCTGGCTGATGGATTCTAGGAGTTGTGTAGTTCCCAAAAGTAACTTTTTCTAAGCTTGGTATAAAATACATGGATCCAGAAATGAATTAAATGAAAGCTAAAAAACTCATAGGCATGCCAAAAACAACAACAGGCAAAGGAGTTGTGCTTTTTATGATTCCAATGTAAAACCTAGACAAATTATCAACTATCAATACAAGTCTGAGCAGAGTTGGTACCAACAGGCTTATAGCATTTTTAAATAAGCTGACTTATCTCTTCCATTTTAAAATTGAATGCGGGATGCAGCTGGGTATTATCCTGCCTAAAACCTGGCGGCCATACTCAGCTGCATCCTGCATTCGACTTTAAAATGGAAGAGTTAAGCCTGCAAGAGTGGACCAAAAAGGTGTTCTCCTTCTCTTCAGTTTTAGATAGTTTCCATACTAGTAAGAAATATAGTTTTTCCTTTGCCTTGTGGGTTTTGTACTGCTGAGTTGGTTTTTTTAAAAAAATATTCATTTTGTTTTGTTAGTTTTTGTGTGCTGAGTACAGTGCTGAGATTACCAGAAGGAAAGACAACTAAAGAGAAGCAATGCCTGGTGCTCTGCAGATTCATTACCCCACTGACATGGAAGCATCCAGCCTCCACTGACTTGAATGCATATTTAGAATTGATGTTGTTTGCCTTAGTCATTGGCAGTGTGTTTGCTGTATTGAGCAACTGCTGAAAGTGCCAAACTTTTATTTAGTACGGATGCACAATCCCTTATTTAATGGGAAGCCCAAGTTCTTGGATGCAGAGTTGAACTTATCATGGGGTTTTCTTGACAAGTTTCTTCAGAGGGAGCATGTCCTTGCCCTCATCTGTGTGACTTGCCCAAGGTAACCCAGTGGGGTTTACATGGCTGAGCCGGCATTTGAACTGTGGTCTCTAGGGTCTTAGTTCAACACTCAAACCACTACACCATGCTTGGTCTCATCTATTTATATTAGCTGTATGTGAACAGCTTCTTTCTTGGATAGGTGTGCCTGTGCTGTACAGTTATACCACTTGCATACCACTTTAATTAATATTATTTCATTTGAAAGTCTTCAAATCTGTATTGTACATGGATTTGATGTGTGTGTTTGTGTGTGGGGGGATATACATGCAATTTTCAAGAATTTGTTTCTTGTGTGTAAAAATGTATACACAGTATAGATCAAATATCAAGGCTTTTTGAGTGTGTGTGTGTGTGTGTGTGAAATATAAATAATAACTGTTATAAATCCACCCATGGTAGCTTAGAGGAGGATATTGTAAAGTATTGCTATTCTAAAGCATTAACTCCCATTTTGGTGGCTGAAGCAATTTTAAACGTCCAATCTTTCCTTGACTTAAATTAATGGGAGTTTAACTACTGAGTCAACATTGCAGGACTGCATGCTTTGCTGAGAAAGATGACTCTGGCTTGCATATTCCTGCAGGCCACAGGTATCCATTGTCTTCATTTTATTTTTGAGCTTGGCTTAACCATAACAAGATTGCTTTGGCAAATATATCATTGACTCATATTTAGTATGCTGCTTCACCAGTGTGAAAGAAATATTTCTTTGTTTGCAAGCACAGCCAGCAAATGTAAAAAAAATCTGATCTAGAGGTCACTGCTGCATATGAAGACCTCCTTCTTGGTCATAGTTGCTGTTGGTTTCTGTGACAGTAGGACAGTGAGTCTGCTTTGGGTTCCATTTTGAACTTTAAAGGAGGTCTCTATGGCAGTGAACCTATTTTGGTGCTAAGGTTCAGCATCTTCTTTGAAACCCACATCAGATTTACTGTCTTACTGACATGGTAGCTCTCACTATCACTGTTCATGGAGCAGGCATTGGCAGTATGTTTACTGTGTTAAGCAACTGCTGAAAGTGCCAGACTTCTATTTAGTATGGATGCACAATCCCTTATTTAATAGGTAGCCCAAGTTCTTAGATGCAGGGTTGCCATTTTTCGCTATGTGATGGCATTTTACATAGGTAAACCTGAAAAGAACCTGCTTTTGTCCATCTATCACTGCCCATTGCATCATGAGGACAACATATTTTATGATTTAAAAACAAACTGGAATATATTAAAGAGATATAAGAAATGCAGTGATCTTCTCACTTATTCCCAAATGGAGGCAGATTTAAGCAACAGAGTCTGTATGGTACCGGGAAACTTTCGGTGTGCCAAGGACTGCACAATACTTTCTTCAAAAGAAAGGACACAAAATTTCTTCTTAATAATCAAAGGTCCACTTGTAGAGAGAGTGTAGACTGCCAACTCCAGAAAGTTGTGAGAACTGTCCCTGGTGATAAGGCTGAAAGGCATTAGTTTTTTTTGTAAAGAAATAAAAGTTTTTGACCATAATATGGTACATGGGGCTTTGTCTCTTTTCATTCTTCCACTTATAATACATACTTTCCAGTTTTGTTTTGTTTTTTGGTTTGTTCCTATCATGGTGTTTTGGACCACAACTCTCATAATGCGTTAACACTGGCTGGAATTTGTTCTGTTTTAAATATTGTTGTACCCCGCCCCGATTGCTGCGCAGAGGGATGGGCTATAAATAAAAATTTATTATTATTATTATTATTATTATTATTATTATTATAATTTGGGGAGCTGAAGTCCAAAACTTTTAGTCAGCTACAATTTTTCTATCCCTACCATACAGTCAAACAAGGTGTGGTGATACATGTGCCCTTGCATTTAATTGTCACATTAAAAATAATAATCTAAATAACAGTGGCTGCTTTTCATTTTCTCACTTTGCAAATTATTGTGACTATAGCAGATATGAAGGGGGGATAATTTAAATCTTTCATACCTTGCCATTGTTTTGAATAAAATTCCTCCTCTAAAATAGCTATGTGCATTCAGAACAAATTCCTTATGGTGCTAATGGGGATTCTTCTCACATGTAAATATTACTTTCATAGGATGGATATTCCTCAGAATCATGGCAGGGAAGGAACTGATTCAATTTCCCTTCCTCATTTACTGCAAATCGAAAATTCTTTGCTCCCTGCTCCATAATTGATGCCATTTCCTTTTTTAGAAAAAAAAGTACTTCAAATACAAAGATGCATTTAACGCCAATTAATTTTTTTCTCAGAAGTGTTTTCTGCATTTTTTAAAGGTGGACTGCACATCGTGTTCTAAGTAAGGTTTATTGCCATGATTCTATCTGTTGCATCATGAGATGAAAGAAGGAGCCCTGCTTTAATGACCCAAGATGTAAAAGGTTACCCTCTGCCACATTGTATGCTGTTTTTCAAACAATGTCTCCCAGATTTAGTGCTGTACTGCTGTACAATGAAAAAAGTCCAATACAGATAGTTCTATGAACCTTGCAGGGTGGTTCACTAGTTAAAAACTAATGTATAGGATCCGAAGAACCCCTGTATGGAAAAGTTCATTTTCCCATATAAAATAACACTGATTGAATTGTGTTTGTCCAAATTTCTTAGGACATGTTTTTGCTTTCCAAAGGGTGCTAACACAGGTAGGCTTCAAACATGACCCCAAATTTCCCTTAATAGCTAACGTTACATGTCTTTGAGGTGGGGGTGGTGAAATAGGGATTTCAGAATTCTTGCTAATAATACTTTAAATAATAATTCTTTATTGACAAGGTGTTCATGAACAGCACACTGGACTTCCTTTGCAAATATCTGAACTGGCCAAGAGTTAGTTTTAGCTTTGACATCAGCATTTTTGGAAAGCTGTCTGGGGCTCCAGTACCCCAGCAAAGCCTATACTAAGGCCTGCCCTAAGCCTCCCTTTTGCTTATTCTCTGGCCTAGTGTTCTTAGTGGACCACATGGTCTAGCTGCCAAAATCATCTTGCTGTCATTTTGATTACCAACAAGTGTACAAATGTACTCTGGAGGTACATTTCACTGGAGTTACTCAGTCCACTGCTGTCACTCACCACCACTTCCAGGCCAAGAGCCCATCAGAGAATAGCTAGTGTAGGCTCCCTGAGACCTGCAGCTGACTTTGCTTGGTTTAGCTGAACAGTGGGGGAAGTGTGACTCCCTGAAGTTGTTATACTGCAACTCACATCACCCCCAGCCAGTATAACCAAGAGATGCTTGGAGTCGTAATACAATATCTGGAGGGCCTTATTTTCACTGTTAAGGGCTTAAACAAATAGGGAGACTAGAAAATGCTGTGCCCCAAGATTAGTATTCATGAGAAAATGAAAGCCATGAAGAACGATGATACTCCTCCTCAACCTTGTTCTCACACATACCAATCTTCTTTTTTATTTTTAAATAGTGTGACTTATTTGTTTCCATTTCATTTCTCACTATTCACTGGTTAGGTTATGAACCTTCAGTAAGTATTATTTGAAAAATGGCCTAGGCCATTTATACTTTTCACAACAGCTTCCTTCCTCTTCCTCAGGGTAGATAAGGAAACAAAAGACCTATTGTTGAGTCTTGTGGCAAGCTTATGATGCGGGGGACATACTGGTTTATAGACATCTGTATTTGTTCTTGTAAATGAAAACCTTACAGCCCCTGGATATTGTTGGATTAGAAGAAAAAGTAACAGGCATAATGGAAAGGATTGTTGGACAACAACTCAAGGAGTTTTGCAGTGGTCAAGGTTGCAAATGTTAGCAATTTCATTGTAAGTTGTGATTTTAGATATCATCTAAAATCCCCAGTGACTCATTTTAAGAATATCAGCTCTCACTTACTATATTAAAAAAATAACAATACTTTGTCTAAGCTCAGTCCCAATTCAATTGATATGTCTTTGGATTATAGCAGGGCAGCCAAGTGAGTATACAATGACTAGTTCTCCCAGAGCCACAAAAATATCTATACAATAAAGGTTCAGGAACAAATATGTATCTTACTGGTAGAAAAAGCAGAGTTTTAAAATATTGCTAGTTTGGGCATTCCTCCTTCCCAGTGCTTGAAATTAGCTATTGTTCTTTTTGTTATATTGTTTGGCTGGTATCTGAAGTTTGTACCAATATATTTTACACTGCAACTATACACATGTCTACTTAGAATTACCAATTTCAGGGCTGTTTATTTCCAGACAAAGGAATACATAGTTGCATTCTTTTTGTATGAGCATTTCTAAATTGCTTTGTATTCATAAAGAAAGGTTCTCATAATTAAAACATAAGAAATATCTTTTAAGTGAAGACTAAAGACAAAAGTTTAAGAAGCAAGGCCAGTTGCGAAATTAGTTCATTATTATGAAGCCAAGTAAAGGCACTCCAGGTCATCAAATCACCTGGGCATCTGGAAGCAATCCTGGGGCTGGGAGACCTCTCAAGTGGAGAACCTCAGGGATGAACATCTCATTAGGCAGAGTGAGACAGATTTGTCACTCAGCAAACCACTAGATGCTGTCAATTTGCCATCCTCATCCCTCACAAGTGGCGGTTCATCAGAGCTAATTTCCAAATGTCTGTTATGAGGGATCATCCAAACCAGGTCCTGTAGATAGAAGACTACATGAACTGCAACTTCAAGGGACATCTCACCACAGAACCCGGCTCTGAGAAAGGAACCCCAGACCTGCATTTCATAACTAGCTGGATCTGGATCAGACAGCTCTACTGGTCATTTTGTATGGCTGGTGTAGCCTCTACACAGAACCCTTACGGCTTCTGTCTCAGGACATTATCACACCAGCCCTGTGTCTTGCAACAATCATGGTATGAAAGGAAACAGGCACATACCATTTAAAAACATTTCTTATCATATGTCTTTTCTTTCCCGACTCCACTGGTTTGAAAACCCTCAGAGTGTGATAAGTCTCTTTGCTGCAGTTCTGACATTACAACAGTCATATGGCAGGATGGAGTCTAATTCTCGTCCTTGTTCCTTCTCCAACTCACTATTCCAAAGTACGCCAACTCTGTGCCTATTGGTTTATTTATTTTTAATTTTTCTGTGTTTACATAATTACAGCAAAAATGGTTAAATTTATTATCATAGCAGCAGTGGCACCAAAGGTATGGCTGTGAGAAGGCAAAGTTTTGTAGTGGCATGATGGGAACAGTAGTGCTAGGTGCATGTCTTTTCCCTTTGGGCCATTTCTGATGAACCTGATCATTTACAAGGTGTACCATTCAATCAAGAGTAGGCAGCACTGACAATCCTGAATAAATTTATGTACTGACAGACACCAGTGGATAATTGAAGACTACATGGTAGAAAGGAACAGGAAAGATATAGACTCAGCCTATTTGCTGAGATCTGACCTTCCAAACATGGCCAGTATCTTTGTGGGTACTCAATGAGTTTCTTTGATTTTTTTTAAAGTTGCTGCTTTTGAATGTTTACATCTATGTTTTACCTGCCACTTGTTCTCCGATCTTATTGTTTCTTCCATGGCTTAACTGTGTTTCTCCCTGTTTTTATTGTTGCCAGTTACCTCCAACTTTTAGAGAAGAAGGGCAGAGGTAGTTTAATTAAATAGTGGTTCAATTTGTTGGATTAGCACTAATCAAAGATAACACAGATAACACATTCCTGATCGTATAATCTGCCATGGCTTAACTGTGTTTTATTGTCAGTTGCCTCCAACTGTTAGTTCTGGAAAGGAACACCATATCAATTACTCATTTCCAACATTAAGATATGAATGTTCATGGCAGTGGCCTGATAGGCAGCTATAATTTGGGGGCTTGCAAAGCCAATTTGGGAATTGGCTTATGCAGAGATTTGTGCTGCTGCCAGTACAATATACCTCTGTGTTATTCCTCAGAGATTCCTAACACCTTTCTACTAGTCATTTTTGACCAGCTTGGCTGTAGAGATTCTGTGGGCCATAAGAAACCATACAGTGTCATGAAAATAATTCAGAATTAGGTAACAGAATTTGTATGGCATATATGGGAAATGAGCACTGGAGAAGAAGTCTTACATAAATAACACATGCAGCTGCTAGGAAGGATTCTCAGTTAGCTAGGGTTCTAAGCATCAGTTCTTCATGCATAGGTAGAGAGCTAAGAAGAACTCTTGGACAGGAGGACAAGGAGAAGTAGCAACTCTGCCAGTCCTTCAAGCAAATAACATAAGGGTTTAAGCAAAAAAGGAAGAAAGAAATGGATCTGGTCACCAGCGAACGAAGTTATCATGGATTCCTCCATTCACTAAAAGGGGCAGAACTATTTAAAATGAACTATCCATTATGGAATAGATTAGGTGAATGAACATTGGGGGAAAATCCAGCAATGGATCAATCGCTAAGTAGCTGGAAAAATAATCTAATGAAATAGAACAGATGCAAGAAACAGCTCCATGATTGCAAGCAACTGCAGACACCCAGTCCAGAGAAGACTCAGATCAATATATGCCTCACAACTGAATATACTCCGTGCACCTGAGAAAGTAAACCAAGTCTAAAAGCTTATGCTACAATGTTTTTTGCTTAACAAAGGTGCTACAAGATCCCTTTCCATAACTGAATAAATAGTCATACCCTGTGTGTTCCAACTGATTGTAATAAACATGAGCTTCATCTTCAAAAACTGAATACTGACAAAGATGTCTTTTGTATAGTTGGACAAATATACATGTTAACATATCTTCTTCAAGCATTGCCTCTTGGCAACATTCAGTTCCCTGGACCCATTAACCTTTCTAGATTATTTAATTTGGTATTTGGTTCTAAGGTCAACACCCTTTGCTTAAACCAATTTTACTGCAAAAGTAGTAAATTATTTAGTTTGCAAATTTTAAATTTCAGTATCATAAAACAGAGGTGTGCATGCGTGCTGCCCTTTTGATTTTCATTTTTACAGGAATTTGTCTTAAGAGTAGAATTGAAACAAAAAGTATCAGAATGCTAGGCAGACAAAGCTATAGGTAGTCTGCAATGAATACTGATGTCCCTACAGCTAGAGTGGGAATCATGCATCTTTCTAGATATTGTTGGATTATAACTCCTATGACCCCCTACCTAGCAATACCAATAGTAAGGAATGCTGGGAATTGCAATCCAACAACATCTGGAGGATCACATAATTCTTATTCCTGTCCTACAAATTTAAACATGGTCCTCTGTGATTTTGTATTTATGCAGCCTTTAGGGTTTTAGTTAGAAATTTGACTTTTAGTTAGTCAGAAATTTAATTAGAAATTTCAACTTTTTCTTTTATGGTGGCTTTCATGCTTTCAATGATACAAGAATAAATTGGAATATGCTGACAAAATTGCAAGCTAAGGTGGATGTATATTCTGAAATGTTCAAAGACTGGTGCATTGCTAAATATGGATGGCTCACTCCCCTCCCTCTGCCTGTGTTCCACTTTGTGGGAGTCTAGCAGGGCACGTGATTCTTATGGTTATATCTTTTATGTCTTCATGCTGATCTGTAACTAAAAATTTAACAGCCTAGTGAGTCTCTGAGAGCCAGTGTGGGATAGTGATTTGAGGGTTGGACTATGGAGAATATCACATGGAGGCTTACCATGGTTAAAACGTGGCTAAATTGTTCATAAAAAACACTCGTGTGATCACCAGTCGTGCTTGTCTCCCGTGATTAAACCTCATCCGCTCTGCTCCCATCATCAAAGCATTCATGGAGCAGCCACTTCTTCAACAATGGGAAATGGCTGCTCTGTGAACGCTTTGATGACGGAGCAGAGCGGATGCGATTTAACCACAGAAGACAAGCACGACTGACAATCACAACAGCATGCCTTAGGAATGATTTAGCCATGTTTTAACCACAGTAAGACTCCATGTGATAATCTTATCTGACTCTAGAGACCAAGATGCGAATCCCCACTCAGCCATGAAACCCACTGGGTAACCTTGGGCAGGTCATATGCTCTCAGTCTCAGATAAAGGCAATGGCACACCTCCTCTGAAAAAATCTTGCCCAGAAAAGCCCATGATAGGTTCACCTTAGGCTCATCATAAGTCAGAATGGACTTGAAGGCACACAACAACAACGAAGTGAATCTTGGTAGTGATACAATCACTCTATCTAGGAGCATTATTTGTCAGACCCCCTTGTGTGCACACTTATCAGCCATAGAGCTCTATTGCTTCACAAAACTACAAACTCCAGGATTTCATCAGCTGTTGTCATAGGAGTTTATCACATGGGGGAAATCCCGTGAGGAAACGGGGGTTTAAAGAAGAAAAAAACACAAAAGCGGATGTTTTTTCACACGACATTGCTGTTAAACTGGGGTTAAACTGGGGTTAATCCAAACGGAAACCACTCATTGACTGCTTCTTTTTACATTCGGGTTTTTCCAAAAGTGAAAAGAAGCAGTTTCCATTTGGATTAACCCCATTTTAACATCACTTTCATTTTCACACTGGGGAATCCTGTTAATAAATTGCTTCCGCTTTTGCGGGTTTTTTCTACTTTAAAGCAGGGTTTCTGCATGGGACTCCCCATGTGATAAACTCCATAGCAGTTAAAGTAGAACCATAGTGCCATAACTGTATCATACGAAAGGACCCTAGGCCATTCACATTCACCTACATTCACATTCCCCATCCCACATGTTTAGGTATCCTGTGTATGTTACCATATAGGTATCCCACTATTCAAATATTTCAAGATTACCATCAAAGGTTTCCTGTCATTTCATATTGATGCATGTTTGTTGGAATAATTAAGCAATTTAAAATAAGTTAGAAGACAAAAAAAAAATGAGCACAGTAAATCTCTCCTATCAGAAATCACCCGCAGGGCTTATCCATAACATGCAGTCATAATTATGTAAACTACACACATTAATAGTTGATGCAAGGAATAGATGACACAGAAAGAGATATACACACTTGGATACACACACATACTGTAGTCCAAATACTAAGGAAGCCAATATAAATGCAGTTAATATAAAAGGATTTCTACAAGAAAGGAAAGACAAGCTCTAGGCTACCGTCCCCAGAGTATCTAGATCACCTGTAATAAAAGCAACATCCTTTTCAGACATATCCATGGAATACAAATATATGGTCAGATAAAAGGTATTTTTAGTGGTATAACTCTTCTTGGAGCAAAGTCAATATTCACACATTCAGCTTGAGGATGAAGCATATTTGTTCAACTGTTTTTTTTTAAGTCCCAAATAATAAAAACTCTCCAAATTCCTCTAACTGAAAATGTAATCCTATTATCTTTGGACAGACATATCTGTATGCTCTCTTTTTTCTTTACCATAAATATGTGTAAGCAAAGATAACTTAAAAGTGGCAAGATGAACATAAACCTACTATTACAGTGATGTTAAACTTCTAACCCCCCCCCCCTCCATGCCCAGTTTGTAAAGAGGGTAAAACACAGGAGCAATTGCAACAGCCTGAATACTTAGGAAATGTTGAGTGTAATTAGATGGTTCTGTCATGATAATTCTTCAGTGCTACAGGTGAAACAAAGGATCAAACTACACATTATGTTAAATGTGCAGTGTCCTTTTCTGTGGTCTTCCTGAGGGGAAGGACAGCTATTGATGAAGCAGGCCCATCTTGGAAGTTCTGTTGTATCTACTTCAACCAGCCCATGCAGAGCAGGGATGGAGAGTGTGTGGTCTTTTAAGGTTGTTGGATTGCAACTCCCATCATCCTCCACCATACGTTTTGCTGGCTATGGCTGATTTGAGTTATCTGGAGAACTGCTCATTCCCTGACCCTGATGTAAACGCTATGGAGTTGAATAGTCTGAGCTGGTATAAACCCCTTTTCAAGCATTATCACGCCTTGCTGAACACAGAAGCCAGAGAAGCCAGAGAGCACCTGGCCTTGGTCCCTTCCATTTCCTCCCATGGAGAACAATGCATATGAAGAGAAGAGGTTCCTGTTTGCACAGAGGTTTTCCACATGAGCAAATTCCCTAATTTTCTTCATGCAAATATTATCTGAACAAATCTTCAGATGAGTGTGTCAGCTATGTTTGGTGTGTATCTGTGTACTTTCAATTCTAAACTACACATGATTGGCTTGCAAGCTTATTTTCCAGATCACTGAGAGCAATGAGAGAAAATTTTTGACAGACACTGGCTAAAGCAGCTTAAAATCAGAGGCATTTGGTTTCTAAAGAAACATCTCTCAAAGAGCCATTGACCACATTTTCTACAGGTCATCGCTCAAGTGTTTCTTAGGTAGTGTGATGGGACACAGACTATGCATAATGCAGTTTGCTTTTTCTCTTGAGAACACAGAGAAGCAAAATGGGGAAAAAATTGACTTAGATCCAAAGCTCATTTAAAAGCCCTCCCCCACAAAAGCCTAGTAACCTTTCTGCATATTCTTATAATATACATATTAATTACTGTATTTATTAAGGATACTCCATACTGTATATTTTGGCACGATAACCTTTGCTAAAACATTTAATGGATGCTGTCATGTGTGCAAATGCTTCTATGTACCAGAGGTAAGCTTCTAATTCTGCATGGGTTTCTGGTGTATGTGCCAATAGGAGAAAATAAGAGCTTGGAAAATTTATTTTGGACTGGAGGATGGTAGGAATTTGTAGTCCAAAGAAATAATGTTTGCAAGCTCTGAGGAAAGTGTAACAAATATCACAACCTTTATATTGGATACAGACATTGGTGGTTGACTGAATGCTAGATTCCAGTAGCACATCACACTGCCTGCCATATTTTAATATGGGAAATTTTGAACATACAGCCTGTCCTTTGTGTAGTGTGAATTTGTGTACTAGAATTAAAATGCAAACAAAATTTCCAATTGATATAAGATTGGGGTCTCAAAATGTTGTAATGCCATAATGGGCATGGGAAAGCCAAACTCATGTGATAGGAATAAATGTACTCTTTCTGTTCACCCTATGAGCAGGAAATTCATAATTTCTTTTTGGTGCATTAAATGCATAACAACATAATTTGATTTTAATTTGCTTTAATTTAAGGAAGCAAAACTATCAAAAACTCTGCCTCCCCACTGCTAACTGATTTTGTAGGGGGAGCAGTTAATGTCAAAAGGCCAAAATTAATGAAGAAAAACAAAAATTCTGAGTGCTTTTGGTGGAATAACTAATGCGTTTAGCAATTTCTTATGAAATGAAAGAAGATGGGAGCCCCCTCCCACAGTCCTAACATTTTAAAGCTTTGATAGCCTAATGAAGCACGATACCTCCTACAGCTCTTACCAACTTGAAGTTTTGCAAGGAACGGTCTCATTAACTTTTAAGTGTAAGGAGACCAGTCAGATTTCATGCATAGCTTCTTGTAGTATTTTTCCATCTCACCTTTGCATTTAGGCTGAGAAAGTGTTGCTACCTTGAGTAATATTGAAATACGATGGAAAATGTTAAGCACATCTCAAAGATTTGCAATATCCAAGCTAACTGAAGCTTTGCTCAAAAGGTCCAAAATCCCCAAAAAAGCAAGATAAAGAAAAAATGTACATCCCTTGCCTCTGAATGGGAAACAAATATAGGAAGGCAAAATCCATGGTGTTACCGTAATTTGAGAAGAATACTTCTAAAGCTGTCATGAGGTCAATGGAAGCTCTGTTATAAAAGCACTAGTTTTGGAGAGTGAAAGACCTTATGTTACTTATTACACACAGTTAAGATGAGGATTATGCTGGTTGTGGTTTAAAATTAATATCTGTTGATCTATATTGTGTCTATGGGGGAGTGGGGGGTGGGACTAGATTTATCTTCCTGCACAGTCAAAGATAAACCCCTTTAAGTCCCATTGATTTTAACAAGAGAGATTTAAGCATGCATTTAACTTAGCCATTGAGGGCCTAAGCAGACGGGCAGCTGTGGGCCGCCCTGAGAAGGTGTGCCGTGGGACCGAGGAGGCATCCCCATGCCTCGATCCAGCAGCGCACCGTCGGCGCCCCTGGAAAGGAGCCCTAAAATAGCGCTCCTTTCATATGTTGCCGAAAGTGCACCGCAAAAGGTTGCTCAGTACAGGGAGAAACTAGGGCACACATATAAACATTGTGAATTTCTATTCTTTTGAAACTTAAAAAAAATTAAATAAATTATTTCCCAAGGCACACTCTTTTGGCATTCAAGTGTGTATGTGTGTGTGTGTGTATATATATGTGTGTGTGTGTGTATGTGTGTGTGTGTGTGTATGAAGGGGGTTCATTTGACAATAGCAGACAAAGGGAGCTAAAAGTGTTATGTGTGTCATACACAAGATGTTTAGATTACAATCCTAGATTCATTTTCTTGGGAGTTAAATCTCATTGAAGTATGGAGTTTATCACACGGGGGAAAATTGGAAGTATAAATGGTGATTAATCTGTGATTAACCTGCAGTTGCATGAATGGTTTTCACACACAAAGCACTGTTATCCCATGCAGAATCTGTGATTAACCTGTACTTGCACGCAAATGCGCAAATGGTTTTCACATGATGTTGAAACAAAATGTGATTAAAGTGCCATTATCCTGTGAAGAACCTGGCAAGAAACAACAGTAACTCATTCATGGAATTTTTCCGTGAATGAATTTATGTTATTTCTTGCCTGATTATTCCCTGGTTCTTCATGGGACAATTGCATTTGCCTTAATGTCATTTTAAGCACATTTTAATGTCAGTTGTGCGATTTTCATGGGTTAATCATTGTTCCCAATTTCCCCTGTGTGATAAACTCCATGCACTTATGAGTAGATATGTATAGGATTGCATTGTCAGTGAGGGTGACCTATTTCCTGCCATCTTCTGCTATGTTGAAGAGAAAAATAGCTATGATAAGACCAAGAAACCCAACAACTAAAATCAAAGGTAAAAAACAATACCATTTTCTATAATATCCTTGCTATGCATGGTAGCTCTGACATTCACAATGTATTTTTATTTTAAAAAAACCCACAAAAACATTTATTGCCAGGTGTGTTTAGTTGGTGTTATCTTCAAAGAAGCCAATGAATTAACTAGGTTTTTGATGGAAATATTCAGAGAGAAGAAGAGATCTGGAATAAGTATAATGGGAGGAGAAAGAAAAAGATTGGAAAAGGGAGACAAGTGATTCATACTTAGTAATCAGTACTAAGTGCAAAGAAACAAATGGCTGATAGGGAACTCTCATTTGAATTAGTTTTCAAGAGCAGAGCAGTTTTCATTCAGTATCTCCTTGGTATTTTTTATGCTCCACTTATTATCATTGTCTCAATCTGGCTATTTTTAGGTCTATCCAGGAGGCAGCATAAATTTCCTCCTTTCCCTCTAATGATTAATAAGAGAAGAAGGAACGGGATTAAATTGTCAACAGGAGCAAACCAAATTAAAGTGCATTTAATGCTTTTATTCATGTGTAATAATGAATATACTTGAAACTAATCAGACTTATAATGAAGCATTCTTTCTCAGCGTAAACATCAATATATAGGGCCACTACATTTCCCAGCTGGATATGGGGGGGGGGGGAGAACCCAAGTAATGCAAGTTCAAGTTTTTAAAAAATCTAATTCTAAGTTGAACCCAGGAACACCTGCAAGGTTGTTCAAAGCATTTATAACTCCTGGAGGTGTGCTGCTTCATAGTCCTGTAAGACTCATAGCACCTTCAAGGCCATTGTGCTGGGTGTAATCACACATTTTAATTTTAATGTGCGATTACGGTGTTCCCAAAGCACAACCTTGTGGGAAGTATTTTTCCATACCTATTAGTGATATCCATGAATCACAGCAGAGGTTTAAAGGATCCTTACTCCATACCAGAGCTCTTAGAGAACTACTATTCTCCAGATTAATAATGCATCATATGAGATGACATGAAATAGTGTCTTCTTGGTCATGGCACCTCAGTTGTGGACATCCAACGAGCAGCAACCTCAGTTTCTTTCCAGAACTCAGCCAGAACATGGCTTTTCTTAAAGCCTTCAGGGACAAATTTATTTTAAAGTGCACTGATACGTGATTTTAAATTGTTGTAGCTATTAAACTGCTATTTTGTTTAATATGCTTTTAATTGTGTTTTAAGTTATTAATGATTTAAATCTGAAAGTGTTTTAAATTGTTTATCTTGTACATCAATCAGAAGTCCCATGATAAAAGATGGGATATAAGTGTAATAATACTAATACTATAATTTTTTTTTAAAAAAAAAGTAATGCAAGGGCAAACTACATAACAAATGTCCCATCCAGCTTCTATCCAAAGATCAAGTTCAAGATAGACTATGTGGCATTGCAGATTGGCCTAAAAGGGCTGGTCTGGGGGTGGCATTGGGGCGGGAAAGTGATGCCACGCACCCAGTTTGCTTTTATCTGTGCCTACTGGGAAAGGCAAGACTCTATCCCTCCTGTTTTCTTCTCACTGCTGAGTTAAAACAGTGCAAACTAGTTGTGCATGTTGAAATCAGTTTGCCACAACTGAAGTAAGTAAGGGGCTATGCAGACAGGTGGCTCTGGGCTGCCCCTGCTAGTGGCAGATCGGGGCTGTGGCAACTCCACACCATGGCCCCAATCCTTCCTTTTGCTGCCCCTAAAAGAGCGTCAAAATGCTGCTCCTTTTAGGGGTGGCAAAAGGCTGCCCTAAGAGCTGGAACCACGGCTCTTTTGCACCCTTTTGGTATAGTGTGCCATGCAAATGGGTGCACGGCTTCAGGATGGCGTTGGGGTGGGGTTGGGGCAGCTGGCGTGCGGCTGCCCCGCCCCAACTCCAACCCCAGGCCAGCCCTTTAGGCTGGTCTGCAACACCCCTAAGATGAGACAAAAGGAGGAAGTGTGAGAGAAGAAAGAGACATTAAAAAAAAAACTGCTGGAAAAGTGTGACAACAAATGATTAATTGGGACTGTCCCTGCCAAATTGGAACAGTTGGAAAGTATGGTAATGTGGCCAAACAACAAGCAGATTCAGGGAACCTCTTTCATTTGGTTGGTATCTCTTTTTTTCAAAATAACCTTATTTCTTTGAAATACTGTATCACAAGTATCTTTTGCAATGTTCTTGGTTACAAAGGCCTGTTGGCATGCTGTAGGCTGAAAGGTAGCAGTTGGTTGAGAAATAGTTTCTTTGTACTATACAAAGGCCATGCTACCCTTGGTTTTCTGCTAGAAGCTTTGGATCCTGGCTGGACTAAAATGGCATCATGAAATCACATACCACTGACAGATAAAATAGAAGACTATAGCAGTAAAACTAGGGATGCAAAAATATCTTGCTGTTGAGGAGATATTTTGCTGAGACAGAATAACTCCTCCATAAGGAGTTACCAGCCCTTTCATGAGACCTGATCTCTTTCCTGAGACTAAGCGACCAAGTCTTTTCCCCATTGTGTTTTCTGCATTATTTTCCCATTGTGTTTGCTATATTTTATGCAAAATGTGCAGTGCCCAGCTGGTGAGTTTTGAAGCTAAGAACATATACACTGGAAGAAAAAACAGATAAGTAGGTAATAAATTGCTTTTAGGCTGCTACCACAGTACAGATGTAATGCAATTTGTCACCTCTTTAAATGTCATGGCTTCATCTTACAGAATACTGGGATTTGTAGTCTGTTGTGGCACCAAAGCTCTCTGACAGAGAAGGCTAAACAGCTCACAAAACTACAAATCCCAGAATACCATAGCATTTATCATGGCAGTTAAAGCAGTGTCAGGCTGCATTAATTTTACAGTGTAAATACAGCTAGAAAACAAATAACCCATTCAGTGCTACTTTTACTAGTCAATTCAAGATGGCAACAGCTATTCTGTTTTTCAATTTTATCCTTTTTTGAGAAATATGCACAAAAATACTTTTGAAAATGTCCCAGATCTCCCCAGCAGTACTATCAAAATCTCTCCATCTCACACCAAGGAGACTTTTTTTTTTTTTGGAGTTTATCAGTTATCCAACCAAACCAAGAATTCTATTTCTAAATGAAACCTTCGCTCACTGACCAGGGAGATCTCTATAGCAGTGGTTCCCAAACTGTGCTCTGTGGAACCCTTAGGGCTCCGCAAGTCAAAAAGGTTGGGAACCCCTGCTCTATACAAAGTGAATTTGGTCAAAGTTGGTAAAAGTAAAAAAGAAAAAAAAAAGAAAAAGAAAAGAATTTCCTTGGGAGGGGAGCATTGGGAAATAAAGGGTGCTGAAAGTGTTGAGGTTTCTTGCCTTAACAATCATTTTAGGAAAGTAAAATATCCTTTACAAATGATAGAAGCTAAGGTAAATTGGGTTGTTTTTTTAATTATTATTCCTGTTTCTAAGTTTTTTTAATATTGTATTTTAGGCTGCTATTCGGTACACAAGTAATAATAAGAATTCAACGAGATTCAATGAGATTTGCTTTGAAGTAGAGACGTGACTGCCGATATAGTTATTAGAGGCTACAGAACACAAGTGTGTTGGTATGAGAATATAGGTGTCACACTCATAGGCAATACTCTAAACAAGAGAAATCTTTTATATAACATGCATGAGATATAAACTAGCTGTCTGCTTTGCACATTCAGAAATCATTTCAAGGAATACATTAAATGTTTTAAAACTACAGTTAGGCCTGCAGATGTTTTAGAAGGAGAGCATACATAATCTGAAAAGTGTGCTTTGACTTTGTACAGTTTTAATCTTATTATGTCTGTTACATTGCTTTCTGTTTCTGAGGAGGAAAATCCTTTCTCTAACACATTTCTCCTGCTACAGTTTCCTCATCCACACTACAAGGAGGCAGTCATTTGCTTTGGAACAGAGATCCTCCTTACTCAACATTGAGAAGCAGCTCCAGTGACTGCCAAGTATAGAAGGACCAACTCAGGGAATTGTTTTTAAGGAAGAAGAGAAGAAATTGTGCTCAAATTGTGCACTGAATGACCATCAATGAACTCCCTACAAGTGTACTGAAGTAAATTTACCTTCATTCCAAAAAACAAGACAAGCACACCATACTTGACAACCCTGTTGTTTTGGCAATCCTGGACAGAATTAACTCCCCCCCCCCACTTAAGACAACATTAATCTTGATGGGTTATATTTTGGCTGGGCCAGGTTTACACCACATGATTATCTATTAGCAAAGATTAATAATGAAAGTTTTGTTTAGGTTTACTATAATTTCCAGATGCAATCATCACTGTACTGAAACAAATGGCAAAAAGCCAATAGATTGAAATAGATCTGGAAGGCAACATTTTCTTACAGTTTCCTTACAAAAGAGTCATTGGCCCACCTGG
Source organism: Phrynosoma platyrhinos (assembly GCA_020142125.1). Lineage (NCBI taxonomy): Eukaryota > Metazoa > Chordata > Lepidosauria > Squamata > Phrynosomatidae > Phrynosoma > Phrynosoma platyrhinos. The sequence continues at coordinate 182,922,386 of CM034706.1, read as the reverse complement.
AATCTCACATTTGAGTTCCACCATGGCTTTGAATTTTTGACACAGTCTGCTTGGTGAAATAACACTTAAATGTGTTGAATATCATTTTGGGGGTGGAAAATGAGTCCTTCCCCCCCCAAAAAACCAAACTCTTTCACTGCAAGTTATGAAATATGGACTATTTGCCTCAGACTGAAATTAAGTGCATACTGAGGCATTAAGGCATTTTTTTTAAATCCAGGTAAATACATATTTTGGTATACACATTCTTAAGTGCACACAGTTGTATGGGGAGATGGGTGTTTTGGTCAGCATAATGTTGAGCATTGATTCTGAAAATGTGCAAAATACCCAAAAGCAAAACCTTCCCAGCTTTAGTAGTGATGATTCCGAGATTTCTGTAGCTAAAACAAAACACAGTCTTAAAGAATAGTGAAGAACATAGAAACTATCTACTTAATTTCACTTTTGAATAGCTAATTTCCCAGCTAATCTTGTTTAAAAAAAACACCCCACCATTCATATTAGCTATACTGAGACATCTCTACCTCCAACCAGCATTACTACCTACAACACAGTAATTGCAAACTTCTTTCTTCTATATGTTAATCTGGCAACAACACAATAGCAGTTATGTGTCCTGATTTATCAAACAGATTGCCACAACTTAACTATTCAACACTTTGGACAATTTATGCATAATAACTCCTCAGTTGTACCACTTGGAGCTAATCCATTTATTTTTCATATTTTTCCATGATTGGGAGAAATATAATTGTGGTTGTTGAAAAATGTGAACAGCAATGATATCAACTAGATGAGCACAGATTATCATGTAAGAAACAGAAGAAAGCAAACATACCTCACAGTTTAAGGACTAATAAACTCTGTATAATGTTATTATAATTTGCAACAACCAACACAATCCACATCAAGTCCCAATAAATCCCAAGTTGTACAATGATAATACAGAAAAGGATTATCAAAGAATTAAGGAATTTTTGTTTGGGAGTCATCCTATAAGCATACAGACACATGTCATTTTTTATTAAATAATTATGGGGATTATTCTGTGCAAAACTGTATACATGTGTCTGTCTTGACAGGATTAGGCTTTTCACTGACCTTTTTCATTTATTTTTTTAAAAAGGGCTAAGCACGTATTGAGGCCAAATATCACAGTAAATATCTATAGGAATGAGCTCCTGCTTTGTACATACAATCATCCACTTGAATGAACAGGGAGAGGTTTGCACAAAGCTTTCTTATACAAACATGGGTATATGTATTTAAAAAGAAATCACACCCAACAATTGCAAGGGGAAATCAAGAAGCTGGGCTGGACATGGGGCTAATGTGTTTTAAATGCTATTGTGGAAGAAATTTCCACACATACGCAAACATTACTAATCCTTTCATCACAGGTATTTAATAAAAATAAAATATCACCCTGTTTTGCTGCAGGATTCATCAGACTGCATGTGCTGGGGAAAGATCATGAATGCTGTTAAGTTGACTACAGAGTTGGGATGAGCAATGAATTAAAAGAGCTTTTTGTGCATGTGAGAAGCAATGCTGGGTACTGTTTCTCTGACATATTTTTGACTTCTTTCTTTTTCCTTAAGGAAGTATTGACAGAGAAAATACTTTGTGCAGCACTGCTCTTTCAGTCTGTTGAATGCATCCTAGAACTTTAAAGCTGCAATACAAGGGGGAACAGAGAGTGGCTTTAGACATTCAAAGTTACAGGGACAACAGGATTTGCATGTCTCTTACATTTCCTGCTCCCTGTGCATTTTTGTAAAATTCTACAGGGGACAAGTGAACAAACTCTGAGATTCTGTTTAACCCCTCTCCCCAGCAAAGAAGCATAAAAACACCCATTGCATGTTAACTTGTGCTTCCTGCTACTCCTGGAAATCTGAACGTCTAAACATAACAAATATCAGAATATTGCACCAGATCAATCAAGCTTTTCTTCCCTCTTTTTTGAAAATGGCACCTGTGCAACATCAATAGTTCCACAACATATGATATGAAAAGAATAGAAAGGAAGAAAAAGAAAATAATGAAAAAAACTGTGTGATTCAACTATATTGTCCTACCATCCAGTAGTCTTTATTTCTATGAATCATTTTCTAGTTTCCCTTCATAATCTACTGACATTTTATTTGTGGAAGATGGAAGCAAGGAGCTAAAGATGTTTATAGGTTAAAAATGAATGTGAGCTGATCATGATAATTCTCTAGTCAACAACCAGCATGACAGAGCTTTCAGAACAAGCTCTGCTGCAGTGTGTGCATAAGTGAACATTTTTGTGATGGTGTTACAAAATGCTCAAGTATATGCATTATGTGTATCTCAGCCTCCCCTTTCTTTCAGCCTGTATCGGGTTTAATGATTGATGGCTTAACTGTTTAATATACTACATGTTTTTATTTTAATATCATTACTCTTCTATGGCTAGCTATTAAATTGTCCTTTGCTTTTGAGACCATAATGTCTACACAAACTCATTCTGAGGTACAACAGCTTACTTTACATTCTCACTAGTTTACTCAACTGCACCTTGTTGTGCAAATTGTAACAAGTTCAATTAAAGAGACAAGATGTTATCACTCATCCTGAACCAGTGAAAACAAATACATCCTTAGTCATGCAGCAAAGAGCAATTTTTCCCTACATGTGAAGGTGCCAGAATAAATCCAAATGAAATACTTTAATATTTCCTTATTTCATACTACAGTAATATTTGTAAGGAAAGTACAAATGTTTTCTTTAAATTTTTAGACATTAGTTTTGGCCCTTGTTAATTTATAGGTGACATGTTGTGCCTATGAGTATGATACTACCAATTTGCAGGTTATTTTCATCCCACTTCTTTTTCTTTTTAATAATTCTTTTATACCCAAATAAATGTTATGTTGCTAATTAGGTTGGGTTTATTAAGGTTTTACTTAAGACTATTTTTGGAGTCAATTTGCACTGAAGCAAAACTTGTAGGATATGGAACTTGAAACATGATTCGCTGAGCAGAAAATGCAGAAAATGGTTGTGCTAAAAAAGGAATAGAATTTTAGCAACATATTTCAAGAGCTTCTTACAAGTTGCATCTAAGATAATCTCATAATGAAGAGGGAAGAGCTGTCAGGCCGATTCTGTATTCTACAATGATGCTACTCTAAGTGGTGCTCCATGAAGAGCACCATCTGGAGGTGTTTCCAGGAGATTTTTCAAGAAGAAAGAAACAATTGTAGCCAATGGACACAAATATGGCACTTATGCCTGGCACACTGGGAAAAACCTGTGGCTCCCCCACATTAGTTTAAGAAGCACTGTTCTGTAATACATTTTAATCTCTTTTTTCTAGAGTGATAGGTTTCTCCATAATCTTTGCCACATTGCACAGCATCATAATGTTACAACACATTTACAGAATGTCCCCAACATCAATAGGTGGATATAGGGCTCACATATATCATTGAGCCACAGAAGACATGTGAGGACACTGGTTTATTGTTTATGCAAACTGACTTAGGAAAATTTTTAAAATAATAGTGGTATGCTAGCAAAATCTAAATAGTTGAAAGATTGCTCTTTTTCCATCTGTGTGTATGATGAAAAAGTTGGCCCTTTAAAAAGGTTTTTCATAACTAAGCACTATGTTCTATACACGAACCAACTTGATACAGTATAAATTCAACATGAAGAACCATACTGAGATGTAGAATTGGTCACTAATTATAAAACAAAACAAAACAATAAAGGGATGGTCACCTTCTGTGCATATTTTTAAAACTTCTAAACTTGGAATGAACACAAGGATAATGTTACATTCACAAAGAAGTCTCTGAGAGATTATCTGCTGTTTTTTTGTACAGATTCTGAATACATGTTGTAAGTTCCATCTATTAACTCTGTCTGCTGTGCTCAGTGTTTGCAAGCATCCCATTACCCCACTGGTGGCATTCATTTTACAGCCAATAGCACCTTTATCCTTAACAAGAGATCAATACCCTTGAGTGTAGCATCTACCAAAATATATATATATATATTTATATATCTCCCATTTGATTGAGAGGAAGAAAAAGCAGTATTTTATGAAGGCACACCCATGCTGAATTGACAAGGAAATAAAAATCATAGCATAACTGCATGGTGCAGTTATATTACAAAGCTCATTCTTGAAATCTGAATCTCATGCTAGAAGAAAATCTAGATATGTGTTCTATTTTTGAAGAAATGAATCCAAGGCAATGTCATTTAGGGTTTTATGTTTTAAAAAAGAGGATTCTGTGTCAATTGAGATAGAATCTTATTTAAAGAGGGAAATGAATGCTTGTATTGCAGCCTTAAAGATCACTTTTTTTAAACTGCAATATTTGGGTTCTTTTTATGTAAACTACAGCCTGCAAAGCAGCAGACCATGATTTGAATACTTTTGAAAAGTTATAGATTACAAACATGAACTCACAATTAATAACCTCTAAAAGTAATTTCAGAGTTATCACATCTTTGAAAAAAGAAAAGAAAAAGAAAAAGAAAGAAAGAAAGAGGACAATGTGTACTTCCTCACAAGGTAATGCAGCTAATAAAAAAGAGAGTAGAATTAAAGTATTTACATAATGAGCAATTCTACAGAAGGCGATCATCCCCATATAAGCACTGCTGATTATATCCCACGTCGCTTTTTAACAAACTCTACCAGATTGGATCCAGTCATCAGCACTTTCAAAGAATCCTTAAAATCTTTTCATGGTTCTTTACATTTATTGTAGAATGATGTTCTTCAGGTACATTATGCTGGTGTAAGAGGATAGTGTCAAGACAAGGTACCAGCAGGACAATAGAACTTCAGCACCTCCGGTGATCCCAAGCTGGGTCGTACTTGGAGCTGGAAAGAGAAGAACACCAGTAAGTCAAAATGTCACTGTTGGTTCACCACTCCTCTGTCATTTTTTTCTTAGAAAAATACTATAAGCTAGGATGATTTCATAATTATTTCTTGAAAAACTAGAAAACAGTAGCAAACCCGAGATGAAAAGAAGAAAATGCATAGGAATAAACACAAATATACACACATATATACATATTTTTACATAGCTAAAATTTAACTATGAAATGGTGTTCATGATACAGGCACTGGCTTAGGGCTGGTTCACACTTTTCATTTTGAATGAGGGAATAAGTATACTTTACTTTTGATATGATGTGGCATTCTGGACCAGATTCTATTTTTGTAAATCATCACTGAAGGGAGATGAGGCTGTGTGAAGACTGGAATAATTTCCTGAGTGGGAAGTCCATTCTTCAAGTTGTTTGGTCACTGACAATTTTGGGGGGATGCAGATGAGGGCGTCGGAGACGCCCTGGTCCGGACCGCCGCCGGAGTTCAGCCTCCGGACGGCGGCGCATCCCCGGCGAATCTAAAAGGACCGCCAAAATGGCGATCCTTTTAGATTCTGCCGAAAGTGCGCCCTAACAGCGGCGGGCGCACTTTCGGCGGCTCAAACGCCGCGGCGCGTTCGGCTGCCACGGCGTGAGGGCAAACGGGAGTCGCCGGCCGTGCGGACGGCCGGCGCTTCCGGGTGCGCCCTCAGGAAGAGGAAGAGCCGCCGAACGTGCGGCGGCTCCTCCTCTTCCGGGCCTCGGAGACGGCGCAATTAGCCGTCTGCCGAGGCCCTTCGTCACAATTCATTAGAAGCCCAAGAGCATTTCTAAGGGTGAATGCCACTGTACAAGGGGATTCCTTTCTCTCTCTCCATCATTTGGGAACAGTTGAGGTGAAAAGACCTAACCCCTTCACAGATGGATCTGTACTATCTGTGGTCAAATTAGGTAAGTAGGCCACAGGCATCTTTGTGTGGATGAGACACATTCAAGCATCATTCTGAGGCAAGGGATTTAAACTTTTTTTCTTCATTAATACATAAATGACCTCTTCTACAAGTTTTTTGCCTTTCATAAATTTCCCTTTAGCCTAAAAAAGTGTTTCTTTCCTGGACCTGCATAGCATAGTTTAAAAATCCACAGTATACAAAAGTTAAGAAAAGTAATTAAACTATCAAAATATTTAGAACCAATTAAAAATATAAACCATTAATATGAAAAATAGAAAACTATAGAATATTCAGCATATTATACAAGGCCTGTTTCCCCTAAGTGGTAAATTTACATAGGCCTGTTTAAAGAGAAATGTCTTCATTGCCTGTGGAAATATAGTAAGAAGGGTACCAGACTAACCTCCCCAAGAAGGGGATTCGAGAGCCTAGGAATAAACATCAAGAAGGCCCTCTCCTGTGTTCCCAATAGATTTACCTGTCAGAGTGGTGGAATAAAATAATGGACCTCCCCAGATCTCAAAATATGGGCTGGTTTGTATGGGAGAATGTGGACCTTCAAATAATTTAGCCTGACCCTGCCTTCCTTCCTTCCTGGATCTTCTCTAGAACAACTGTCTCATACCAATCAACAAAATTTCCTCTATTCAAAATCTCTTCTAGAACAACTGTCTCATTCCAACCAAGAAAAACATTCAAAACAAACAATGAAAATTATTACAAAAGCATAGTCAGTTCACTCAAACAGGTCAAATATTATAGCTGTTCACTTAATGCAGTATCATTTTTGATAATGGTTCAGCCATTATCTATGTAGTTCTTGCATAAAGTTTCCATGTTCTTCACTTGCTATCCACTTCTTGTGCATTTATTTTCAGAAGGTTGTATGAACCTTCCAGTTCTCAATGGTTGGTGACAGTTTTATGCTTCCTCAGTGCTTATGGAGTGTGTGCAAATAAATGATGTTACTTCTGCTACTTCTATAGCTTCTCCCCATAGGTGTTGCCATCATGGAAGCTAATTTGGATAACTGGTAGCCAAAGAAAACACACCTCACAGTGAAAGAAACAACGGCTTAGATGTGCAATCATAATAATGCTTTTGCCACTTCTACAACTGTCTAGTTTGTCACAGACTCCTTATGAGACAGCAGACTGTACACCATTATGTGAAGAAGGAAGAGTTGTTTCTACAATCCTACACTGGTGACTCATGAGCAACACATTTCCCTGCCATTATTATGCCCCACTATCCTACTTATCAACCTCTATTTAGAAGAATACTTAATAGCTCTCAAAGTCAAACTACATTTTAAGAAGAGTGCATATTCCATGCAATTAGCTCTCCCACATTACATTTTCTCCAGAGACACATGTCTGGGCAATCAGTGTTGCAAATTAGGCCTATGTTTGCCTTCCAGTGACCATTCACAAAACATAGCATGCTAAATGAAACATGAGTAAGTGAGGAAAAACAATTTACTATGATAAACAGAAGTCTTTCATCATTTAAGGAGCACCACTTCTATTAAGTGTATCATCTAGACCAGGGGTAGGCAATCTTTCCCCTTTAAGGGCCGAGGGACTTCAGCTCCCAGAAGCCTCAGCCATGTTGGGCAATAGTCCCATGTTGGCCAATAGCTCCTGGGATTCTGGGAGCTGAAGTCCCTCGGCCCTTAAAGGGGAAAGGTTGCCTACCCCTGATCTAGACCCTCAGCTATGTGTTCTAGTCAAACAAAGTCAGGATCCCTGCTTGACAGAGTTCTGACATTTTAGAATAGCCCTCTTTTTGGCTAGTCCACCGAAATTCAAAAACTATAGTACACTTTATACCCTGTTTCCCTGCTTATATAGAAGACATGGTCCCTCATAGTCCTTTTAAACACCTTCTTCAGTTTGGCTATAATCAAATGGAGAGGACAGATGTAGAGGACACTAGGAGAGGACAGATTTTAGAGTACTTAGAGAAATGATTAAATGGGCATAGGAATGAATGTGTTCTAAAATAATCTATTTTGTGCACCAACAGATCAGGAATATTACAGTCAGAATTCTGTCATCACTTACTTAGCTATGTAACACCTTAATTATAGGCCTTTGCAGACTGCCAGAAATAGTGCACATTAAATTGAGGCACTGCCCTGGCTCAGTGCTAGGGAATCATGGGAACTGTAATTTATTGTGGCACCAGAGCTCTCTGGCAGAGAAAGCTCAATGTCTCAGAAAAAAAAAATACAATTCCCATGACTCCCTAGCACTAAGCCAGGGCAGTGCCTCAATTTAATGTGCACTATTTCTGGCAATCTGCAAAGGCCCATGTAACTAAACAGTGCCTCCCAGACTGACCAGTCCAACACCAACCTATTGGGCACCAGCATTCCGCACCCCTCACACCCTCCAGTGATGCTACCCCTTGCTGTGGTATGTGAGAACTGGTATGGGAGACTTTCACAGTCCCTATGTATTCCCCAAACTAGTGAATATGGAAGGAACCAGTCATGAATGTGTAACTCTAGGTTATGCATTCATAACTGCCTTAGAGAATTCCAACCAAAGCACTAAAGAGGTTATTTTTCTGTGCTTGGCCTCTAAAAGTTCTACACATGTCAGAATCTGGCCTATCCTGCCATAAGATGGGTGTTGCTGTTATGTAAAAGTATAAAAATGGTTATTATAGTATATTATAATTTTATTTTAGAATTATAGGAATATTAGAGTTGTCTAACATATATTATTGGGGTTTGATGGGAATGATGGGAGGCATAGTGCAAATGTAAACAATTAGTGGGGTTTGAAGGGATGATTTTTGCCTGGTTCAAAAATGTGCAGCTGTTTCGGGGAAGATTTTTCTCAGGGCATTCTCATGGGAAATGGAAAGTAGAGACATGACCAAAAGGCTACAAGGGGCTATGCAGATAAGGTAAATATGGTTGAGAAGGCGGTTATATTTTAATTTGTGAATGCATTTAGGTAAAACTTGTGAAGCCCATGTGTGGGACATTGTTAATTTCATGCCAACATTGTGGATGGTGGCAGTTCTGTTTGCAAATGTCTTCCTGCTAACACCTAGTTACTGAAATAAAAGTTCTTGCTGTTTGAATACAGAAGGCTGATTTACTGAACTGTGGGGGATAGGGAAGTTCTTGACAATACAGCATGGTATGAACTGTTACATATGCTGGGCCATTCCTGGTTAATATACTATTTCTCTGGCAGGTACTATTTGTTTCTGAGAGGCTTGATGGGACTTAGAGAAGTTGGGAAGCATTTCTCAGCTTCTCTTGTTGGGAATGATTCATTTATCACTACCTCCAGATTAATTTGTTTTCCTTTGTTTGGCCAGTCCTCCTGGGTAAGCCTTTTATCCAGGACTTGCATTCCAAGTCTTAATGAGTTGTGAATTTCAGTGCTCTTCACTGAGTGTAGGTATGGCCTAAAATGCACAGGAATACTACCTCTTTACTTTTAAAGGATTTGCAGTGGTGTTCTTCTTAATAAATCTGCAATGAACATGTTTTTCTAAGGATTTTTAAATGTATAAGGAATGTTCATATATCTCTTAACTGAATTGTAGATTGGATAGCATAACCTTTTACAAATGGTACATTACAGAGCATTATCTTCAGCCATTCCAAGGAATAGCCGCTAGTTATTGATATATATCACATTAACTGTGACCCAGGAATGATAAAAAACAGAGAGTTAAGGATGTTTCATCTGAGATGTATTCTATGAGAAATTGACTCATTGCTACATAGCTTCTTGTTCTAGATGTGTCAGTGTGAAATCAAGGGGAACAATATGTGGTCTATTGCCCCAATGTTGCTATCATCTGATATGACCCATCTTGTTGAGAGAATATGGTCTGTTCATTTTACTGCCTGGACCTGGAGCTACATCTTGTGTCAAGTGAGTTTAATATCCTTCATCACATTTCTTTGGATCTGGCCCTTTTCTTCCAGTATGGGCACTACTACAATCAAGTAATCCGGTACTATATGGACCCCTGTGATTTCTCCAAATGCCTCACAATTCCTTTGTTGAATCTCTTCATTCATTGACTTAATTCCAGAAAATAGACTGAGACATTTGTATCTGCCCCATGGTGTGTTCAAAATGCATAGGTCAGCAGGCTTCCCTGTCTAATCCAATTTGCCAAATCCATCTTCCGCATCCAGAATCATAAAGATGCTTTTACCAGCTAATCAACACTGAACATCTGCTGCCATTGGAACGGAACAATGTTGTCTAAGAATAGCTTTATTAAGCGTTCTGGGATCCAGACAAAACTGCAGCATGCCATCTCTTTCTCAGTGATGCCCAAGCTATTAATCCATGGGGTAGACACAGTCAGCCTGAGTATAATTCCTTCTTCATCTGAAACCTTCAGTAGATTTTAAAGTCTGTCCATCATTGAAAATACTTTTTGCATCCATCTAAAGACTCCTGGCTTTGTGAACATATGATCCACCCTGTGAAATTCTCCAGTGTTCATGAAAGTTCTAGAATACTGTGCAATACATTCATCTTAGGTTTGATGTAGTTTGTGAAGATTCCTTGTATCCAAATGAGAACTGTCCTGGCCAAACAATGTAGCAGGTGATGTGGCCATGAACAACTGAAGACTTTTGTACAACATATGATTTAAATTATAGCCCCACCCCAATTCTGTTTTAAAGATATCAGAAGTAACATGAGATTTCTGAGTGACTTAGGGACTTTACAGAGTGCCAGAAATAATGCAGCTTGAGTCCACTTTAACTGCCCTGGGTCAGTGCTAGGGAATCATGGAAATTGTAGTTTTTTCTGAAACATTGAACCTTCTCTCTGAGAGAGCTCTGGTGTCACAATAAACTACAGTTCCCATGATTCCCTGACACTGAGCCAAAGTTAAACACTGAGTTTTAGGGCCTCTGCAGACGGTGCAAGGTGCCGTCTTGGAGGCATAGAAGGGGAGCGGCCGCTGCATGGCGGTCGCCTCCACCCCTCCCTGATGATGTCATCAGGGCGCTCCCCTTTATGCATGGCGCACGCCCCGTCCTCCCAGTGCAGCGTGGCAGCTCTTGATGCACCCCTTCTGCTGGCTCTGGAAGGACTGGCATTTTAGTGCTCCTTCCAGGGCTGGCAAAAAGGAGGATTGGGGCCAAGGTGTGGGGCAGCCTCGGCCCCAATCCTCCGCTTCCCAGGGCGGCCCACAACCACCTGTCTGCATCCTCCCAAAGTGGACTCAAACTGCATTATTTCTGGCAGTGTGTAAAGGCCCTAAATTAATACTATATGGTACGGAGCAAGAAAAATAACACGGCCTCAGCTTTGCATTAAACCTGGATTTTTATGGAAACATGAGTCAGGGTCCACAGGACCTAGCCCATTTTGACTATATGATGATACTGCCAGTTGTCTCACACAGCAGACTTTCCCTGTTGTGTGCAGAATTCTGCCAGAGGTTTTGGGCTATGATTCCTGGAAGGTAGGTTTGCCAGTACACAAAGCAATAATCATATAAATTTAGTCAATGTGTCAATCCCCAAAGCCAGGACAGACTACAGTGGATGTGTCTTGCCATAATATAAGCAGAAGCTCTTTGTGGAAATATTATATAGTAGCACCACTGTTGTCCTTACACCATTGATTTGGCTTAGACACTGGTGCCTGGAATCCTGAGGTGTATTAGATCCTGGAAAAACACACCACCCTGGAAATCCAGCAATAAATTTACTTTGAAATGATTCTACAGATCTCTGTTATATGTAACTTTTTTATTTGTACCCCATACTCTGGAAACCCTATGCTTAGTTTAGACAACACTGCTCCATCTCAACCAGCAGTACCACAGACTGGTTACATATAAACTGTTTAGGCTAGCATCTTTTTCAAGTCCTCCCAGACTGAGTAGTTTTATACCTTCAGGACCATTGGTGGACTACTATGTGTTTCTGGGCATGAATAGTTTACCTTAATAAAGCAACATGATATTCCTGAACTCTGAGTATTCTTGGGTAATTCTTTGGTCCTGAGTTGTCACCCCTTGGTTGTTCCTTGACTGACTAGCCTGGTTTATTCTTTGGTCCTTTAGGTCAGTCTTTGGTTCAGACTACTGGTTCTAAATTCTTCAATGGTTCAGGCTTAATAATAGTAACAGATGACCTAGATTTCTCAGTTCATGCAAAGGCAACAATGAAAATCAAGAGTGTGGGTGTAAACTAAGAACACATCCTTAAATTAAAGGAATAACTTTTAAAAGAGAGAATCAGAGTCAGAGACAATAATCAAATGTAACCTAGGGTACCCTAAAAAGCCAATTCTTTTTAAAGCAAAACACACAGGGAGAGAATTGTTTAAAATTTAGTTTTTCCATATTCATAAGTTTCTAAAGCAAATGTTTTGCTTACTTGTTTGCTAGACATAATGTCAGTATCTGCTTTATTGGCAGGGGGTGGGGGTGGGATAATCCATTAGGTGTGCTCTTGTTGTTTTCTTCTTTGAATAGGCCTAAATAAGATGCTAAAGAAAAGAAGATGGAGCAGGGTAGGAAAGAGGGGAGAAACTCCTCTTCCTCTTCCAATTACTTTTCCTTCATGTTATAAGTAATGCTTATCTGATACTTTTTGATATTATTTAGCTTTGGAAGGTGTTCCCTCTGTAAAACTGGGCGATTTTCTTTCTTTTTTCTAGATAGATTGTTCCCAAAAGTAACATAGGGGGTAAGCAGACAGCACAAAGGACTGTTTTGGGGGCAAGGAAGGGGAGGGGCAGCCGCACGGTGGGCGCCCCAACCCCTTCCCGAAGGCATCGTCGGAGCGCCGGCCCCTCCACACAGCCAGCGCTCCAACAATGCCTTCCCGCCGCAGCGTCCGCAAACGCTGCGGCGGAAGAGTCGCTGAAGATGCGCCGCCAGCCTTTTGCAGCACACCTTCGGCAACTTGTGGAAGGAGTGCTATTTTAGCACTCCTTCCAGGGGTGGTGAAATTGCACCGCGGGGCCGAGGTGTGGGGATACCTTGGCCCCGTGCTGCAGCTTCCCGGGGCGGCCCAGGGCCACCCGTCTGCTTCCCCCCATAGTCAAGGAATAAAATTCCATACCCTCCAAAATTTTGCAGACTGATACTGGGCCATGTTTGGCCAAGTAACATCATAGTGTTTCCTACATGGCAAAAGTTATGATGAGGGGAAAAACTGAAGCTAGGAGAGACAGTGGCCATTTGCTTTTGCCTCAGCCTACAGGGAAAGGCAAGATTCCACTTATTCCTCTTCTCTAAAACTGAGTTGAAACTACAAGCTGAAGTAAGCTGATGGCAAAAGGATGAAGTGTGAGGAGGAGGAAAGAGAAACTGGGATATTAGAAGGAGCTTGAAGAGTGGGATGACAGGATTAATCAGGAATAGCCCTGACAAACTTGAAAAGCTGGAGGATATGAAATGCTATCTTCTCATTCTCCAACAAGTTAGAGGAAAGGCAGGTTGATTTGCAACATGTTTAATGAAATCTCTTTTAAAAGCATCTGAGACCTGGCTGGCTGGGATACCACAATAGAGGTTCCTGAAGTCCAATGCATTACTGTATGTGCAAAAACAAAGAAGGTTGCTTGATGTCCTTGAGTTCAGTAGTGGGGCAATGAGCGGATCACAGTCACAAGAATAGCTGAAAGTTTCTCTAACTCTGCCATCTGATTCACAAAAAAGCAGCAACTTAATTTTAGAAACTTATTGCATACTTAAATAAACTGCTGATCTGATTTAAAATTTAAATCAGGTAGCATCCTGATATTACCAAAAACATTTAGCCACCGAATCTGCCACCTGGATCCATCCCAGGTCCAGCCCGCTCCCAGGGCAGCTCAGTGTGGCTCTTTTTGAAGCCAGGAGTTTTCTGGCTTGAGAAAACGGCCACCAGAGCGCCCCTGGGAGCGGGAATGAACCCTGGCAATGGATTTGGTGGTTAAATCCTTCTGATAATTTAAATTTTAAACCGGATCAGGTAAGACAATTTATTTAAGTATGCGATAAGCTCGATAGTGTGTGTGTGAACTAAGCTCAGTGTCTGAGCATTCTGTACACAGGACATTTGGGGGTGGTATATTAAATGCATTCTAATGTAACAATACAAGTAAAATCCACTTCTGTGGTTCTCTTCTTCATGCTTTTAGAGAAGTAGTGGCCAGTTATGGTAGGTGCTATTGATTTGTTACTGTCACATGAACAATAAAACTACTGAGGTATATGACTGAACACTTTCTACAAAGTTCCTTGGAGGCACCAAAGGTATCTGTAAAGCAAATTGTTTTAGTAATCAACTTTCAATATAAATGACAATGCATTTAATTCTAGGTACCCACAATTCAGGTCAAGGGTAAACTGAAAGAGAAGTGGAGATGCAAATCAAGGTCTGACCTCAATTTTGTATGAAGTCCTGGACACACAACTCAGGCAAAGCAGGTGAATTAAATGAGGTTGAAGTTGTTGAAGCAAATTAAATGAAGTCAAAGTTGTCAAGATGAATTAAACAATGTTGATGTTGCTGAAGCAAATTGTTCAGAGACAAAGTTTTCAAATGACCCTGGTCAGTTTAGTCAGTTTGGCTAATGAACAGCACCTTTGGACGTCATCAGTGGATCTGAAAAGCTTTCTTTGTCTCAACTATAATCAACCATCGACCTGCCAGAGAAGAATCCAATTTGCAATTCATTCTCAATGGTATATGAAAAGGTACCAGTCCTAAGGCTTTAAATAGAGATCTGCCATTGCCCCCACCTCTCAAGCATCCTATGGTGGTGGAGAGTCATTTCAAAAGAACCACAAAAACTTCACTGATGGTTCTGGTGTCCTTTCACACTACACAATTATAACACTATGATTCCACTTTAACCACCAAGGCTGTACTCTGTGGAATCACGGGATATGAGGTTTAGAGAGAATTGTCACCTAAAGAGCTCTAGTGCCTAATCAAACTACCACTCCAGGATTTCATAAGGTGCAGCCATAGTGGTATATTTGTATAGTGAGAAAGGGCCCCAGGACTGATAGTAGAGTCTACTCAGAAAATATCACAGAAGACAAGGAGAGGAATGTTATGACTGCATATCAATTTCTATCTTACCCTTTCTCTAATGAAGTGGAGGCAGCACATATAAATCTTTCCTGTTATTGCAGGGCAGTTAAAATGGTCTCAAACTGGATTATTTTTGCAGTGTGTTTTGGACCCAGATCATCAAGTTTTGGTTAGTGTCTTTTGAAGCTACTGATCATGCCTTCAGCTTTGCTATCCATTTCCATCTCCCACCACCTAGAAATAAATTCTCTGTCCTTGTCTTTGAAGAGGTTAGACATACCTGCTGCTAACACATACTCATCAACCATCCCAATTTGGCAGGGACAGTTCTGGCTGATCCTGTCATCCTACTTTTTAGTGGCTTTAAAAATATCCCAGTTTATTTCACTTTCTCCTACTTTCCCCCTTTGTCCTCAGCTTATTTGAATTGCTATGAACTGCATTCAAATTGCAAAAGTAGTTTGTAATCAATTACTCTAGTAGGAAACAGAGGAGGGGTGGAATTTCTGCCTTCCCAATGGGCTCAGACATAACCAAACTTCTGCAGCCTCTCCTATCTTGTGTGTTCTTCCTCATTAATAACTTTTGCCATCTTTACCACACTCTGATGTTGCTTCATACATGTGTCCTGGTTTCATCTGTTGGAGGGTATGCTAAACCAATCCACACTCCAAAGAGATCACAGGTATTGAATGAGCAATGCTACCCTGATACTATTTATGGAGTGATACTAGTGCTTTCAACTTTGAATGAATGAGTGAATAGCCTTGTTCCCACTCTCTCCCATATAAATGAGGCCTCCATGGTTTTTTGAGCTCAGCCTGTCTGAGCTAGCAAGGGAGCAGCTGCTGGTGGTCACAGATGCTAAAAGACCTGGCTATGGCCCATCAGCCTGGCACTGATGCTTTGTTCCTTGGATTCTTCTTCACAGTTGGTCTGATAACATATGCTTGAAAAACAATCTCCTTTATTTCTTAACAGTGTAGAAATGCTGGAGTAGAAGATTATACAAGCTAAGCAGCACATGCCTTCTTGACTGTTTTCAAGAAAGATTCATCCCACCTCTGCTTCCAGCACAGCAAAGGAGAACATGACCAGGCAGTTCAAAAATGACAACAGCCACTGATACCCATTTTGAGTAGAAAATATTAATTGAATTTCTCACAGCTGAAGAGAGGTTGCCAGCCGAGATTCACCACTGCATGATGAATGTACACAGACCTCTACATGTTGTGAATGCTGGATGCACTCTTTGAAAACTGAGCTTAAAGCTAGCCATTACAGCAGCCAGCAGGAATAGCTATCAACAAAGGGAACACAGAGATCACCACTGAACTGGTCGGCAAAGATTGATACTTTTATGTGGTTGAGTTGAAAGAAAATATCTGCATCATTTAATGTGTTATGTTTGACAGTAAGGCCATAGTGCTCCAGGGCTAAAAAAGAAACGTCCTCTCCTACACAGTGATGTGGGTTAGAAAGTGGTTCTAGAAGTTGCCTGCCCATGATGAGGAACCTTAGAAGAGGCAATACAGCTCTGCCCCTCTCCCATAGCATAGATATATGATTATATTTATACATCACACATACATAATGGAAAATAGGAAGGCCGTACACGCCCTCCATAATCCTAACTACTACAAACAGAATTTGCATGATATATTGAATGCAGGTTTCCTTTGTATTCTAAAGGTAGAGAATTGCAGTCTTAGGTAGACAAATACCCAAGGGTGTAGTCACAGGGGTAATGGAACACAATAAAGGCATTGTTTATCCATGCAATGTTTTTCAGTGCCCAAACCTATAGCATTGTAGAGAGTGAGACACTGCAAATAATTCACACCATTTATGAATTTACCTTTTTGTGTTGATATTTCCTTGACAACTTTGCTTGACCTTTTTTCCTTTGGATATATATATATCCAAAAAGCAAACCTTGATTTTACCATTTTATATAATGCTATTTACTATGCTATTGTATAAATTGGGACTTGAGCATCCATGGATTTTGGTAGACACAGGGGGTCCTGGAACCAAACCTCAGCAGATACCAAGGGCTCACTGTATTTCTAAATTTGATGCCACTGCAATGCTAGAATCAAAGTCTTGAAGGAAAATCCCAGACTCTTATGGAGGTGCAATGCCCTCCCCCCATACTGACACACCTGCAGACATCACTTCTCTTTCATCTGCATGAATATTGAAATCTCTGCTTTTATTCTTTTTCTATGCTAGTTGGTTCTTTTCCTCAGCAGTGGCCAAGGAATATTTTCCATTCATTGTGATATATAACATTTCAAAATTGGAGTGATAGAATATCTATCAAGTGTTTTAATATTTTTGGTAGCATGCTGTTGATGTTTTTAGTTATAAATTAGCTCAAGCCATCCTCTGTAAGCAAGAAGGCATATATTTACAGTTATAACTTAAGGCTGTATCTTTTTACAGTTGGTTCTCAAATCTTCTTCTGACAATGTGTATAGCACTTCACTTGCTATAAACTATTCCTTAGTCAGTTCCCTCACTGAATTTGTTGCCACTTCAAACTGTGTTTAATTTCTCTAACTACATGTCCTAATAACATCCCTTTATCAGGACTATGAATCCTGTGAAAGACTGACTCAATTCCCAATTAACATTCCCCCAGAACAAGGCAGGTATAAGCCACCTTGATCTAACACTTCACTTCTCACAGAACAAGACACACTTTTCAATGGCTCCTCCCCTTTTTTATAGTCACTTATCAAGCAGGCCCCCACCTTTGCAGCCAGCCTAACTCTGATTGGCTGTGGGGAAAATTCCACTCTGCCAGTGACTCTCCACAGACTCCTTGGGCAGAGTTGATTTCCCCAACAGCCAATCATGGTTCCGGCTGGCTGTAGAGGAGGGAGCTGCTGTGAGAGGAGTGACTATAAAAGGGGAGGAGCCAGTCAAAGTCAGTGATGAGTGTGTTAGTTTAAGACCCAATTTAGAGCAGTACAGAGCTGTTCTGTTGCCAGAGAACCTTAACATAATTCATTATTTTGTTAAAAGGGGAAGCAATTTAAAATTGTAACAGAAGGAATTTAAAGGAAACTTTTGAAAGAGTTCAGTGAGGGAACTGAATAAGAAATAACTTGCAACCATTGAATCATGGTGATTACTGTAACCATACGATCTCTGGAACAACCTTGAAAGGATACAGTCTTAACATATGCTTGTAAATAAAGTTAATGTTTGTGAAGTCGAAGGCTTTTATGGCTAGCATCCATAGGTTTTAGTGGGTTTTTCAGGCTGTGAGGCTGTGTTCTAGAAGAATGTATTCCTGACGTTTCGCCTGCATCTGTAGCTGGCATCTTCAGAGAATGGCATCTTCTTTTTCTGAAGATGCCAGCCACAGATGCAGGCGAAATGTCAGGAATACATTCTTCTTGAACACAGCCTCATAACCTGAAAAACCCATAAAAACCTAAAGTTAATGTTTATTTTGTTTCCAGAAGAGCAGTGGCCTGAGTGAATTCATAATGATAACTTCACAGACAACACACTACCACAGATAAGAGGAGGACACTTGGGACCCCGACCCTAGTTCATTTAAAGGAAAGCGTATTAAGGATAGAGGTGGGGCAAGTGTCAAGGACCAAGGGGTCTTCAGATGTTTATGAGGTGAAAAGACAGGGTTAAAGCTTTGATGAGAAGATTGCCTTGGTCACAGACAGTCTGGATTTTATTTTAAAGTTTTTTTCCTCCTGATTCCTATGTACAGTACATGCATATTCTCTTCACAGATGAAAATCAGACATATGCATCCACGCAACTTCAGAGTGTGGTTAAGATGGGGAAAGTTATCACTGAGGAAGAACATACAAGCCTGGAGAGGCTGAAGCTGTTTACTTTTGTCTGAACCTGCTGGGAAAGGCAAGATTCAATTCCCTGTTCTGCTTCCCCTTCTTCTCACTGAAATAACAGGAGCTCTGGTGGCGCAAGTGGTCAAATGCTGGTCCTGCAGCCACAACGTTGTATGTTCTATCCTAGAGGAGGGCTCCAAGGTCCATTCAGCCTTCCATCCTTTTGTAGGTCAGTAAAATGAGTACCCAGCTTGTTGGGGGCAATTGGCTTACACATTGTAAACTGCTTAGGGAATTCTAGTTCACTGATGAGTGGTATAGAAATGTACTTGCTATTGCTATTAATTGAGTGCAAACTACTTTTGCCTGTTAGTTTGCAGCAACTGAAGTTAAGTTGGAGACAAAAGGGGGACATGAGAGGAGACAGAAACTGGAGTATTTTAAGAGCAACCAGAAAGAGGAGATGGCAGAGGATTAATTGGAACAGTCCCTGCCAAATCAGGACAGTTGAATGGTATGCATATACCTGATAAAGTGCAGTTCCTACAGCCCACTTAGCATGGGTTTGGATTTACGTTTAGAAACTTTTGTTAATGGCTCCCAAATTGGATGCAGAATTTTAAAATTTCTAGATAATGCAAAAATGGGGCAGAAGAGGTTTTTTCATATTTACAGGGAAATGTGACTGAGAGCAGAGACAGAATGATCCAACAATCACTAGCCAAAATGATGAGTTATCAGAGGAAGCTCTGCAAACCATGTTTCTTTCAAAGGTAGCAAAGTAGAGAAATAATTTCAGAAAAACAACAGGTGGTATAATACACATGCATACACACAAAAGCATCATGTTGATTTGTAATGCTTCTTTAATCATCTTTGGAAAAAAATAACATTAATATTTACTAAGTAAAGGGCTTTTCTAAGCTTACTGGCATACAAAGCACAAGAGATGTAATGATATTAATGGAAGAAACACTCAAAAGTTCATCACATTTTGTTTGCTTTCTGGCTCTGCAGTCCCCCGAGTTGGCAATTTAATTGTGTTTTGAATAGCAGACCTAAATTTTCTCTCATTTCCTGGTAAAAGAACGTCAGAGTCACAGCTGTCACACTCTTGACAATTTCCAATTTATGTTGAGATATCTGCTTCTTATTATGCACAGGCTCTGCCATGAGCCAAACATTACTTTAACTCCACACAGAGATGCTTCACCTAATGCAATAAATTCAAAACATATAAAATTAGGCCCCAATTCAGATCCTTTCATTTACATGAGCAGTGCTTTCAGCTCTGAAGTGTGCAGTCCTTACTAAACACCTGAATTCTCAATGATACTGAAACAAGCACAGTTCTCTTTTACACCTTATTTCCTTTGATTAAAAACCAAAGTTAAATTAGAAATCAGCATGACAAAACCAACTTTTCATTTTTATCAAAAATCAAGTCAGGAAGAACAAGCATGCTGTAGGTGGTATTTCATCATATCATATTAAAATAGTTTCCCCAATGTATGAGCTAATCTGGATTGTTGTGATTTCTTAAATAGAAAATTATTCAAATATCCTTTCCTTCACATGAACTGCAAGCATAATACATCCAATCTAGATTGAACAAAAGCAAACATACCAGGTCTTCAATTTGTCTGTCTTTTTTCTAAAAAAGATGCAGAGGTTGTTTCAGATAAGTAAATAAAATACAGTCACCCCTCCATTTTTGCAGACTTGGAGTCCACGTTCCTCACCCATTCACGGATGGCAAATGGAGGGAGACAAAATGGGGTATGCTGTCATTCAAACAAATGGGGCTCGAATATTGGTAATTTTCCATTTTTGCAGGGTGTGTGTGTCCAAAGTGGATCCCCCGTGAAAACAGAGGGGTGACTGTATATGCCTTCTAGAAGTGATAGATCACACAAATTTGACAGGGGCAGAGGAAAAAGAACTGCTGACATGAGGCCACCTCTGTACATCCTTGAGATTTTTCTATCCTAGCAATGCAAACCAACCAAAAGTTTGCTGCTTGCCACAATTGGGGGATACAGGTCTTCACCCAAGTTGTGATATTTTTGCTCTGAGTACAGTGGAATGTGTCTATGCACCCTAAAATTATCTGGGATGATTATGGCTTCAGTTGTAGTATGATCCACATATAAATATTGTTTGCATGATGTCTGCACATCTGTGCATAGTTGACTGCTGCACAGGTCTCCATCTGTTAGTCAGAGCAAGTACTATGGTGGATGACAGTATTTTGTTGGGTTAGAAAGTTCCCAGGCATTTATGGG
The DNA here is from genome assembly GCA_020142125.1 of Phrynosoma platyrhinos. Classification (NCBI taxonomy): domain Eukaryota; kingdom Metazoa; phylum Chordata; class Lepidosauria; order Squamata; family Phrynosomatidae; genus Phrynosoma; species Phrynosoma platyrhinos. Next base: position 182,901,409 of record CM034706.1, on the reverse strand, counting down.
ATATCCATATTTGGGGTTCTAAAGCTGGCTCCATATGAGGTAATACAGGACTCTCTAAATTCCTTATTTGAGAGAGGTACCAGTTGTGCTATTACCAAACTAGGTCACAAACATTTGGTAAGTGTGCAGCAATCAGGATTTATGTATCAAATGCCAGGGATATATCTTCTGGAATTGTGGCTAGCATGACACCACTGATAAGTGAAAAGGGGATACACTGTGCAACAGATCAACAGACTCTATAGAAGACCCACTCATGGGTAGAAAAAAGAGCATTTATTCAGAAAGAAAAGGCCCATAAGGGAAGAGAAGGTCTCTGAGCATGTGTAAAGCTCAAGTGTAACTTTTTGAGCACACCTGAGCTTTCTGAATTATGGCATTTTAATAAATGAATGTTCATGTTTTTAATTTTTTAATAAATTAATTTGCCCTTACTGGAAAAAGTTTTGGCTTATGTCCTTTCCACTCTTACAAATATGTCTGGATTGGAATGCATGAATATATGTTTTCTTTTGAAATTGCATATTCAGACTCTAAAACTTTTGGAGGTTATTCTCTGTTGGTCTTGCTATTGCAGCCTCAATCTCAGAAGGTTCTGATTTTACATTTAACTCTCCAAGCTACATAAACAGAGGTCATTCTGCCGGGGCCTTCTAAGTAGGTGGATTTTTCCTATATTCCTAGAAAGTGTAGTGTTATGTATTTCCATTCCATTAAAACCTCATTCCACTCAGGACAAGATTTCAGGGCAGACATTTAGGGTCTCATTCAATAGAATGAGTAGGAAGCTCCAGAATGCAGCAGTGTCAGCTTACTATATTTTGAAGTTATATGCTGACCTAAGGAGTGGGGGCTGTAAGAACTTTTGAATCAAATGTTGTATAATACACATTGTAGAGAACCAGCATGATGTAGTGGTTCAAGCACTGCACTATGACTCTGGAGATCAGGGTTTGAACCCCTGCTTAGCCATGGAAACCCACTGGTTGACCTCAGCCTCAGAGGAAGGCAAAAGTAAACCCCCTTGAACAAATCTTGCCAAGGTTTACCTTAGGGTTGCCATTAGTCAAAAATGACTTGAAGGCACACAACAACAACAACAACAACAACAACAACAGATTATAATTGACAGAATTCCCCACTGTAAAACAATTGTGTCCAGATTTTAAAATTACCTGGTTGTATACTACAAACTTTAAAACTTCATACCTGTTGCATGAAGAAAAGCAATGTATCTGGTCTATAAACACAAACACTGGAAACTCAGTATGTTCTTTGTTTGATAATACCATCTAAAATTATAGATAGAATCTTTTCCACTTCTACTTGAGATGCCAAGAATTAAACCTGGGATATCTTTTGTAATCAGATCATACGCAATGCTCCTGCAGTCGTTTGGAAGCTATTGCTTTCATTTTTTTGGGAACAACAAAACCAAAACAAACAACAACAATATGAATGCAAGTCTAGACTGCATCAACAAGAAATGCAATTCTCAGATCGAGGGAAGTAATATCATTCCATTTTGCTTTGGCCAGACCTCACTTGGAGTACTACATCCACTTCTGGATACCATTGTTTAAGAAAGTTATTGATAAAATGGAATGATTTCAGAGGAAGTTGACTAAGGAGATTATTGCACTTCTAAAATCCCAACTGCTCCTCAATGGGATATAGTCGGGTTGCAGGTTGCTGGCAGGTTCTATCAGACTCACCACTGATTCCACTGGGTGATTGCAACTCGATTGCATCCTGGGTCCCAGGCACACTTTAGAGGCCATTTTTCTAAGATGGCAAGCTTCCCTTTTGGAAAAGTAGCCTCTGAAGCATGCCTGGGACCCAGGATGCAGCTGGGTTGCAATCACCCAGTGGAATCAGTGGCAAAGTCTGATAGAACCCACCCGCAACCTGACTGTATCCTGTTGGGGAGCAGTTGGGTTTTTAGTAAGTATGATAATCTCCTAATACAGTTGAGGGAAGTGGGTATGTGTACTCTTGAGAAGAGAAGATTGGAAAGAATAGATGAACTATAGCACCAATTTCACCACTATAGTTTTATTATTCTACTCCTATGTAGTAATAGCAATAGCGTGTATACTTCTGTACCACTTATCAGTGAACCCAGCATTCTTTAAGCCAGGGGTCAGCAACCTAAGGCCCGTGGGTGGAGGCCTTCAGACCGGCCCCTGCCCAGTCCTGCCGCCGCCACCTTCGCTGCCTTTCGCGGCTGCGAGGGTCCTCCGGGGCGCCATTTTGGATTCCAAAATGGTGCTCCGGAGTCTCATAAAATATTTCCCGTCACGGGAAAGGTCGCACAAGACTCTGGGAGCCATTTTGGAATGCAAAATGGTGCCCTGGAGTACCCCCATCGCAGTTGAGGGAGCCCTCCTGGGGGACCCCCGTGGCTGCAAAAATGGTGCCCCACCGTTGTGCGCATGCGTGCGCGATGCAAGCACCATTTTGTTTTTCAAAATGGTGCCCCCCACATACACACGCATGCACACAATGGTGGAAGTCATCCACATGCGCGCGTGGGGGGGCAAGCGCATGAGCGCAAGTGTGTGCACGCCAACCCCCAGCACCATCCCCCCCCCCTCCCGGCCCACTGGCAAAAAAAGTT
>CM034706.1:182871480-182898740 GCA_020142125.1 Phrynosoma platyrhinos | reverse complement strand
AAAAATCTTTATTATTAAAAATACAAGTGTACAAATACAACATTACAAATACCATAAAATACCCAAATGCCAACATAAAAAACATGTAACTATCTATTTCCCCCATGATAAAACTACAAACGTAGAACTACAATGTAAAATTACAAGCATATTATATCCTAAGACTTCCTGAGTTCTGTCTAGGTTATTACAATCTATCCTATCTCCATCTCTTGCACTTATAAATAAGATCTAATTTATCAAAATTATTATTATTATGAAGCTTCTTTCTCTTGTCTTCATAAAGTGAAAATAAATTGTCATATTTCCTTTATGTAATTATACATTTTATTTGTCTATTGACATAGCATATCCTTTATATTTTTCAAAAAAAGGAAAAACAACAATTTCTCCATAATCACAGGCTTTCAAAAAAGTTATTAAAGGCTCCCACTCTCTCTTTTTTAAAATTTTTCCTATGATTTCCCTCAAACGTAAGGTAGGTTTATCTGCCAGCACACAGTCTAACAACTTAAATAGACATTCCTTGATATCTGGATTTTCTCTTTTTCCATTTAGTGGCATATACCATTCTAGCGGCTGTTGCCATTTAGAACAAAAGTTTACCATATTTTTTTTCTAGTGTCTCATTTGAGTGCATCCCCAAAAGATAATATTTTGATTCATATGTTCTCCGGAGGACAGAATTTGAATAACTGACTCATGTATTTTAGTCCAATATTGTTTGGCATATTTACAATGCCACCACATATGAATAAAGGTGCACATTTCCTCTTGGCATTTCCAGCACTTATTACTTATGTTCTTCTGCATCTTAGCCAGTTTTACCAGTGTTAAATACCAATGATGTTGCATTTTTTGAAAATTTTCTCTAAGATCATATGTACTGCCACATTCTATAAAATGGTCAAGCCACACAAATCACAGACATTTTATTATACATTAAAACTGCTTAGAATTCTGGAATATTTAATACCATTTTTTTCCTGCTGGAAACTCTGTCCCTGATATCAAAACTAGCAGTTTGTGACAATAACTTACCAACAATTACTGCCAATTTTGAAAACCACAGTACAAGCTAATGACAGAGCCAGATGATTATGATTAAAAACAACAACTAAACAAAACAGACATTGGCCTAAATCTAATATCATACCAGCAAAATTAAAATTCCCCCACAATTGTGTTGAACCATACAATTGCACAAGTGATTGTCTCTAAGTGGCACTTCCAGCATGTGACCTATATTGCATAACAGAAATTATACTGGATTCTGCTCTCTTAAATCGGTATCTGCCAGCACAAGCTCCCTTGCACTGTCATAATAGCACCATTCAGCCACCACCACCTGTTCTTCAATATACCCCAACTCAGGACTTCACGGACGCTGACACTAACAATATTCATTCTCACAACATGCTGCTGCAGTGGCTATTTTGGTGACTAAAAGTGACATCATGTCATTCCCAAATGCCTTTTGAGTTACCTTCAGTGAGAAAAGAAGATTGCTCTTTCAAGGTAGAGGACTCCCTGAAAACTGTATTTTAATATTTTAAAGGGTTTTTGTTGGACATAGGTTTTTGGAGGTGTGCTAGGAATATCAGTAACAGCCCCAAGGACCACACTGCACTCCCCAAGGGTTATATACAATCTATGGGTCGCAAAACTTCCACCTCTCTGCAAAGGAACATGTTTACACAACACTAACTCAATAATTCCCTTTGTTATTTTGGCTCATGTAAAGTGTGTTTCATATTGTATCTGGAGCAGCCAGTAGTTAGAGACATCTGGATGTAGATTGACTGTAACTGCCATCAACCTTCACCATTTCCTGTGCTGGCTATGGCTGATGGGAGTTGTAGTCCAACAACATCTGGTGAACCATGTTTCTCACCTGCAGTGGACTATGCAAACTCTACTTCATCCTCTGTCTAATCTTTGGATCAACCAGGATCATCACTGTTTGTTTAGGAGAAAAGGTATTGTAAATACACTGGCAATAAATAAAACTAGTATTCATGGATCACTTAACAATTCTTGCTGTTAATATACTGGTTGTGCAAGCTGCACAAATATAACCAATACACACACACAATTATACAATTATATAATGGTATGTTCCCTAAGGAAAGGTGCTAGCTGTTTCAATATAGCCTTGGGCACAGTGGGACTTTACACTATGTAGTAATTTCCAGAAGATAATGAAAAACAAATAATACATAATAAGCAATTATGCCTACTTTACTGATAAAAGCAGTACCTAATATTTGCTGGATAGACCATGAGGTTTTAGAATTACAATTCAATTGGAAGTGATGAAGTGCCATGATTATGTGCTGTGTTCAGCAATGCTACCTTGCATTATTTAGCAGATATATGCAAAGATGAAGTAAAATTCAGCAGGATGTAGGCTACTGAGTCTACTAATGACATCTTTGCTGTAATAACTGGAAATGCTAGTGTTAATGTGTGGTACAAGAATATAGTACAATGTTTCTTGAGGGAGTTTTCAAGTCTGGGGAAAGTATAATTACTTTATTATGAAATAAGACAAATCCTTAGGACAGGCAATGTAGGCTGTAAGATTTTGATAATATATTATATTGTCATTAAGAGCACAGAACTGTTATATTCCTCAAGCAGTGGACCTCCTGTTTTTAAAGACAGATCACAGAAAGAGAAGCATGCCTTCTTTTCTTTTCTTGTTAGACTTTTAGGCGAGCAGTTCTTTGTTTTATTAGAGGAAGACGCTAACAATATTCATTCTCACAACTTCATGGCCATTTGGTTATTATTGTTTAGGGACCTAATTTCTTCTGAATGGTTCTGCCCATCCATTGTGGACTCATAGCACTGCGCATCATTTTTACAAGGAAATCCGCAGATTTTATTTACCTGATTTCAGCACTATTTTCTGTGCTTTATGTACACATGGACAGAATATATGGAAGTAATGGACAATATACAGATCCAGATATCTGAAGACACTGCCAAGTACTGTACCTTGGAAAACATCAATACAAGCCTAATAGTATGCCATTTAATAGTCCTTTTGAGAAAATCTTGGCATATTTTGCTGTTGTGTTTTACTATAAAAGTCATATGTCCTCACCTCAAAGCACAACTTATTTACACATAACATTTTAATTTTATGGCTGCTACAACAAGCTCTCTTTCATGGTTGTAATCAGATTTGATGAGTAAAGTAGCATGGTTAGAATACAGCTTTGAAAAGGAAAGAGCAAAAGGTGCAATCCCCTAACAGTGTGATTTGGATACTTGTATGTGGGTTAAAAGAGCTCATGCAGAATTATGATACAGCAAAGACTCAAAACAAGCACTTTACGTCAAGTAGTCCATTAACTAAGAAAATGAACACCTTTGCCTTACAGGTGGAGTAATGTGCCTAGGCTCCCCTATAATTATTCCTCTATTGCCGGAGGCTACTCTTCCACCACAAGGTGTAGCTGGATGCAAGCTAGGGATGGGAGTGGAAGTCATTTGATTCACATTTCTGAATGTGTCTGAATTAAAAGATATATGTAATGAAAGGAACTTCTGCTAAAAGTTGAAAGAATGGAGGAGGAAAAAAGTGCCTTGGCAAGAGGAAACATAATGAATGAGAAAGAAAACACATGGGGTTCATTCACACAACAGAACATAGTACTATGATTCCATATTAACTGCCACAGTCCCATCCTATGCAATCCTGGAAGTTTAGGAAGGATTATTTGGAATCCTCAATCAGAGTGCTCCAGTGCCTTATCAAACTACACACCCCAGGATTCCATAGGATCAGAGTGATCAGTCATCCTCCTTTTCCAGAACATGTCCTTCATTTCATACCTTCTGTCCAGGAGGGATTTTAAAATGTCCTCCATTTTGATCACAACTAAGAAAAATGAATTTACATGTATATTAGTATTTTTAGCTTTTATTTGGTAATGTCCTCCATTTTTTGGAATGTCCTCCCATTTTGTGATGTCTTGTGCTCCTTCGTGGTTATGACATCTGGTTACCCTGAGTAGGATGAAACCCTGGCAGTTAACAAAGAAAAATAGTGCTATAATTGTTTACTATGAATAGGCTCCAAAGTGCAGAAATGAGAAAGACAGAAGAAGATTATGAGGGGAGACAAAAAATGCAGCAGGCATACTTTTTGAACAGGGCCTCCTCACGTATAGAGATAAATCACACTTTCTATTGAGTATACAAAAACAGGATTAAACCACGGATACTGTTGGCCAGAATCCTGTATCACAGTTATGTGTAACCTGGAATTATGCACTCAGGACTGCTACATATTCACATAAGTCCCCCAATCTCCACTTACTGGAAATCAGCTGTTACAATTGACAGCCATCTGCTCCCCTGCCATTTGGGAAGCAACTGGCTGATAGTCCCATCCCACCCCTGTGCAAGCAATCTCACATGTGAGAGGTAATTGTGACAGGAACTCTGTTTCTGCCTGTGGCAACAGGGATCTCTCATGGGAAGGGGTACAGCCAGTAGCCAGTTCCTTCCTGAGCAACAGGCGAACAGACTCCCATTGATTATAGTGCCTACCTTCCAACAAATGGGGACTGGGGAGATTGTGCTGGGATGTACTATATAGCACTGTAACTATGGTGTTTACAAATACATAAAGACCATACAAGATTCCCACCAACATTTTTATTCTTGATTTTACAGTCTACCAGCTATTACTGACAAGAGTTTTGGAGTACTCCCCTCCTCACTGATCTTCTTCTGATCATTATCATCCCAATTCGTATTCAAGGATCTCAGAGCTGCAAACAACTAAATCAGTTTAAAGAATTTAAAAGGGTGGTAATGATTGAAGCAGAGTAAAGAATTTTACAAATTAAAACTTTTATACATCTAAGCTGTAAACATACAGTCTTGCATCAAAAATAAAATTAAAACCTCTATACATCTGAGCTGTATGTTAGTCTTGCATCCAAAATAATTTGAAACCTGTAATAATTAAAATGAAATGCACATGGATCTTTAGTAGGTGTGGGAATCAATATGAACTATATAGACCAGAATCCTCATGGTGACTTCTTGTTGTTCTGCACCTTTAAGTCATTTCTGATTTATTGTGACCCTAAGGCAATCCAATCACTTCTTTTGTGTGTGCAAGATTTGTTCAGAGGCAGGTTTGCCTTTGCTTTCCTCTGAGGCTGAGAGAACGTGACTTGCCCAAGATCATCCAGGGGTTTCTATGGCTGAGCGGGGATTCAAAACCTGGTCTCCAGAGTTTTAGTGCAATGCTCGAACCACTACATCATGTTGGTTCTCCATGGTGATTTATGCAGGTGTCTTAGGCTTGTGCAATTATGCTGTTCTGCAATATTGTGTAAGGAGTTATCCACAAATTGTTCCTCCTTGTGGAATGGTTTTTCTTTAGCTGCACAGCAGCTGGATAGTGCCTAAGCAAGTCACTGGTAGGCTGAGGTTGCCCTGGGGAAACTGTCTTGAGCTATTGACCCACTTGTAGTCATCACCCTGGCAAGCCTCCTGCATAAGTGCTCCAGCAAGAGCTGCATCAGTGTCAAATATCATATTGGCCATAATTAGTTGCAAGAATATTAAAAACACTTCAGAAAAATATGAAGCAAAAATATTAAAAGCACTTAAATACAGTATTTGGATTAATTAAATAAAAACCTGAGACATCCATCTGTGGGACTTAAGTAAACTGACAGATAATAGCTAAACTCAAGGTCAGAAGATATGTTTTCATAACAAAGGAGGACAACCAACACTGGCTTGTCAAAAATGTGTCTGTGAGTACAGATTAGATGATAATTGAATTCTGAAGTCCCAATTCAGTCATACAGATAAAATCTCTAAATATTACACTTTAGTTCAGGATTTATGGCTTTAGAGAAGCTGGACAACAGCCTGTATAAAAGCTTTGAATTAGAAAGCATTGACTTGAGATAGAGACCTAATCTACTCAGAAAGTGTCACAATAGAATTACGAGTTTTTAAACAGGAAGGAAGTTTGTCAACAAGGGAAACTATAAATTATGGTTTGAAGGCCAGAATAGGATAATGACCTTGAAATAACATTATAAGAATGAATGCACAAAAGATCTGAACTGGAGAAACATTCAACTCGTATTCTTATTGAGAAACATCTCAAAACTCAAAATAGTAACTGGTGGTTAGTATCAAACTTTTCAACTGATTATGAAACCCAGATTGAAAATTGTGTTTCTCATAACAGACTGGTATCTGATTTTAAAAGTTATAATTGATTATTGTTTTAATTTACAATAATTTAATATTTTCCATTTAGTTATGGCTTGATATTTAACCTAACCCATGGATCACATGTATATGTTCGAGGTGGTATGGTTTTGGGCATGCATATGCATTTTGGGAGATGAGGTATATGTATCTCTCTCTCTCTCTCTCTCTCTCTCTCTCTATATATATATATATATGTGTGTGTGTGTGTGTGTGTGTGTGTGTGTGTCTGGATGATGTGTGTGTGCATTGGTTTTTTTTGGATCTTCACCAATTTGCCTTCTGTGAAATAAGATTTTTTTCCTCTTTGAGTTTTTTGGGAGGCAAAGACGGGCAGTTTGGTTTGCATGAAAAAAACATAAAATTGCTTTCAGTTACAAAGGAGTCAAAAGACAGCCTTGATTTCCACGAAAGAGTTCTGGGGGTTAAATCTTTTAAGAGTGTTTCTGAAACTCTCAATCTATTCTGAAAACTCAGACTCAAACTGGTGAGCAGGCGATTATGGGAGGTAGAGCTGGCAGTGACTCCCACTTACATAGGATTTCCCCCACCCTAGAACTGCAACTAAAATGGCTAGTATTGTGCCACTAGTGAGTTGGCACTACACTAAATGCAGTCCTAGGTATGTTTAGTCAGACTGATGTCCCATTGAATTCTCTGAGGCATCCTCTCCTGTAATAGTGATTAGAAGTCTAAGAATAGCCAGCTGCAGAAAATACATATTATCACACAGAGCTATTAAACAGCACAACAATTACAAAACTGTGAAGTTTGCTTTAGATGGGTGTGGGAAGGAAGGTAGAACTGGTGTTTTTGCTCCATATTACCTTAAAAAGTCCTAGCCACCTTGGCATTGATTCAGAGTTGTAAGCAGCTAGAAAAGTAAAAGCATTGATATTTAACCATTTTCATTTTCATCCCTGTTAAAACTGTTCATATTTTCCAATTCTGCTGGGAACAGAAGTGCTGTGACATTACATAACTTGTATTGTTTTGAACTATAGTACGATCTAGTGTCTCTGTTGTACTGTAATATATCAGATGGCAATATGTTTTGGAAAGTGAATGAAGACTGAGAAACAGGATGAATTCAGTTCCTCCAATGTTGGATGAATTTGCATATAGATGATGACTAGGTTGGCATGGGATTTCACTAGATGGCCCCTCTGGTCCTAAGATTTTATTATTCTAATTCAGCCCCTCTCTATGCTTTATAATCAGTTCCTTGGCCAAGTGCCTCCTCTCTGAGCCTCATCAATTTGCCTTCTAAGGAATGGAGAAGAGAACTGTGGTTTCAAAAGAATCAATTTGAGTTTTGGAGATCAGACACTATTGCTTCCCTCTACTTCAATTTTTAAGACTTTTATTTCTTCTGGTTGATTGTTTTTGAATTTGTCACATGCTCTGGCAAGACTCCTTCCATGGCTGCAACTTTATGAGAATGTCTGTCTGCATTGCAAATGCACCCACTGATGCAAACCATTTGAGAAATTCTGGATTAAATTGAGAGTTGGTGACAGGTCCTGAGTGACCTTTGTGGTTGAGCGGGACCTGCAACTTCTCTGTCCTGGTCTGACTGTTAAGCATTACAGCCACCTTGGCTTCACAGTAGCAGAAAGGAGAGGATATAAAATGAATGTATGGATGAATGAATCAATACAGCACACTAGCTCTGTATTTCCTTCAGTTTACAATAACTTCTTAAATCTAGTGCAAACTTCTTATTCCAACACTGCTTGGCATCATTAAAAGTGCTTGAAATAGTAGGAAAGTACTTGAAAAGACTATAACATGATCAACATCTTGAGAGAGAAATTATGTTTCTGGCAGTGAAGCAGCTGGGGAGAGTGCCATAGGACCTAAATGTCAGAAGTATGGTTGTCAAGGATAGAAATTCATTACAACTATGAGAGTGATTTCCCCCCCATGAATATTCTTTTGAAGGTAATTTCATTTTGATATGATATCTCTGATTAACATAATAGTTCCAAATAATTAACAATCTGAACGCAGTCAAGAGAAATTGTAGTGACTGCCAAATCAAGAAGGAAGCACTTGAAATGAATAACGAACATACACAGGCAAACAGAGGTGTGCCAAACAAAAACCATTCCTCCTTTCCTTAGTCACCATCACAGGATCAACTGGTGGTCAGAATCTGAAAAGGACTGGAATTTTGCTGGTGAGTTCTAATGCTTTTTGGGTATGGATCAGTCTGTCTGCCTTCCTCTTTCTTTCTAAGCAGAAAAAAAGACATTTTTCATGGGGGGGGGGGCAGGCAGAGAGAAGACAAACTGGCTTCCTGAACAGGTAGAAGAGTGATGTGATGAGACATATGTCATAATACTTCTAAGAAATTCATCATATGCCCTGTGAATTTCTCTTCACTTACATTCTAAATACATCTATGACATTACACAGAGCAAATTTCGCATGTGATGTCCACAAATTTGTGGCTGAAATAGCCAAGTGATAAGTGACCTCAACAGCATGCACACATTAAGATTTCAGAGTTACACAGTTATATACAAAAAGGATATTTCCATCCATTGCCCAGAAATCATCTTAGAAAAAATAGGCATGGGCATTCCACTTAGCTATATGGGCAGATTAGGGCATAAAACCCATGCTGGATATATATTTTTATTATTGTTGGTTCAAGACTTGGATTATACAGTACTTTTAATCAATGCTGGTTCAAGGCTTTTATTATGCAGAACATCTAGCCCTTCTGGTGTGGTTGCAATTCCTATCATATCTTACCATTAGCCACAATGGCTGAGGCTGATGGAAACTGGAGTAACAAGAGAAGTTGGCAATTTGCATATGGCAAACATATATATTTGTTCAGTACTACTTTGGAGCAGAACAGACCACCCTGAAGGGACACCCCTTTGAATGCCCAGTTGGGACCACAGCAGACTGCACACCATGGCCTCAGTCTGGTTTATTGCTGGCACAAAAAGAAGTGGCAAATTGCCACTCCTTTTTGAGCCGGCAAAACCCAGCTTTTTTTACTGCTGCTACAGTTTTGTGGTGCTCCTGCAGCATGCAGCATCTAAACGCCATGCCACCAGAGCACTGCAAAGCTGCCCCCTGTGTGGTTAGGTGGGGGGCATGAAACCAGCTTCTTGGCAGCTTGGGGGCATGCATCATGCATAGGCTTCACCCCCAGCTGCTGAGAAGCTGGCTTTTTATGCCAGTCTGTTCCAGCTCTTTGGATGAAGCCACTTGTTCAAAAGATGATATATGATGGGCACCTAATTAATCTCTCATCTCAAGCTTCCTTCTTTCTTCTTGTTGTTAATCAGAGTAATCATCTTAACCATAGTTCTTATAACCTGACAAAGAGCTCTGATTCATCACTCATTTTTTTTAAATTGTCTGAAATGATTCTAAACCAAACTTAGATTTTCTTGTTTCCCGGTGAAGCTATATAGCTGAGAAAGAAAATTTGAATTCAGCACTGTCAAAATGCTGAAACACTCTCATATTCCAAACCCTTTAAAGTATGTGCACATGTGACGCTAATATTTGTGAAAATGGGGAGATGACTCATCCTAGTGAATAAATATTTTACAAAAATACATTTTGTCAAAAGAAATGCTTGGAAGCTAACAGTGCAACTCTATGCATATTTACTTAGAAGTCAGCCTACTATGGAATTACATGACCAGAGGATTGTGTCCGATAGCTGTACAAACATAGGAGTCTACCTGATATGAATCTAGAACACTGAGCCATCTCACACACTATTGTTTACACCAGGGGAGGGGAATCTTTGGACCATAGGCTCAACCCTATCTGTAGCTGGTCCCAATCTGGTTTGTGGAGCTATTCACCATATCCTTCCCTTGCCTCAAGGCAGTACCCTTGGAACAGTAAGCCTTTCTAGTTGCCTCTGACTTTCACAGTTGGGAGGGCAAGCATGCAGATGAAGACATCATATCGTAGTATCTAATATCTGACTAGAGATAATAGATGGATTTTCCCTGAGTCCACCCTATGCCACCCTTTAGGCTTCCTGAGACAGGAGCATTTCTAGAAGTGCCAAAGAATAGACATGAAATTTCCAGCATGCAAATCTAGAGCCTAAACCTATGCATAATTGGGAGTAGTCTGTACAGTGAACATGTATCTAAGGCAGCGGTTCTCAAATAGTGGGGCGCACCCCCCAGAGGGGGGCGTGAGGCTCCGTAAAGGGGAGCCCGTTATGGCTGGAGAGAGAGATTGTCCCAGCGCAGCCCCAGCAGCAGCCTGACGTGCTCTATCCTGATTGGTCAAACCCACCCATGTGACTATTTACAGTCGCGTGGGGGGGCGCGAAATGTTTTCTTCTTTCCTAGGGGAGGCGTGACAGAAAATAATGGAGAAGCACTGATCTAAGGAAACATACAGGATAATGTTCCTCTGTCATGTGTATTAGTCAGCTCAAGGATAACTGCTTTGCACAGGAAACAAATTAAATGGTTAGCCATGTTGGACTTACAGTCGCCCCTCCTTTTTTTGCAGGAGATCTGTTCCGGACTCCCCTGCAAAAATGAAAAATCGCAGATATCCAAGCCCCATTGGCATGAATGGCTGAGTGCTCCTGTGTGCAGCTCTGCATGTGCGCCCATGGGCGCACATGTGATTTTAACCAATGGGGATTGCCCCTCCATGAATAATCAAGACTGCAAACTTCAAGTCCGCTAAAACAGATGGGCGACTGTATAGGAAAGTACAATAACATACAAAATCCACAAAACATATATTCAGCCAACCAAAATGCACAAAATACATGATGCAAGCTTTTCAAGCTTCATTGGCTTCTTCATCAGGCAAAGGTGTTAAGAATGATACAGGAGAAAAAAAACTTATAAAATAATGATGTCAGTTACATGCTTGCATATTTTTCAAGGTGTTGTTTGCATGTTGTTTTCACAGGCTCAGCCTAGCGATAATGGCTGAAATATTTTTGTAATAACTGTTTCTGATTAATGCTTGTATTAATAACACCCTTGGATCTCTGGGTTTTTATTGGATTGTTCTTCTACTCTCAGGATTATAATTTAATTAAACTCTATGCTGGCTATAGATTTCCCCAAAATGAGGGTGGGAGGAGGAATAATCTGACACACTTAAATACAAATGAAACAATCACCGTTAAGCCCTTCCAGAAAGCTGAACACAAACTAATAGAAACTTCCTTGAATAATTATATTTCATTTTAACTTGCATACTGTATATTTTGTATTAATCATGAGGGGACTATATTCAGTTTCTATACAAAATGTGCAAAGCCTACTGGAATACATGCAATTCTGATATGCCATCTAAAGCATATCTGAACTTTCTTCCCCTTTCCCATCGAAAAACAAAATAACCATCCTGAGATTTAAGGATGAAGAATATTTCGCTAATCAACCTCCTGGTGACTCATTCATTTTAGGAAACAACAATGTGGTGATTTGATGTGTTAAACTGCACTGGACAGCACTGTATGCTTTTAGCACCCCCAATCAAGACATACTGGATTTGGAAAATAGGCCACAGTAAGTATGTAAGAAGAATAAGAATAAAAGAAAGAAAAAATATGGCTAAAGCTTGTATATAATAACCAGCAGCTCACAGAAGATCAAGGGTGTATTCATAGAAAAGCTAGCCCACCATTTTACTTCTAAATCAGAAATCATTATTTCCCTTTATATATATCAGAGATGGTGAATATGTGGTCCATCCAGAGGTTATTGGACTGTCAAGGATGTTTTTAGCTGTAGATTACAGCTTTGATGGATGTGGACTAGATGCTCCTTGTAGTTGCTTCGAATTCCGCTATTTTATGATTCAAAAACTGCAGTTCCTCATGGTCTGTGCTGGACAAAGATGGCAGGAGCTGAAGTCCAGTAACACTAGGACCACTACTCATTATCTGACTAAACTGCCCATCTACCATAATTTATATAGATTATCATTCACAATGTCTTGATCTGGCATTTTGATTAGTACATATGAACTCCAAGAAAACCATAGGTTGAAATCATATATGAAGGATTGAAAGAATATTTGAAAATATACAAAAATGGTTTAAAAAAACACTTTCATGCAAGCAATTTCTGCTTCAAGGGGACTGTGACAGGGACTCTGAGTCTGTCTTCTTGCAATGGAGATCACTCACATACGGAGGAGGAAAAATTAATCAGCCACTTCTCAGGTTACAGGGAAACACATTCCCTTCTACCATTGCTGTGGCTACTTACTGGTAAATGGGGATGAGGAGTGCGCGGATTAGACCCTGGTTATGTAGCAAGGTAGTGCATAGATGATTCTGGCCAGCATATTCTATATACAACATATTCCTGTGCAGAAATATTATTTTCTGCACATAAAATGCTATTTTTTTGTACAAAAACGTAACATATATATTTTACACAGAATAACTCCCAAATGATTGAAAACTGCACATTTTTCAAAGATTGCTTGACATAGCAAGACATTTTCTACAATTACTTTTTGCTTCCTTCCCAAGCAAAATTCGTGAAGAATTATATCTTTATTTGTGATATACATTTTTACATGTCTATTTTCCAGGCACCTTCAAATTACTCTGAGGTTTTCTTATCAGACAATTCAGTTCCTGATTTTCATTTTGGCTGCTTCTGCTATGCTGTTGTTACACGACACTCATTCATCTCAATAGGGCTTAAAATATGTAAATAGAAGCTGTACAGCAGTTTCCAGTGATAGCAAAAGTCTAAAAGGGAAGGAGGGGAAAATCCATGATCAATACTCCAGTCTCACACATTTTCATAACTGGAGGAATAAATTTGAGCAACCTGCCTTAGTTCTATTTTGATAAATATGCCTAGCACAAAAGTGTCAGGTTATAACAATATCTACAAGGTGATAAATTAAAGCTGGGGCAAACATATTTCAGCCCTAATATCCATTGCACATGCTATCAGATATTTATGCATATACTTCTGACACTATGCTTCTTCAACAATAATATCTTCATTTGTTAACGTCATGTTGGAGAAAAGTAAGAGCATTTTAATGTATGAGGTTAGTTTTACTGTGGTACTAATTACTCTAATTTGTTTCATTTGCATCCTTGACAGCTATGTGTGACTTATAGGTAATTAGGGCTCAAGATTTTCCAATGTAAATAGCTTTAAAGGCACTAGCTAAACTTCTTTTTTTTAAAAAAAGGGAAATGCATTTATTAGTAACTCTCGCATGAAATGTTTATGCATTTGACCTTTTGTAAAACACTTCTTTCCAAATTCTGAAAGATTGCATCAGAAACAATTTGTTTCCATCATAAAATGTGACAATGTAAATAAGCTCTCAAATTAATCAGGATGCATTTAGTAGGAATTGCTGTTAGTTCTCTCCTCTGCTGTTAAAAGTATTGTACTGGTTTACACAATTTAAGGCAGAGTCTAACACTTAATACTGCAGTTTGTCAACACTCAACAGTATGGCTTCTTTTTTTTACTAGGTACTCCAAGATTTCATCCCTTCCAGCTGTCCCAAATAACATGGGGATTGTTATAGCTAAATGTGGACAATCCTAACTACATTGTGAAAAGCTCATTCTTCCCTGGAGGTGGCCGATACAAAGGCATGTTTCAGTTGAAGGTTTTACCATACCATTGCCCAGCCTTGTTCACTGAATTTGATAGGGGCTTCAGATAAAGATGTTCCTTGAGAAGGACCACTTCAGAGTTCTGTAGGCCAAGGTATCAAAATAGAATTCACAGAATAAACTTCTTAAGTGTGTCTTGAAATGATCTCCCCATGTAGGTGAGCTTTTTAAAGTTCTGTGTGATGCTGTAGAAATTGGTGTATCTTTCCTTCACACAGTGTGGTATCTTTCATCTCTACCACCAGAGCTGTCCATCCAGCATTGTAAATGACATGCAGGATTGGCAGTATCTTAGAATTAGGGGTCTACAAGAAATTCCCCTCTGCAATTCACCTTCAAAACCTTGAGAAGTTTATTGTTCATGTAATTATGTTCACAGATCTTTTAAAAAAATCTCCAAAGGAGCTTTTAAAGATATTTAAGGCTAAAAGCCAAAACAGTTTGTAAAGCTACATTAAAATATACCATGACTGAAAATATACAGGATATGTTATAAAGCTAAAGCAGCAATGAAAAAAAGAATAACAAACCAACAGCAGACAAAGTTTCCTTAAAACTTCAACAAGGGAAGGTTTTTTTCCCCAGTATGAAAAGTGTAAAATCACACAAAATATTTCTAAAACATATGCTTATATCTATGTATGAAATAATATACACAATTGTGCATTAATCTATTTACCCCATTAATATTATCTCCAGGATATATCCTTAAAATTACATTTAATGTTTGAGCTGTTGTTTTATTCCTACTTTCCTGGAGTAAACAGAACTGAACACAATGGGGCTTACTTCTTACTGGACATGTAAAGGATTATGGTGTCAATGCATTATTGCATATTAGCATACTAAGATTCCCATCCCAAAACACATGCAAATAAAAAAAATTAAAAGTTGTAGCAAAACAGGGAAGAATGCAGCTCTGTTCTCTTCTCAGTCTGACCTGCAAAGGCCAGCCATACCTGGGATGGATAATTAAAAATAATTTTTAGGTCTGGAACAAAGGGACTTTTTACTGAAATGTTTAAGCATTATATGTTCATTATGTTTGTTTGGATTCATGCCAATGCTGTGTGTATTAATGTTAAAAGTGACATCATTTCGTTCTATATATCAGGGCAATGATGTTCTTTGTTATGGAGTGCAATCAAAATAGAAGGACATTAGAGAAGTCATATATATAAAACAGATCTACAGCTTCCTGGCAGATGAAAATTCTTCTAATATATATATTTTTATGAAAGTATGACACATTATGTGCTTGATGGTAAAAATAATAAAGCATGTTAGTCAGACAATTTTGCATTTGCCATAATAGTAAAAGCAATGACCATCCTTGTTCTTCAACAATAAAAGCTGCCCAGCCTTTTCATGAAAGATGATTGCAATTTCCACTGGCCTATATATGCAATAAAAGAACATAACTCATCAAATTTTGAACTATTTGCTCTTAAGATACAAGATAATTTTTCTTGAACACTCTGTGACATTAAGTATTCATGAGACTCGAGTGAGTTCAGATACTGCTCAAGTAAAAACTATTACTATTTTTCAACTTGATTGAAATCTTTTCTCAAAAAGATGTACACTACAGTCAGCTGAGAGGGCAATTCAAAAAAAGGGTATGTGGGGGGAGGCTATAGAGATATGCAGAATAAATCCAGGTACTCTGGCTCTTAGTGATCGATTCCGTTGAGCACCCTTGTCCCTCCTCTGAAATTGATTCATGATAACTGCCTCCGTTTGGGTCAAACAGTATTTAACCGCTTGTAAATTTTAATTAAATGATTTGTCACTTTGAGCATATAGTTTGTCATCTTGCAGCTTTGCAATGTGTCTTTATCAGAAAATGACTCAAGGGAAAGACATTTGTCTACTCTGTCATTTCAACACCCATTAAGATAATTTGGTTGTCGCGCAGAGGCAGAAGTTGGAGATTTGTAAAATGGGCTATTCCAATGTATATGAGCTGAACCACTGTGTTCAGTTTGAGACTATAATTTGTTCTTTAATTGCATCCTAATAATTAGTTTAGCCTGGTCATTTCTCATTAGTGGATTTTTTATTTCAGTGTGGAACACATTGTTCAAAAACTTTTTCTTTTTAAAGAAAAAGGTGTTTTTGTGGATTTCATGGCCTTTGTTTCTATTGGGAAACATATATTGTTTTTGCAAGTAGACAGTTTGAATACCGTGAATCTGAACTTGGACTTGTGTGTATGTTGCTTTAAGTTGCCTGTCAGCTTACAGTGACCCTATGGATTTCATAGGGTTTTCTTAGGTAAGAAATACTCACAGGTGGTTTGTCCAGTTCCTTCCTCTAAAATAAAGCATACAGCATCTGATATTCATTGGTGGTCTCTCATCCAAGTACCACTTACCCTGCTTAGCTTCTATCAGACAAAATCTGGTGCCTTTAGAGTATTTAGGCCCTATTTCCCCCTGTAGTCAGTTTCAATACAGTCCAATTGAAGAGAAACTGATGCATTAAAATTTGAGCAAAGAATATCAGACACAAGTAAGAGAGAACTGTAATAAAACCACTTATTTTATGAAGTAAAAAAGTCACTTTGACCTGAATCCCATTGCTTAGTTCAAACTAGAACAGAGCTACTTAATCAATTGTTGAATAGTGAGCCAGCATATAGGTAAATCCAGTGATTCAGTAGGTTTATGTTAGCTGGGACTGGCCAACATAAATGCAAGAAATAATTAGTCTTTCCATTATGCATGCATGGACAGACTGGAGAGCCCAAAGTGCAGCTTAAGAAGTTGTAAGCCAGCTACTACAGGGAAAGTGATTTATTGGAGAGTGATCTCTGGAAACAAAGGGGATCATACTCTCTGCTCATTGCCATACGGCTTAGGGAAGGCCAATGCCTGATCTCTGAGTGGTATCAACTTGGATGTGGATCAAGGTATATCTTTCAAAGGAACACCTCAGAATTCAAAGTATGTAGGTTGCTTTGTCTGGACTCTTGAACAGCTTGATCACACATTCATGAATACCATTCCAAAGACTGATTCTCATGATTCCAAAGATTAATTCTCTCTACCACCACATGCATCATGCCTGAATTCAGCAGTCATTGGGTGTGGTGTGGTAGGGGAACCTTCAGAGAGTCAGGATTCCCTAATAGAGGTTCTTATCTGGCTTAACATATAGGTATATTACAGTTCTGTGTACTGAAGGACTATTGGGTCCTACACATATTCTGTTACATCATATTTTGATGAAACAATCTCACTTGCTTTCAACACAGACAGAACCTCCCAAACAACCTTGCAGTTAAACAGTATTCTACAATTTTATGAGACATTTGCCATCTCAGAAATGTGTACTTTGTAAAATGATCATGGTATCATAATAATGTGGTCAGTATTCTACATGAGCTGCATAATTAAGTACACTTAGCTAAGTAACCTCTCCTCACCCAACCCTACTCCACAATCTGACAGAAATATCATTCACCTGTGCTCCAGTTGTTGGAAGAATGGACCGTCTTTTCCCCATGCAGCTGATGCCTGGTAAATTAGGTTGAGAGAGAGTTACAACCATGGCAATAATATCACAATCATGACTGAGCAGCTATAGTGAATACAAAATAGTGATGGATGAGAAGATCTAAGTAACTGCTCTGTTTTCATCACTGCTACTTAGTCATGAATGTGAGACTGACATTATTGTAACTCCCCTCCCCCACAACCTGTTTCAGCAGCATCAGTCAGATTACATGAGGAGGAGGAAGTCCATTTTGTTAGTGATCAGAGCACAGGAAAATGTCATGTCCATCAGGGGTTTATTTGGGGGGGTGGTGGTGCTGTAGAGTTTACTTAGGGGTGATGCAGATCGGTGGCCCTGGGCAGCCCTGGGAAGCAGAGGATTGAGACACCTGGACACCTCGGCCCCCATACTCCCTTTTGCAAAAAGGGTGCCCTAAGAGCCGGCGTGTGGCTCTTTAGCACCCCTTCCAGCGCAGCGCATCAAAAAGCTGTGCTGGAAGGATGTCCTGATGCCACATGCCGTGCGTAACGACGTGTGACATCAGGACGTCTTTGGGGAGGGATTGAGGCGGCCGGCGTGCAGCCGACCCTCCCCCTCCCTGCCTCCAGGACAGCCCGTCTGTAGAGACCCTTAGTTAAGTAGAGTAGGCCCTTGGTATCCACTGGGGTTTGGTTCCAAGACCCATGTGGATACCAAAATCCAAGGATGTTCAAGTTCCATCAAATACAATGGGATACTAAAATGGTGTCCCTTGAATAAAGTGGCAAAATCAAGGTTTGCTTTTTGGAAGTTATTTTTTAAAAATATTTTCAAGCCATTGATGCTTGAATCTATGGATCAAGAATCCATGGATACAGAGGGCCGACTGTAAATAGCTGGCTGTAGCTGATTCTGCTGATGTACTTAATTAAGAACTTAAGAATACTTAACTATGGGCTGGAACAGACTGGCAGGAAGGAGTGGCTTGAAGCTGTCCCTGCTAAAGATGCCTCGGGACTGTGGCAAACACATGCTGTGGCTTCAAAGGCACCCTCTGCCGCTGGCTCAAATAGGAACAGAAAAGATCCTCTTTGTTTTGGGCCAGGTTTGGGCTGTCTTAGGACATTATCACACGGGGCAAATCTGCTGGTTAATCCACACAAATCCCAAACAAAAACTGGATTTGCGCCTCGCGTTTTCACATGACGTCGCACAGAAACTGGACAAATTGAACAGAAACTGGTGTTATCCGAGATCTTTTGAAATTCGGTTGTTTGGAGGAAATGCAAATGCAAAATTAAGGTAATTTCGCATTTACTGTAATGTGAAAAGCAAATGCGCATTTGGGAGCATTTCCCTGCTTTTCCCATGGTTCCAGCGAGCATTCCTCTATCTGCGCATGTGCAAGAAGCTCATTTCTAGTACATTTACGGGCTTTTCTCACTTGTGTGTGAACGTTAAATGTGCCTACTTTAATTTCGCAATTAAGGTAATTGCGTGTGAAAGCCATTTGTGGAATCAAGGTTTATTTTCGGTTTATTTTCGGAATGCCTCATTTCCACTTTATTATCGCTTTCTGGCCCACGTGTGATAACATCCTTAGGCGGCCCTGGTGCAAGTTCCAGGCGCTAAGGTGGCATACGGCGTCAAAATGCCATGCCTCCAGAGTGGCTTGAAGCTGCCCCCATCTGATTGGCTGAGACGCTTCTGGGCATCCTGGGGGCATGGAGTGTCAAAATGCCATACCCCCAAGCCATCCAGAAGCCAGCTTTTCCAGCTGGTCAGTTCCGGTCCTAAGTAAATGATTAGAATACTGGCCATGGTTTGTTTCAATGCTTGGTCTTCAGACTTCCTTTTGATGTTGACATTATTTTGGTTTTTGTGTTTCTGGTGAAGCTTCCCCCTGTAATACTCTAGCATTATTTCCCTTTTCTGCAATAATAATGTTCTTTCCACTTAGTCTGAGTTTTTTTTTTTATTCCTCATAAATTCCTGATCTTTTTTTCTTTTTCTTTTTTAGGGCAATGAGCTGAGAGATGTTAGTTTCCTTGGTGAATTTTGTGATACACAGATATATTTATTCTCCCTCCTTCCTTCTAACATAGGAGCAGAAACACTCAATGGAGGAGGCTTACTTTTGGTGACATGCTACTAATTGTCTCCCTGGTGGCACTTAGAGGTCGGTGGGCACACTCCCCATCTCTCCACTGGCAGCTGATGCATTTCGAGTTCTGTTTGTTGCCTCCAGCTGTGCTATATGTTTCAGCTTCCACTATGCAGCAACTTAATGCTGTCTCACGCTCTCCAGCACTGACTGCTGAAATTGATGGGAAATAGCACAAAACCCCTCTGGCAGCTGAGAAGCTGTAGGTTGAACTGCAAGAGTGGACAGATGAAAATGTTTGCTATGCTATCACATTAGAGGGTTGATACCTAGATTACAGACATTGCCTAAGCCTATCCAAGAGATATTTCATTTAAGGAGAAATATGTAGACTTTTATACTTTGACTGCCTATTTATTGTTGGATAAAATGGCATAGCAAGCCCATGTTTTGCTCGAGCCCTTTGATCGGCTGAGTCCTACCATTTCTAACTGCTTTGCAAGCTTCTTTATAAATTGTTTAACATACTATATAATTTTAGATTTACCAGTGGTATGTGAACAATTTGACAGAGCCAAATAAAATCTATTTCAGTTCATGATTAATAATTCCATTTTTTTTTTTGTATTGGTTTGATAAATGGCTAGTTGAGCTTCCTAACTTCCTGGGAACACTCTCATCTATCTTTCTCTGAGAATAACACATTTAGTATGTAGCTGCCACTGTGAGGGGTAACTGTGGGATACTCTCACCTCTTGCTTTAGGACAATATCTATGTGTTGACATCATAAACCCAACTGGTGCACTCTAAAGTAAATGGGTAAGGATGGAAGCATGTTAATCTTTGCCCCATCATTCCTGTCATATATGAACAATGGCTTTCTGAAGTGAAGAGAATTCTTCTCTGGATTTTGAATGCTGATTTTTCAGCTTTAAAAATCATATGAAGAATCTCCATGGATACTGGAGATACTGGAGATTCGCCCTTTCAAAAATATATTCATGTATGGACAGTACTAAAAATGATATTTACTTTAGTCAGTTTCAGCTGCCTACACACGTTCTAAAATGGAGGTGGGAATCATGTGACTGCCTCCCTTGCCCAATAATGTTGGACTGCAGGCCCTAGCAGCCCTGGCCAGCATTACTAATAATGAGGAATTCTGGGATAGCTATTTTTAACTATCTGAATGGATGCCATACAGAAGATAGAGCAAGCTTGTTTTCTACTGTTTCAGAGGCTAGGGGTTCAGCTACACTGTAGTGCCATGCTAGGCTTGGAGGCATGCCTAGTTCAGAAGAGGACAGAGGGATGTAGGAACCTGACCCTGAGCCTGGCCCCAGTTTCTCAATGCCTGTGCCAGTGGAGGCTGCTGCCAACCTGGGCACTGAGGAGGAGAAGCAAGAGGCCACCTTACCCGTGCCTTCTTACAGCAAGTGTAGGTCAGAAAGCGTCGGTCTCAGAGGCTTTATATGAAATGCCAAGCAATTGAGGGACAGCTGCACTAGGAAGTGCTGGAGATAAAAGCCTGGGAAGAATGCCAGGACTTAGAGATTAACTGATGTTCCTGGTAAAAGCACTGTCATCATGGACTCCTTGTTTGCCTGACTCTTCTGTCCGGACCTTTGGACTTCTGCTTGACCTTTGTTGGTCTCTGGAATCCTGATCATTGGTCTGACTGACAACCCTCACTCTTTGGAATTCTGAACTCTTTAGTTTGCCTTAAGGGCTTTCTTTGTATACTCTGGATTTGACTTATTTCAGACGTTGTCTTTAGTGCTAGTTTGTTGCCAGCAACTCACTATCTGGTAACTAAGGGGGGTTGCAGACTGCCAGAAATAGTGCAAATTGAGCCCACTTTTAGGGTTAGGGTTAGTGCTAGGGAATCATGGGAACTGTTTTTGTTTTTTTCTGAAACATTGAGCCTTCTCTGTCAGAGAGCTCTGGTGCCACAATAAAATACAGTTCCCATGATTCCCTAACTCTAACCCTAAAAGTGGACTCAATTTGCACTATTTCTGGCAGTCTGCAACTCCCCTAAGACTCTTGAGATCCCTATTGGCTGTTAGCAGCTTTCCCTGACATGTAGAAATAATGCAGTTTGATATCACTTTGCTGTAGCTCCCATGGAATGCTGGGATTTGTAGTTTTACAAGGTATTTAGCCTTCTTTGCCAAAGAGTGCTTGTGTCTCACAAAATTAAAAATCCCAGGATTCTGTAGGATGGAGCCATGGCAATTAAAGTGGTGTCAAACTGCATTATTTCTACAGTGTAGATGCACCCTCAAACCAAG
The DNA here is from genome assembly GCA_020142125.1 of Phrynosoma platyrhinos. Lineage (NCBI taxonomy): Eukaryota > Metazoa > Chordata > Lepidosauria > Squamata > Phrynosomatidae > Phrynosoma > Phrynosoma platyrhinos. The sequence goes on along the minus strand of CM034706.1, from coordinate 182,876,970 downwards.
CCATTTCCATCAAAAGAAATTCCACCTAAACATTAGGAAGAATTTCTTTTCTGTAAGAACTGCTAAACAGCAGAATGGTCTGTCTCAGAGGGCTGGGGTCTCTCCTTTGGAGGTCTTTAATACCTTTGGGTATTTTCTAGAACTGCTTTAGTAGTATATTCTCTCATGGCAGGGATTTCACTAGATGGATCTTGTGGTCCGTTACAATTCTAGGATTCGGTGATTCTGGAGGGATGCATGATTTTCAACCCTGTTTGCAAAGCATTCCCGAGCATTATTCAGCTTATGTGTCTTATCTCATTCCAGTCTTTTTTTTTTCATCCCCATGACAATCTTAGCTTCAGAGAAGATATTTTCCTCCAAACCACAACAGCAATGGAAAGGTTTAAGTTTTTTTTACTATATCTGTTTGAAGCCCCTAATCTCTCTCTCTCTCTCTCTCTCTCTCTCACACACACACACACACACACACACAACCTTTATGTACACAAAGATAAGCATATTGTACTCCTTGCACAAAACAATAACTGATTTGTTGATTTGCCTGTTAGGTGCAAATAAACATTTAATGCCATGTTTAGTTTGGCCCTCACTTACATCAAGGAAAGAAGACCATCCTTTTATTGGAAAATGGCAGTTGGCAGCACTTTTCCCCTTTAAATTAACACCAGCCTCAGTCAAGGTGAATTATATAGCTTCACTCTCTTTGGTGCCATGTTATATTTATGTGTTATAGTCAAATAAACTTTAAATCATTCATATTCTGTGGTTCATGAAAAAATAGCAGACTTCAGCTTCAAGAGGATTTCCTTAGCCTGCCAATATGCAATTAGTTTTTGCCATTGATTTAGCCATCTATTTGGCACTTGCATCATTTTCTCCATGCCCTTGCCTATTCAGTACATCTCCTTTCATGTAAATGAATAATGATTGTCCTGCTGATGTACATGAGGATAGTGGGAAAGTATGTAAGTGCCTTCAAGTAATAGAGGCATTTGTGCTACATACATATTTTCCTTTCAATCAGTGTAACGTCCTGAAGGGAGTACAATAGACAGTAATTCAAAACAGGCCCATGCAGGCAATATGACACCTTCTCCCGCAAAAAAATGGCACTGCTTCAATGATGTCTTAAAGACATTTCTAAAGTTATGACTTCCTGAATATAGATATGCTTCTATAGGTACAAAAGGTGCTATATTTTTTAAGTCATAGGTTTTTATCAGATGTACTAAAACTGTAATCCACACAACTGGAATATGCCAGTTCAGTCAAATGGGCTACTATGGAATAACCGTAGATTGCAATGAAATTGTTCTAATGTTCTAATGTTAAATCAATTAAATTTCCTGACATATGGTTCACAAAGCTTTATCACACTCCAAAGCAATTAAGAAGCAGGATCCCTTAAGCACAGTAATTTATGTCTTAGTTTGTGCTGGCCGATGACCATAATAAAGATGAATGGAACTGAACAAGTCTTACTCACATGCAAACTGGACTTCTGTACTGTATTCTTCCTGGGGTTGCCACTGAAAGGAGTTCTGAAATTTCAGTTGGCACAGTCTGCAGTCGGCCACTTAAAGCACATGACACCAATTTTACAGCAAACAAATCTGATTTAGGAATGGACAATACAGTGGGCCTTTGTTATACACAGGGGATCCATTCCAGACCCCCCCCCCCCGCATATAGAAAAAACCGTGGGACCTCAAGTCCAATTGATTCTAATAGCCATGTGTGCCTTGGGCACCCACACCATTTTGTTCCCCCAGGCTTGCTGTCTGCATGAGCTGTGGATGGCAAGCCCGCATACAGAGATGGGCACACTATAATTTTACTGGAGTCAGGACTGTCTGATCTACGCAATGAAAATTATCCTGGTAGAATGTGAGTAGAATGAGATCTGGCCATATACAATTCAAATGTATTTGCCCTATTGCGGTGTGGTGGGGGATAAAAAAAGTCCCCAAACTCTGAAGAAAAAGAACTCACACTTTTTACCATAGTATTTGGAAGGATGCACATTATCGATTGTATTGGCATCCTCTTCAAATGCATTTGCATGGCAGAGGGTGGATGGATGGGTGGGCAGATGGGTGTTACTGCTAACAGATTCTTTGGTTTTAGGTGCATATAGGATTTGCCTATTCTCCTTGGCATCTTACAGCATTTTTAATTTTTTCAAACTGGAACTGGTTGTTTGAAACTGGTATTCAACTTCCACTCTCTTCCCCCCCCCCCCCATTCCCTAAGGTGATGAGCATTTAAACAGTTTAAAGTCCCTAGTTATGGAGAAAATACATAAATAGTTCTTTGCTCCCTTGCATTGTAGGGAGGGGGCTAACACTCTTCCAGAAGCATCTCTCCTCCTCCTCCTCTCCCCTAGTTACTGACTCTTTTTTCTCACAAGAGTGCCTGGGAAAAGGAAAGGGAGGATCCAAAAATAGGTGATTGGAGAAAAGGATAATGCTAACTTGTTGAGAAAGGAGAGAGAGGGGTAGATGACAACAGAAATGGCAGTGCCTATGTCCACATCCTTGATTGACAGCTCCTCCCCCCAATATTGATGCTGCATGAAGCCAACAGAAAATACATGGATGTATACATGGATAGGCAAGATATTGTGTGAGGATAATTGGAGCTGATTTAAAGGTGCAAAAATCTGTATCAATTCACATAAAACACACGTGTATACCAGTCCTGAGACTCACTGTGAGAAAGAACAAAGCCGACTTTGAGAAATCATACATTTCCAAGGTTCAATGTGCATTTTGGCAAAATAAATTGTGTACCAGCAATGCAGACATTTCAAAACTCGAATAGCTTAGGATATGCAAAAGGGAAAAATGGAAACAAACATAGGACATTACTGCATGTGATTTTTAAAACGTGAAAACACTGGGAAGGCAATTGCTTTGGTAATATTCATTTTGTGATGCTACCTCCAACCCTTACCTGCCCTGTCCTCCATGTGTTCCTTTTCATTCATGGGGGAAACCCATGAATGACTTGGCAATCGTGCAAGTCCCCAAGTGTGAAACATTGTTCCCAGGTTAGTTGTGCGATTGCAAGTCATGTGGTGTCATAGTGTCCCCTCCACCCTCCTGAAGTGCCCTGGTTACCTATTTTCTTTCTTTCTTTCTGAGCTTCAGTGAAGCAGTGAAGCTCTGGAATTGTGTGGAAAAGAAGAAAACAAACCAAAAACAAAGAAATTCCTAAAGGCATGCTGGGTAGGGAATGGTAGGGAGGTGGGGGTTAAGGAGGAGGTCAGGAAGAGATCTTGATGTGTGCAACATCTCTGGTTGTATGATTGACTGTGTGTATGTTGCTATTTTACTTTTCCTAGTGTGGTTGCTGCAATGGGATTGGTGTGAGAACATCCACAGTTTTGCCAATGGGGAAATGTGTACTATATTCGGTAAAATGCATAAATAAATACTCACATTTCAAAAAAAAATGCATTATACACAGAACCCTCCCCCCACAAGGACTTACAACCATTCACACTATACAGTTATAAAGCTATGATTCCACTTTAACTGTTCTAGTTCAGTACTATAGAATCCTGGAATTTAGAGTTGGAAGGGTATTTGGAATTCTAAGCCAGGAAGCTCTAGTGCCTCACCAAACTGAAAGCCCCATGATTCCATGGGATGCTACCATAACAGTTAAAGTATAATTGTGTAGTGTGAATGGACACATGATGTGAAACAAGAGCAGAATGAAAATACAAATAGGATTCAGCTAGATGGCCTATGTGGCCCCTTCTGACTCTTATGATTATGTATATTATTTAAATAAATGTAACACAATTTGAGACAGAGAGTTTCACATGCCTAGTGTAGATTTTGAAACTGCAATGGCCTGGATCAGGATATCTATGGTGACACTTTCACAAACATTAGCTTAGCCATATATTATTAAGATCTTCCTCAGAGGCCCTGCCTGTGGACCCTGAAATATGAGAATCATGATAAATAGTTCTCCCTTCCTCTCTCCCTATTTTTCTTTTAATAGTGGTGAGGTGAAACTCCCTCATTTAAGATCACTTTACTTTCTCTCTGTTGATTTTTTAGGAACCTGGCTTATATGGAGGAGGAGAGGGGGTCGAGGCCCATCCATTCTTGTGACTTGTCTGAGAAACACATAATAAATTCACATACTCTTTACCCTAATACTGTGCTGAACAACCTGCCCTTTCTACATGTCAGTATTGAAAATTTAAAAACTAGTTATCTGATCATCAAAGTCCTTTCAGACCATATTTCTTTCTATTGTACCCTTCTCACTTGGATTTGCCAAAATGGTTGTGACATTATCAAAATTTGCTATTCTTAGAAAAGCATATGCTGAAAGTTTTATATGGTATAATGCTGTACAAAATGACACAGGGGGAATGAATGGTGAAGTGCTCTTCTGAGCTTTGGAGAATTCTGACAAATGAATCATCATTTTGACCTGAAGGCTTTTAAAGCTGGTTTTAATTAACATGCCCTGTTGCAGTAAAGTGCAGCAGAGGAAAGGAAAAGAAAAGATTGACATACAAAGTCAGAATTAGAGCTGAGGAAAAATATTTCAATAGTTTTTTCTTTTCTGTGAAATTTTCTGAGATTTCCCCCCTCACCAGCCACTACTGAAAAGAAAAGAAAAAGAAAACAAGCAAAAAAAAATGCAAAAAAAAAAAGTCATATTTGTAGAATTTTCTCTGACTATTCTGACTGTGTGGGTGGCACACATGTGCACATGTTGACCACCATTCATTCTGTCCAATATATCAGAAAAAAAAGTATTGTGAAAGATGCAAAATGGTGGCCGACATAATTGGTGTGCTGCCACTTTTGGGAAACCCATAGGAAAAAAAGGATGAAACAGTACTTGACTGCTGATGGTAAACTGAACTCCAAGTTAATGTTGAAAGAAATCCTCAAGAATATTTAAATCCTCAAGGGAGAAAAATAAGAAAGAGGCTTTTTTTTAGCATTTGATAACACTAATGAGGATAATCCTTCTCAATACCTTTTTTCGTGTTATTCTTCGAGTTAGGAGGAAGCCATTCACCTATTTCTGGTCCTTGCAACTGGGGCAGGAGTAGCCAGCAAGGAGGCTAGTCATTGTGGGATATTTTCTAGTACTTGGTGCATGATGACAATGTTTGCATTGTCATGATCTGGCTAAAAGAACACAGGTGGCAAAGGCTATAGCCACCCAACACTTGCACAGCTTCCCTTTCATCCTCCTGATATCCCATGTAGGGTGAAAAGAGAAAGTCAAGAGATGATCCTGGAAGGCAATAGCTTATCCAGTCTTCATCTGCCTTCACCCCACCATTCCAATATCATATGGGAGTAAGCATATCATTTGTTCTTCCTCGTGGGAACAAATAATTTAATACAGTATATCATGATTCTATATTGAAAACTTCAGAGCAATGGTCCCCCTCTGTTTCTCTGCTCACAGATAAAGCAAAAAATTTCAAGCCACCATTTA
>CM034706.1:182820051-182835287 GCA_020142125.1 Phrynosoma platyrhinos | reverse complement strand
CATTTGGATTCTGTTTGGATTGGGCCCCATGTGATAACGTCCTAAGTTGAGATATCCAAACAACCCTCTTTCACTGAAACAAAAGAACACAACACATGGAAATTGAAATAATACAAAACCCAACCCAGCCCAACCTAATGTTACCTGTTAGGTTTAGGACTGATATATCTCAACAGTTGCTATTCAGGAGTTGATCCCAGATAAGCAAGCTAGCCTGGCAAGTATTACAGATACCTGGTTGGATTAGGCTGTGTGTATGTGAGTGAGTGAATGAGAGAGAGAGACTCTCTCATAGTTTTGTCCATCAGGGTTCTCTGTTCAGCAGCAGGTAAGACCTGGGGGGTAGGGTAGGGAGGTGCAGTTGCAGTGGTCTATTGAAATTCCATCCCGTTGACCAGGTGCTCTTTCTTGCAATTTTCTAGGTTTGAATGTGTTTATCTGAAGCTGGGTGGCTGGGACAGATTAGGGATTCTGTTGGTGCCTCATCTCAACAGTCTCCCCTTCTGAGCTATCCGGTATGGTCTTGGGTGGGTTTTGGGATCCCTGTCAGCTTGTAGTGCTGGAGGATTTCAACATCCATCCTGAGACTGCCCTGTTGGGAATGGCTTTGATTTTCATGTATGTCATGGCAATCACGGGTCTCCCGCAAGTGGTATCTAGCTTCCAGGTACACTCTGGACCTTGTTTTCTGTAGTGCGTGGGGCAAATTTCATTTGGGAGCAGAGGAACTGTCTATAGTTCAGTTGTCATGGACAGATCACAATCTGGTGGGGTGATCTTATTGGGACTCAGAACCTCTGCAGGTGTGGGAGTCCTGTTATAACAGTCTATCTTAGGAATCTTATGGATCTGGATGGATTCCTGATGGCTCTTAGGGACTTTCCAGCTGCCTTGACAGGCAGCCCTGGCCAATCTCTGGAATGGAGAAACGGACAGGGCACTGAACACAATTGATCATGAGTATCCCTCTCATGGAGTGAAATCAAGCCACCCCCACCCCCTGGTTTTTCAGGGAGCTGGTGGCAATGAAACAGATGGAAAGGCAACTAGAGCAACATTGGCAGAAAGCTCAGAGCAGATCCAATTGAACACAGGCTAAAACTTATTTGAGGGCCTACTGTGTGGCAATACAGGCAGCAAAGGGTAAACTTCTTCTCTGCTTCTATTGCCTTTACAAGAAGCCACCAGCAGAGTTGTTTTGAATGGTCAGGGGTCTTTTACAAACAGGATCATGAAAGGAAAATCTAGATGACTTGGCAGCCCACTGCAAACAAATTGTCCAGCACATTGCAAATAAATTCATTCAGATCTGCTCTGACTTGGATGTTAAAACTGATACAGATCCAGTGGATGTAACTTTGGCTCCTGCTCGTCCAGTGACAATGAATACTTTTCAATTTGTGCAGTTTGAAAATGGAGACAAATGTGTGTTAGATCCTTGCTCTTCCTAGCTTATTAAAAAAACTAGCAGGGAACTGGCTAAGTGGGTTGAGGAAATGGTTAATGCCTCACTAAAACAAGGAGGCCATTATAGAGCCATTACAGTCAGTCCTCCATATCCATGGATTCTTTATCCAAGGATTTAACTATTCACAGCTTGATAATGTTTTTAAAAATATATAAATTCAAAAAGGAAAACCTTGATTTTGCCATGTTATATAAGGGATACAATTTTACTATGCCACTGTATATCATGAGACTTGAGCAGCCATGGATTTTGGTATCTACAGGGCCCCCAAGAACCAAACCCTAGAAGATACCAAGGGCCCACTGAACTAAAAAGTCCTTCTTGGACCACACCATTCTGGGTAATTATCAGCTAGTGTCTAACATTCAATTTTTGAGCAAGGTCTTAGAGCGTGTGATAGCCTCCCAGTGCCAGAGATTTTTGGATAAAATTGATTATCTAGATCTGTTTCAATATGGTTTCAGGCATGGTTATGGTACAGAGATGGGTTTAGTTACTTTGGTGGATGACCTAAGCCAGGAGCTAGGCAGGGAGTTTGTCCATGTTGGTTCTGCTGGACTTTTTGGCAGCTTTTAATACCATTGACCATGATATCCTTCTAAGTCACCTTGATGGAATGAAACTTAAAGGCACTGTTTTACAATGGTTCCTTTCTGGAGATATGAATCCAGAAGGTGTTGCTGGGAGACTCCTGCCTGACCCCTAGGACATTAGCCTGTGCAGTCTCTCAGGGCTTGGTTCTCTCCCATGCTATTTAACATACATATGAAAATGCTGGGAGAGGTTTCCAGAATTTTGGGATTCAGTGCCATGAGTATGTGGATGATGCCCAACTCTATTACACCTTTCCACTGCAAATCAAGGAAGCAGTTTGGTCCTAAATTAGTGCTGGTCACCAGTAATGGAGTAGATGAGGGTGAACAAATCGAAAGTTAATCCAAACAAGACAGAAAGGCTTCTAATCAGCTGAAAGGCAGATCAGGGAATAGGGATTCAGCCTCTGCTGGACTGCGTTACTCTCCCCCTGAAGACACAGACTCAGCTTGGGTTTGCTCATGGAGTCAATTTTGAGTCTAGAAGCTCAGTGATGGCCAGGAGTGCATTTGCACAATTAAAGCTTGTGCGCCAGCTGTGCCCATTCCTTGAGATGCCAGATCTGGCCTCGGTGACACATGTCTTAGTTCTGATTGGATTACTGTAACACACTGTACATGGGTACAAGCCTTGAAGAGTATTCAGAAACTTCAACTGGTCCAAAGACTTGCAGCCAGATTGCTAAGTGGGGCTTGCTACAGGAAACACAATACCTTTCACTGTCTGCCAAGTCCATTTCCAGATACAATAGAAAGTGCTGATGTTTACTTATAAAGCCCTACATGGTTCAGGTCCAGGTTATTTGAAGGACTGTATTGTCCCTTACAAACCAGTCTGTGCTTTGAGATTTGCTGGGGAGGCTCTTCTCTCAGTCCCACCACCCTCACAGGTACATCTGTTGGAAACATAGGAGGGGCCTTCTCAGTGGCTGCCCCCAGTATTTAGAACTGTCTTTCCAGAGAAATTAGATTAGTACCCTCCCTACTGTCTTTTTGCAGATGAATAAAGACTTTTCTTTTTTTGACAGGAATTTGATGAGTGACTATATGAGGCACTAAACAATGTGCTGGATCCTGATAATTTTTTGTGCTGGTGTGTGTGTGTGTGTGTGTGTGTGTGTGTGTGATGATATAATTTAATCTAGTTTTATTATTTTTGATTGTTTACTCTTGTTTTAACTTTTGTATCTTGTGAATTTTTAAGAATAATTTTTTAACTTTCTGCATGCTGCTTTGAGTCCCAAACTGGGAAAAAGATGAGACTTAAAATATGATGACGATGACGATGATGATGATGATCATCATGTGTGTCTAGGGTTACCAGACCTCAGGCCTGGCCCTTAGTCTCCAGTTTTCATGGGTCATCTCCAGGCAGGAGATGAAGGGGCAAATTCTCCAGTTTTGATTTGCTCTACTCCAGGCAAGAAGAAAGGACTCCATGCAAACCTCTAGCTCAGCTAGCAGAGAAGCAGTTTGCTACATTTGCAAGGCTTCATTGATTTGTTGCTGCAGCTTGAAAAGCCTCTCCAAGGGGAGTCTATGTATGGAGCTAGTTTCCTCCTTCCCTCCCAGAACTTGTGGCATCAGAGGTCACCCACTGCTCTGGTCTGCATCCATATTCTGGCTAGAAGCAAGTAGGCTAGATTAAAATGTTCCTTTTCCTGTCTCACTCAATAGAAGTGAAAAGGAATAATCCCCTTACTTCAAATTTATCTGGCAACAGACTTTTAGCTAAGGCTTCCATCCTAATATTCAAACAGGAAAATCCGTCTCTCTCTCTCTCTGAATGACAAGCTGCATGCAACTGTGGTTGGTACTTAATGTGTAACACTTAATGGCATCACCAGCAGCTGTTCCTAGGTCTCAGGTTTTGGGCTAGAAATCTCAGTGCTTTGGACAATCCTAAATTGACAACCCTTGTTATGCCAAATGCAAAGGGGAATTCAATAGAACTAGCATACAGGGTAGTTAGCATCCTGTCCAGAAAACCATATGGAATTCCCCATTCAATTCCATTTCATTTCAGACACCATTTCATTCTGTTTGTGGAAAGTTGAATGGGGACATGTGTATGTGTGTGTGTTTATCTCTGCTGCAAACTCCAAGGACCTCCCAAACCAGCTCTGGCAGTCTGGGAGAACCTCTTGAGTTGGCATTTTGGCTGCCATTGACAGATGATGAGGAAGAACTGTAACATCTGATGTGAGAAGGTCTGTATCTGGTGGTCTAAAGCCCTCAACAGAAAGTGTGCCCATAATCATAGAAAGGAAGTAATGTCTGATCAGACACAATCATGCTGACAGCTGTTGCTCCCACACAACAAATTATATTTTTGTGTGTGTGAGAACAGCGGTGCTTGGATTGTTAACTAATTGTACTTATATCTGTTACCACCTGGAAGTGTGTTAGTGACCTGATCATGCTTGGTTCAGGTCAGAGGTGGTGTGGTATTAGCATGAATATTCTGCAAGGATGCTTTTTGAATATCAGAACCTGGCCCTAGTATAAGCCTACTGGGTTTGTGTTTCCCTGATGCAGTGATACACTGGGAGAATGAAAGATATTTATAAAGCAGAAACAAGATGAAATACAGGAAAACAAATGCTTTGTAAGAAAAAAAGTTTGCTTTTTCTTCTAAAGCAGTGTTGTTATCAACCACCAAATGTGAAATTAATCGAGGGACAAAAACAGTTCTATTGCCAGAAGCAATCCAAAAAATCAGTATGATGTAGAACTATGACTGGGTTTATTTTTGGAAGCATTGTATGTTACATATTGCTCAATTTTTTCCTAATTTGATTCGGGCTCTATCAAACTCACCCCGATCTTTCCACTCATCTCTAGTTTCTCAGAAAGTGTGGTTATCTTTATTTCAAAAGCATTATTCAAGAATGATGACATGAATTATCTCCCTTGCTGCTGCAAGATAACAGGATCCTGTTTTTTGAGACATTGAAGAAATTAATCTGTCTCTCTGTCTTCTTCTCCCTCCCTCCCTCCTTGCCCCTGTATAGTATCTTTACAGAAACTAAAGGGTTTATTTAATATAAGGACTATAACTCAAAGTAAAAAATATACAAAGTCTGTCTCCACAAAGATCAATAGGGAAACTGATTATTCATAACTCACACTTTCAGGAATCCTCATACTTGGTATGGAATTTCTATGCCTTTCTCATATGGAATGTCTGGCAGCTCTTCTGAAATTTATTGTGTTTTCATCACATCTGCCTCAGTGTTTTAACTTTATTCACACCAAACCACTTTAAGTCTTGGGAAGGGAAAATGCATGCACACATGAGAACTAGCAATTTATAAAGGATTAGAGCTACTAAAAGCATGATGTGGTATCATGATATGCAAACCGTGCATGCACAAAAACACCCTAGCCCATTACCTGAAACAAGAAACTGATACTAAATGAACAGGCATGCATACAGAATCCAATAGATTCAAGCTGGGAGCCACATTTCCAGATGAAATGTTATGTTCAGAATGAAGAAATTAGACAGCCTTTCTTACTTTCTTGTAGTTCATAACCTATTTCATAACATAATCTACTTCAGATCTCATCTCAAAACTAGTCTTGTCTTCTGTTTCCAAGAGTGGCCAGTCAGAGTCCAGCATCCCTTTACAAACAGAAAATGAGAGCTACAATCTTCCTCTATTGTTGTTCCCAGCAGTTCAGTATGGAGGTGAAATTTATCTAACTTATCTGTCTACAAATCCAAAAAATTATTCAACCAATTTATCCTTAATCAATATATGAAACAAAATGCAGTTATCCTTAGGGGTTTGCCCATTTACAAATCTATAATACAACATTTCAAATAGAATGTTTATATATATATATATATATATATATATATATATATATAGTCTGTGTGTGTGTGTTTGTGTTTGTAAAATACAAATACACAAGAGATAGATTTCACAAAAATGTCTAGATTAGGGGAAAGTATAACAAAAAAAAAAAATACACATTATTAGTGGATCTGCCTGCAATGTTTTTGTAAATATTAAGTAAAATGCATACAAAATAGTATGCAATCAATATTCTGCACATTTTTTTTTGTACGCTTTCAGAAGAAATTCACAATTTTTTGTGGAAATGGGATGGCAGAAGCGTAAAACTGGAAAACTAACCAAACTTAATACTGACCACATCTGGAGAATTCTAATAGGGAAAACTTGCACAATATCCTTTACATGAGATCTAGGAATATCCAATGAAAAACCATATTATATTTCTAGCTTTCAACTAATTTTTTGAAATGATTTGTGCTATGCAGATATTTTAAATTGATTGTGCCTTTTATTTACTGTATTTATTAATCCTTGATTAGATGTATACTTATTTTTTAAACTATACTCAATTAATATCACTGTGATTTATACATGTTGCCAAAGAAAATGTGTAAAATATTATTACACACACACACATCCACATTTCTTTGAATGATACATTTATAAAACAAGCTTTGAAAACAGATTCAAAAGTGAGAGTAATTTACCAAAGGGGCCAGGAAAACACTACACCAGAAGAATTTCAAAGTGATGAAATACTTGATGGTTTGTCAAGGTTACCCATGCAAAACAGAGTATACAAAGGACCATTAATCACAGTAACTGGCAATCAACTGCAATAGTTTTTTTTTTTTTTTTAGAGTGTCGGAATGCAACTTGTCATCTTAAAGTTTTGGCTTGGCATGAAGTTTTCTACTACTAAAAATCTCTATGGATCCTTAAGACGAGTAAATCAATTTTAAAAAAGCAAATTATGATATCTTGCATTTCTGCTCCTTCCTCTCCATTGTATTCACAGAAAATCTTTTGAACCAGTCAACTACAGGACACACTTTCCACAAAATGGAAGCACACACCACTTGTCAGACTTTTTATATTCAGGAATAAAGAGCATCATTTAAAGTCTATTTCAGCCAAAGGATGATGTTCCAAGAGTAAAATGTGGTAACTCTAGATCACCATTTATGGGAACATGGGTCAACTGGTAGACTCACTTTCCCTTTAAAACATAATATTTTTTTGTACAGAAGGCTGTTCATAACTGCTGTAACATTTAATCTGACATGTGTCAATGCTTATTTTCATAGGATTAATTAATTTTCAACTGTCTTGTTATAGCCACCCACAATCTTTTCAACACATTTCCCTAATACACGTTCTTAGCTTAGTATATCATAGTATATAAAAAGGCACCAGAAAGCAGAACAAGAGGCTGCATATATCTGAGAAAGCATTCTGTTACTTTTTATTCACTGCTGTTTTACAAGACAAGTTATACAAGTCTAGAGAGAAAGTTATGTTGCTCTTTATTTTCCATTAGCACAGAACTATTGGGTGTTTCTCTCATATTAAATATTGCAAATCATAAAAGCATTTACTACACCACAAATAATGGGAAAACAATTTTTTTCCCTAAGGAAACAATGGCTGGAATCCAGACAGGTATATTTTTGAAATAGAAAAGTGTCTGCATCCACATGGATCCTTTTTTCATTGAGTGCAGACCCTTCTTCCACTCTGGAAGTCCTCTACCCTTCAAAGCAAAGGCAAAGCAACTTCATTTATATACCGCTTCATATCGCGCTATGGGATGTCTAAGCAGTTTACAACTGTAAGCTCATTGCCCCCCAACAGTTGGGTACTCATTTTATCAACCTTGGAAAGATGCAGGCCTGAGTCTAGTCTGAGCCCTGGCTAGTATTGAACTCGCAACCTTGTGGTCTATGAGTGAGTGGCTGCAGTACAGGCATTTAACCACTGCGCCACCAGGGCTCAACCCTTCAGAGGTTGCAAGGGACTACCTTCTTAAAAGGAGATCTGGAAAACAATACATGTAAATTTTTTACATTAGCAATACGGAGCCAGTATGGTTTATTAGTTTGAGTGTTGGACTAGCACCCTGGGCATGTGTCCCCATTCAGCCATGGATACCCGCTGGATGACCTTAGGCAAGTCACATAAAATCATAGACTTGAAAAAGATCACAAGGGCCATCCAGTCCAATCTCCTGACATGCAGGAATACACCATCAAGACACTCTCAACAGATGGCCATACAGCCTCCATTTGAAAAACTCCAAAGAAGGAGATTCCATCAGACTTTAAGGTAGCGTATTCCATTGTCAAACAGCTCTTACCATCAGAAAGTTCTTCCTAATGTTTAGCTGGAATCTCCTTTTCTCCAATTTGAATCCATTGCTCTGTATACTAGTCTCTTGAGCAGCAGCAGAACACAAGCTTGCTCCATTCTTCAAATATTTAAACATTTCAACATTTATATGAAGCCGTTGGGTGAGATTATCTGGAGTTATGGGGCTGGGTGTTATCAGTATACTGATGACACCCAAATCTATTTCTCCTTGCCTCAATCATTGGCTTCGAATTCCAATGGCATCTCTCCTCTTCAATGACTGTCTTAAGGCAGTAATGGGCTGGATGAGGAAAAATGGATTGAGACCGAATCCAGACAAAATGGAAGTGCTCACGGTGGCAGCCCCAAAACCAAGGATTGGGTTGCAACCTCCAGTCCTGATTCCAGATAAGGAAGACTCAACCTGTAGTTGCATTTCTGTGTTGCTGGTCATAAAAAGAAGCTGAGTCATTCTATCTTTCACAAATACTGATACTGATTTAAAAAAAAAGAAGACAAAGGCAAAGACGAAGACGAAGACGAAGACAAAGATGAAGAAAAAGGAGTATGATGACTTCTTATTGGAGCAGAAAAGCCTGAGCTTATCTGGGGCATCATTCAGGACTGATAAATAGTTCTCAAATGATGGGTAAATTTAAACCTATCAGGTAGGGCCTCTACAGACGGCACAAAACACCATCTTAGAGGCAGGAGAGGGGTTGGGGCACACAATGGGTGCCCCAACCCCTTCCCAAGGATGTCCTCACAGTGCATGCCACTACACACAGCACGCACTGTCAGGACGTTCTCCTGCTTCAACGTTTTTACACTCTGCACCAAAAGAGGTGTAAAAGAGCTTGGGCACCCTTTTCGCCACCTGGAAAAAGAGAAAATGGGTACACCTTAAAGTCACCATAGGTCAGAAAGGAAGGTACACAACAACACTTTTCATTTATTCACAGACCCTGACAAGGAGAATGTGTTCCTCCCTATCCCAGATTCATCCATTTTCTGTCCCCAGAAGTGGGGTGAGGGTCATCCCAGCAATGAGATTCATGATCACAAGCTGTATTCTGATAGCTGGTGCGTAGCAATAATGTCTGCATCATCATGAATCAGCTATTGGAACATGGGTGATTATCCTGCTATAGCCTTCCTGATCATTACCCAATTCCCCTTAATGTTGTGTGATAGGCAGGTGGGGGAACCCAGGAAAGGATCCTGGAAGGCTACAGATTTCTGATCACATGGCTTCCTTGACCCTACCCTGTTAAAGTCTTGGGGTGGGTGGGTGGGTGAGACAGAAGAGGTTCTTGGTAGGCTACAGGCTCCTGATCACCTGGCACTTCCCCACCTTCCTGATGTCACTTTCACTGCTGCTGGAGACTTTCTTGTCCCATAAGACCTCTTTGAAAACTGCATAGTTTCTGAAGATGTCTGACAATGGGTACAAATTTAATTAAACTATTTGTTCTCTCTTGGAGGAATGAATAATTTAACACATCACATCCTTAATTGAATATCACTGTGAAAATGTGAGACTGTAGTTTTGGATTTGAAAAGACCACTTTTCAATCCCTTACTCTGTTTATGAACTCTCTTGGGTTTATGATTGCCTCTGTCAGAACGTCCTGGCCTAGAGGCTCCTGAAGACAATCCTACCTTAGCCATTGTTTTATTCTTATGTAAAGATCAGGTCACCCTATTATAATTAACAATTATAGGGAAATAAATGTGCCAAACAAGCCACACTTGGTACAGAACTTGAGCCTGCTTTCCTTCCCATATATCTTATACACATTGCTCTGCAGAGTGGTATATCCATTTAGTAAGCACTGGTATAAATTGTAACTACAATAGCAATATTTTAACTATATTCATGTTTTCAATGTGACAAAATATTCTTTTACATTAACAACTCAGCATAATCCCAAACAAAGGCAACATGTGGATCAAAGTCCTTATTTCTAACCATGGATTAGTTGGAGGAAACAGCTGGTTTAAGTGTTATTCTTACAGCTGCTTAGCAGAGAAGAAAGCGAAAGTGACAAAGTACTCACTACTTCTGATATTCAGTCATTAATATGTATACATAGCAAGTCCATGAATAATGTAAGACAGAGGGAAATTTGTTTGCAATTCTGCTCTTAAAAATCCATCTGATTAGCACTACTCCAATAATTATACAGCCTTGTTCTCAGAGGTCATTCTCCATATCTACATAAATAGTTATGCATGGGAATAACTGTTTTTTTAGGAAGGCAAACAGATGAATTAGAGCTGTTACATATTTAGATAGAAATCCTCTCCCTGCAACTGGCTGATATCTGGAGAATGTTTCAAATGATGCCTTGGTCCCTTGCCACCAGTAGCCACCAGCAGAGGGAAGTATTGTCAGTGGATGGAGATCCGCTGTGCTGGAAGTCTGCCACACTCAGGTGCCACTCTTGTTTCTTTTACTAGCGGTTGAAACTAGTAGTGAAAAGACTCCCTGAAAGGTTTTTTGAGGGTGGGGTGAAGTTGACTTGGCACAGGATCCAAAACTGCTTGGCTCATCTCAGACAGGCCCAATCCATTCCCTGGCTCTGGTACAGATCATTGCTAATAATTGAGGTGGAATTGAAGTCTGTAGTATGGTACTGAGGAGAGATTCCATTTTGTCCTACTAACCACCATTTTTACTACCACTGACTGCAGAATCTTCTGTGAGCATAATAGAGCATACAACAAAAACCTTCCTCCAAATGATCCAATAGGAAGTCATTTATTTCCAGATGTCATATCTCTTCTGGGTTATATCAAGGGTTAATATTTTATCATCTTAAGACTTATCCAAGAAATTTGATTCAAATCCACCCTTATGACACCATATAAGATATCATAAAGTAGTATTTTTAATTGGCAATTAATAAAACAGGTTAAATTTTATTTTCTTCACCAGATACTCCAAACGTAGCTAAGAAGCATATACTAGGTATCACACTGCAGATACTGGAATATATGTATTTCTAAGCTTAGATGAAGTAGGGGGGAAAGCCTTGTTTATATGCCACCAATCCAAATAAAATGCTGCTTCAAGATAAACACACTGGGGTAAAGAAGTATTTTTCTACTTCATCATGTAGATAAATACATGAGTCTTCATCATTATTATCTGTAACAGATAATTATGAAAACTGTGCTGATATAAACGTTCCCCACAGTGATTTTGAAAAATGTAAACATTGTATTAGTGAAATGCACAGTACAATACAGAAATGTAGTGACAGAACCATTTGCATTGCTCTTTCTGTGACTGCAAAGTCATACCCGTGGACTGAAGCATGACCTTCACCTTGTTACTTTCCTGTAAAATTCTGTTTCTCATTTGTCAAATGGGAATAAGAGCCACTTTTCTTTCAGATTTAAGAGCAAAATACTCAACACGGTAGAGCATATCAAAATTCTATGTGCATCATAAAAACAGTGTACCATGTTAGATGCCATGCTCTTAAAGCCCAATGCAGTGGCCTCAAAGCAAATGGAGGTGTCTAAATTCCAAGCACATTTCAATGTATTGTACTTGGCTTTCCCCTTTGCATTTGCAAATGATTCCAGAATATGCTTTCTTTTAATCAAGAAGGTGTCTTGACCACTAAACCCAATTGTGGAGAAATTCAATTTAGCATGAGTAGATGTTTAAAATTTGTTCTAAGGATTACATGAAAGGATGGCATATTTTCTTTCTACTTTTCCCTGAAGTGGTTACACATTCAATAGATAGCAAGATCATATTATATCATAAAGTGAACTAAGCATGTAACAAGGTGATCGGGAAATAAATTACCAAATAGCACATGAGCCATATCAGTGGGTCCAATTTCTCTATTGCTTTAAACCATTGATGTTCCAGACCTCTGCTGTATCAGTGGATGTACCCATCATAACCTCACTGCAGCACTAAGTGCTGCCTACTTCTCAGAAGCAGGTTAATATTCACCTATTTTGTCTCTCCTAGTGAGGACAGATAATTTTCAGTTTCCTCTTCAGTTAGAAAATAAATATTTCTAAGCAGTCTTTGCCTGTTATTCATACATCCTGAACTGTTTTGGGAAATTATTTTGTGCAGAATCACACAGAAAAGTAGGGAGTTGCACAAAAATACACTGTTTCCAGTGTAGGGGTTTTTTGGTATTAGGTTTTTTGTGTGTGCAATATTGATGTTATCTACATTCAAACAGCAATTTTTCATGGGGAAAACATATATAGCAAATGTTACAAACAGAAATCTTGCACAGAAAACACAATCTTGCAAAACAAAATCATTTGTGTGTGTGTGTGTGTTTTTGTGTGTGAAAGGTTTTCTTTTTTGCAAAATATATTTTCTGTAAGTTTTTGTTGGGCAGAACAGCCATTTTCTTTGCATGTCAAACAATCTTGCACAAAAACAAAACAAAACACATGTAGCTATGTGGAAATGGTGCTTGTTGTTCAAAACTATATTGCAAAAATGTGTGCGTTTCTGCATCAAACAATTTCTTCAGGTGGTGTGAAAACTGGATGAAACTATGCAAAACCACTGCATAATTCTTCCTGAATGGGATTCTCTAGTGTCAGAACACATTTTTCCCCAGCTAGAAAATGAACAATAACAAGTTTCTAGACTTATCTTCTCATTTTTCAAGGTAACTCTGCACTCCCCCTCTTCAAGACAGTAGTGGCCAGTGCTACTACTGATGAAAAAAAGACATGGACACAAAAGCTGGAATCATAGAATCACAGAGAGAGACCCTGAGGGCCATCAGTCCAACCTCCTGCCATGCAGGAATGCACAATCAAGGCATCCCCAACAGATGGCCCTCCATCCAGCCTCTGCTTAAAACCTCCAAAGAAGGAGACTCCACCGCACTCTGAGGGAATGTATTCCATTGTTGAACAACTCTTACCATTAGGAAGTTCCTCCTAATGTTTACTTCCTAATGGAATTTGACTATATAAAAAGGTGGAGGGGAGGAGGAAATTGATTCACACATCGCTTACCACTGAAAATAAAGGTGTTCTTGTCAGAAGAAAGTGATCTATATGACTGGAATCTCTTGGAAAACCTGAATATGGAAAATGTTTATAACATGTACTTAAGATGGTATATCACACCAGCTAAAATTTCCAAAATATATAAAAATACAAATCATGTATGCTGGAAATGTAAAAAAAAAAAAAAACAAGAACATTTTCCCACTGTTCGTGGACATGTAAAAAAGCAAGAAAATATTGGAATTGTATAAAGGAAACACTGAGAAGAATTCTAAATATGAAAGTACAAATAAGCATGTTTGGTACAGAAATAGAGAAAAAATATGGAAAATGTTCTTCTACATGACCACAACAGCAAGAATTCTCTATGCTCAGAAATGGAAAACTGACACTATACCCAGCAAAAAGGAGTGGTTATTCAAACTGTATCATGTCATCGAAATGGACAAACCAAACAAAGTTTAAAACTCAACTCAATGGACAAATTGAATGAGGAGTGGGAACAGATAATGAAATATTTGGAGAGAAGATGGGGTAAAATAGCTAAAATAGATTTTTCCTTCTGATTAGAAATAAAGGATGGGAAAGATATGGGTATTTTGGCAGATTGGTTGAGAGAGGGAAGGATTGGATGATCAAAATAGAAGGTCAAGAAACACAAGAAACAAGAAAAGATAATTAGAGGAAATTAACTATACACTTAAAGATAAAGAGGACTACAAAACATAGATAGAGCAAGTTAGAATATTACTTAATGTGAAGATCGTATTTAGTAGAAAAGAGGACATGCTTCAAAAAGAAAATATAATTACAGGAAATCAACAAATTAAATCCTAAACTGTTACTCAATGGGAAGGAAGTTAGAATGGGAGCGAAAGTGGAAGGAAGGAAGGAGTAGGTGAAGAATAAGGTACGAGAATGTGGGAAAGTGAGAGTAAACAGTAGGTGAAGAAAGAATGTGAAGATAGAAGAAAAACAGATAGATTTGGAAGTTGATGGAATTGAAGTGGATGTGGAGGTAAGGAGTGAAGAAGGAGTAGAGAAGAAGGAAGGAATAAGGATAGAAGGACAAGGAAGGGGAACTAATTAGAGAGTAGGTTGTCAAGTGTTAGAGGGAGGCAACAGTCTGAGCAAGAATGTAACATAAGGCAGAGATGGGAATAGAGTAAAATGATGCAACAAGGTACAAGAGGGAACAAAACTTTTTGGATAACCAATGCCATAGTAAATACTATATCCACATTTGCAATGTAAACAATACAAAAAGCCATATCATATTTTCCAGCGTATAAGACAACTTTTAAACCAGGAAAATCTGGGGTTAAAGTTGGGGGTCGTCTTATACGCCGGGTATAAGGAGGAGGAGCATGAGGAAGATAGAGGTGCAAGGCAGGAAGGAGCTGGGGAGAGAAGGAAGAAGACCAGAAGGAAGAGGAGGTCCTCCTTCTTCTCTCCACACCTTTTCCCCTCCTTCTCCCACCTTTCCTCTTGTCCTCCTGTTCCTCCTCCTTCTCTCCACCACTTTTCCCCCATTCCTCCCAGGAGGACATGTGTTAGGTGGGGGGAAAAGTTGGTGAGAGAAGGAGGGTTTCCTTGGCAAGGTTTGTTCAGAAAGGCTTTGCTATGAGGCTGAGAGAGTGTGAGTTCCAAGACTGTTGTTGTGTGCCTTGAGGCTGAGAGTGTGACTTCCAAGACTGTTGTTGCTATTGTTGTGTACCTTAAAGTCGTTTCTGACTTTTGGCAACTCAAAGATGAACCTATCCTGGGGTTTCCTTGGCAAGGTTTGTTCAGAAAGGGTTTGCCATTGCTTTCCACTGAGGCTGAGAGAGTGTGACTTCCAAGACTGTTGTTGTTGTTGTTGTTGCTGTGCGCCTTCAAGTCATTTCCAATTGATGATGACACTAAGGCAAACCTATCATGAAGCTATCATTTTTTGCCTATGTGCTTTTTTTAGACAGTGTTTACCTTTGTCACCCTCTGAGGCTGAGAAAGTGTGACTTCTAAGAT
>CM034706.1:182784253-182805549 GCA_020142125.1 Phrynosoma platyrhinos | reverse complement strand
GCACTGTTCCTTACGTGGCCCCATCTTGGATAGACAGGAACACTGCTATTGGCCATAGTGAAGTGTCTATTGCGTTGTTTAATTTTAAGTTTTAATTGTTATATTGTTTTTAAGCTGTTGTGATTTAATACTGTTTTAAGGGGGGGAGGGATTGTGTGGGGTTTGTATTTGATTTTAATTTGTAAGCTGCCTGGATTGGTTTTCCAATAGGCAGGGTATTAAATAAATTTTATTATCATCATCATCATCATCATCATGGGAACTGTAGTTTATTCTGGCACCAGAGCTCTCTGACAGAGAAGGCTCAATGTCCCAGAAAAAAAATACAATTCCCATGATTCCCTAGCACTGAGCCAGGACAGTTAAAGTGGGCTCAAGCTGCATTATTTCTGGCAGTTTGTAAAGGCCCTTAGTCTGGATTCAGCCTCTAACACCAAGGCCTGAAGCAGGCTGGCCAAATAAAGTGCCTTCTGGGCAATATAGAGATGTGGCATTCAAACGATGCACGCCTACAAAGCATGCTTTGGGACCAGCTAATGTGGCCTGAAGCCAACGTGAATAGAAGTGGCAAAAAGCCCATTTGGGACTGTGGTGTCCAGTCACTGTGGTCCCGGAGTAATCATGGCTGGAGTGACCACAGATTGCTCCATTTGGCCCATCTGCTATGGCTGCAAGTCTAAGCTACTAAACAACACTCTGATAATAATAAATAATTTTAAAGAGGTTGTTGATAAATGTAGTGGTATACCTTGGTGGTTCAGTGGTTAAATGCCAGTACTACAGCCATAAAGTTGTAAGTTCGATCCTAGAGGAGGGCTCCAAGGTCCACTCAGTCTTCCATCCTTTTGTAGGTTGGTAAAATGAGTACCCAGCTTGTTGGGGGCAATTGGCTTACACATTGTAAACCGCTTAGGGAGTGCTAGTTCATTGATAAGTGGCACAGAAATATACTTTTGCTAATAACTATTGCTATTGCTAATCATGCTAATTCTTCTTGTTATGTTTGATTGATTGATTGATTGATTGATTGCCTCACGGACAGAATGTGCACTATCAAACCACCACTGATTTCCAGAATTGTAGTCTAACTCTCAAACCAGTACACCACTCTCCAACTATCCCAATTCAGCAGGAATGGTCTTGGTTAATCCTCTAACCCATGGGTAGGCAACCTTTCCCCTTTAAGGGCCGAGGGACTTCAGCTCTCAGAAGCCTCAGCCATGTTGGCCAATAGTCCCATGTTAGCCAATAGCTCCTGGGATTCTGGGAGCTGAAGTCCCTCGGCCCTTAAAGGGGAAAGATTGCCTACCCCTGCTCTAATCCACTTTCTGTGCCACTTTTAAAATATCTCTTCTCTCCCCATTTTTCTCCCTTTGCCCTCAGCTTACTTCAGTTGAGATCAAAACTCAAAAGTAGCCTGCACTCAATTTACTCAGGGTGGTGCTGGTGGTGGTAGGGAGAGAAAGAATAGGGAACAGTGTCTTGCCCTTTCCAGTATGCTGAGGCAAACACAAACTGCTGCAGCCTCTCTTAGCTTGTGCGTTCTTCTTCATTAATAACTTTGGACAGTTTGACAAGCCTTTGGTGTTGCATGGCCACACATGCCCTGATTTTGAACTGTGAAATGTTGGAGAGTATGTCTTAATGGATGCAGTGACTCTGTTGATTTCAAGATCGGCAGGTTGGCAGTTCTAGGCCCAGGTGCTACATGATGGGGTGAGCTCCTGTCACCCAGCTTCTGCCAAGCTAGCAGTTCGAAAGCATGCAAATGCAAGTAGATAAATAGGTACCACTTCGGTGGGTAGGTAAACAGAGTTCTGTGAAATCATGCTGGCTCCTCAGCTTAGTAACAGAGATGAGCACCACCCCCTATGGCCGGACACAACTTGACAACCTTGTCAATGGGGAATACCTTTTATATACTAATGGGGCAGAAACATTGTAGCTTACTCCACCCCTCCTATCTACCTTTGACTACTGAAAAACCACCTCCAAGGGTTAGATATATGACTTTCCAGAAAAGTGATCAATGCAGCAGAGGAGAATGAATTTGAAAGGGGAATCTATGAAAAACTAGAACATCATCCCACATAATAGTACTTTAAGTGCCTTGAGCTGAAGTAGGGTCCCTCTGAATCTATGTTACAATACTTCCAGCTGCAAACCTGTGAATTTTATGACATGTAATGCACCTGTTACATGCAGATGAATTAGAAACCTAACTCTCATGCATATAGTTAACATCATGAGGGTAGTTGACAGTTCCCTCTCTCCAGGACACACCATGCCCTTAGATCAGGGGTAGGCAACCTTTCCCCTTTAAGGGCCGAGGGACTTCAGCTCCCAGAAGCCTCAGCCATATTGACCAATAGTCACATGTTGGCCTGGGATTTTAGGAACTGAAGTCTCTTGGCCCTTAAAGGGGAAAGGTTGCCTACCCCTGCCTTAGATAAACAGACATTTCATGTTCTTTTTCAGCAATCTGCACCTATCATTTGGAGAAATAACTGTTTAGGACTATTTAACAATAATATTACTCCTCTTGCTTTGGAGCTATATAGTAATCTATAAGAGAGATTTGAGGTTAGCCCATGTTTTCACAGGCAGTTTCCTACAAATCTGTTGTTAGGGAAGCATTTTTTGTTTGTTTGTTTTAAGGACACTGCTAATTTGGAAGCAGAGTTTGAATATTTAAATAAGACTTAACTCCTTCTTTCTTTGTCTCTTTGCAAATGGAGCCTTTTATCTTTGGTAGGTACCATAATACTGCTTGTCCCTCTGGGATAATGGGTTTAATGAATCATAAAATGCATGCTTTTATTTATAGTAAAAGGCTGCATTTTCTCACTTCTATGAGCTGAGCAAGGTCTGTGGAAAAAACCCAACAAATAAATGAAAAAAAAAATGCTTAAAACAAGCCCCTAGATGGCAGGATGGGACTATGCAGTATCACTCTCACATGGTACCATTTCATTGGTAGCAAAGCCAATGTACTCTAAAAATAACATATTTTGAATAGACTAGATGAAGGATTAGTCACAAATAATTAGAATACTGCAACTTGCTATTTGATCCTTGTCATCAAGAGATTGTCTGTAGTGCTGGTGTTTTATTTTTCATTCCTACTGCTCAGGGCTTGTTTATTTGGCCACATGTTGTCCATCAATGCTCTAGGAAGTATGATACAAGCTTCACAACGTTCTGATCAGCTTCAA
Organism: Phrynosoma platyrhinos; assembly: GCA_020142125.1. Lineage (NCBI taxonomy): Eukaryota > Metazoa > Chordata > Lepidosauria > Squamata > Phrynosomatidae > Phrynosoma > Phrynosoma platyrhinos. The sequence goes on along the minus strand of CM034706.1, from coordinate 182,802,334 downwards.
AAATTGAAGAAAGATTTCACAATATCTCCTAGAGCTTCCTCTCCTGGAAAAAAAAGTTAAATGTGCTGGCTCCAGCAATTCCTTTCCTACTTTAATTTGAATTCTTCACTTCTCAAATGGTAGAAGGATGCTTCTTTGATGTTCCCAATGATAGATCATCCAAACATCAATCAACATGCTTAGCTTCAGCAGTAGCCCTAAGTGCCTAGATTTGATTTTTGCCCTCTTAACCCAGTAACACATCTGTTCAGTAGTAATTTGAAAATCTCCTTTGTTATTCCTCCAACTCCTTGCAATCAAAGGAACTAATTTGTATTGAATCTTCTATACTAATGCCATTGACATGTTTATTCATAGATACTTGTATAGTTATACACACAGGTGGACCCCATCCCATTCTTAGAAAACAGCAAGTAAAGTCCTATTAAATGTGTATGTATATGTTCTTACACATTGACTCATTTTGGCTGTATATGAACCCATATCCCGTTTTTTGCTGGGACATTCACAGTTTTTAACCCTAAGTGAATGTCCTGGCCTGGGTTTGGAGCCAGTCCTGGCTCCCGCCTCCTCCTTTGTCACCTCCTCCTCCAGCCATGCTTTCAGCATGGCTGCAGCAGAAATTAGGGTCGGGATGTTTTGGGGTGGTGCCTCCACTCCCCCTGCTGTACGGGGACTCAGCCAGCTGTGCAAGGCCCCAAGATGTGAGGCAGCCACAGTGAGGCCTATAGAAATGCAAAGTGCCACAGGAATTATGCAAGATAAATAGCATAACCTGAAAATGCTAGAATTCTATATTCATGTAGAGAAGAGGGCTTGTAACAACAGTGAACAACTTGACTTTTGGCTGTATGTGTTATTTTGATCTGTGGTTAATATTTAGTTTTCATGGGATGCTGTAGCTGTCTATAGTAAGCTATATTGTGCTTTAAACAAACAGGACTACACATATTCCTTAGTATCCTTTCTCAAAAACCTTTCTAAATATGGGGCTAAGCAGACGGGCGGCCGTGGGCCGCCCTGGGAAGCTGCGCTGTGGGACCGAAGCATCCCCATGCCTCGATCCTGTGGCGCAGCTTCGCCGCCCCTGAAAAAGGAGCGCTAAATTAGAGCTCCTTTCACAAGTCACCGAAAGTGCGCCGCAAAAGGCTGCGGCGCACTTTTGGCGACTTTTCTGCCGCAGCGTTTACGAACGCTGCGGCAGGAGGTCCTCCTCGGAGTGCCGGCCGTATGGAGGGCCGGCTGCTCCGAATATGACCTCGGGAGGGGGTTGGGGCGCCGATCGTGCGGCTGCCCCTCCCCTTCTCTGCCCCCAAGATGGCCTTTTAAGCCGTCTGCTTAGGGGGCTATTTCTCACAAGAGTTAGTATTATAGTTGCTTTTAGATAAACTACTGTCTTTCTGTAACGTATGAACATTTTTGCTGTTACCACCCTAGGTACACCTGTGAGGCACAACTATTAGACAAACAGTAAAAAAATACATGCCTGTGGCCCATTTCAAAAACCAAACATTAGGTGTGCATCCCACAAAGAAGTTAGTATTGAAAAATATATGGTTTAAGACAAAACACAAAATATTCTCCCACAAATGTTTGAATATCAGGAAACCTTGACAAGGAGAAACTTACATGGTGAGAAACCTCAGTTTGGGACTAATTATGCATAAAAATGTACATGGTGTTTTAGTGCAAAAAATAATTTTCCTCCATAGGAAAAAAACCCCATGTACATAAAATAGTATTTTCAGCACATAAAATAATGTTTCTGCACAGCAAATGCTAGGCTATTTGAAAAGAAAAAATTGCAGTTACTCTTTGCACAGACTGAAAATTCTTCCCAGAAAATGATGTTTTCTCTGCAGGAAATTTGTGTTCTGTGCAGAAAATACAGCTTGGCAGAAAAAAAAGAAAAGAAAAAGAAGAGAAAAGAAAAGAAAAGAAATGAAAGAAAAGAGCACACTAAAAAAACCCCACACATACATATGTGTGTGCGTGTGCCCAGAATAAGTCCCAAACTGCAAATGATCATCAAATACGGTGCATTTTCTGATGCCTGTCTTGCAATAAGGAGGAAAATGGTAAAGTTACTCATTCTTGCATGTGAGAATGAAATTTACATTGATTTATATCCTTAATTTACAAAGAGTTGCACAAAGAATCACAGAGAAGTTGTTGTTGCTAAGCTTATGGTTTGGAAATCAAACACCTGCCATGCCTCTTTTCTTAATGGGAGCAGTTCTGAGGCTGCATTACCTTCATTGCCTTCAGTTCTGAAGTTCATGAAAAAGATACCCTCTTTGTAAATCTTCCATCAGTATTATTAAGGAACACAAATAAACGCAATTAATTAGCAAAGATTATGAGGAATTTTGCCAGAGCTGAGGTGTGTTGCCTTGTACACTCATAAAATTAGTTGCTTGAGGGTTATAGAAAGGCTTTGTGACAGAATTATGATAAAATCACTGTGTCCTCATACACCAATTGTAACTCTGCAGAGGAATAATGATAGTTGGCCAACAGGGGCTTACTATCCTTAGTCAGTATTGGCAGCTTTTCTAATTACTCTTCTCTGACTGCTCAATTATTTGTTGTAACTTCCTAATGTATCACCAGCTTTTTATTTATTCATGCACATTTTAATTAAGAAATCAAAGTCTAATTTTTAAAAAATGGTGAGCAATATTTTCCCATCAGATTCTATCTATTGTACCACTCGATAAAATATGTCAGTGAATTGCTTATTGTCAACTAATTGAATTCTAAAGGATATGATTTGACAACCTACTACACCTCTCAGAACACACACACCAAAACAAGTATCACACTCCTGTAGGCAGAGCATCTAGCAATCAGAAGACTATCATGTCCCCATCCTTTAATTCTACATCACATCTTAGTTCACCTAACTGTGCTTCAAATTATAATATACTATTTGCTTAAGAATTCACACTCAAGGCCCTTCTTGAGACAGGAAAGAATGCAAGAGCCAGAAGTATTTGCTGCTTGCCACGTGAGCTACCTATACAACTAAGGCACATGATGAGTATCTGAAATAGGTCACATCTGAAGGGTTACATCTGGAGGAACTTTTAAGAACACATGTCCAACAACTGCCTTTCAGAAAGTTGTACCATGAAATGTTTTGTTCGAGGACTAGACATTTCATTGACATTTCCAAATGTCCTGTACTACTTCCATTTCTATTGTTCAAGCCAAGGATGAAAATACTTGCCATGGGTCAACTTCTGTGTTCCTTGACCAATCTCTTGTTTCTTATTTAATTCAGTAGTGGCTGATACGTATAGAGGGTGACAGAAAAGCCCTTGGCCAGAGGAATTTGTAAGTCTAGAATTGGCCGTGCCTAGAAAGACGATATATTTCTCATACGAGACCATGTATGAATCTGCCCTGCAAACTCTTATCTATCTTGGCCTTTTACCCCAGCTACAGTGTTCTTGAAAGCACACTGCATTGACCCAGTTAGACCCAGATGGTCATGAAACAAACTTAAATTGCATCCTAAACCACTTCAGCCAATTAAAACATGTGAAATTCTTCAGAGAAAAGTTTGAGTCACAGTTCCTCTGAGGAGATCCTGAACCAAGCAGACTCCACAGAGTGTACATTCTTCAGAGAAAAGAATACCCTCTTCTACACAACATCAATATTTTCCATCATCTTTCTTGACTTACGGTTAAGAAGCAGGCTGGCATTGGTTGTGCCTAGTTTGTTGGCAGCGACACATGTATAGTTGCCGAAATGCTCCTCTGTCACATTGTTGAAATTTAAAAATGATCTTGAACTATAGCTTTTGATAGTAATCCCTTGTTGACCATTGATCAGTCTAAAAGGGGTGAAAGAGAAGATACTCTGTTAGAAGCCACAGGCAAAGTTATTTGGATTTTTTTTTTTACTTTAGTTGGATGACCACAGTTTCTACCAAAGTAGGACGGTGTGTGAGTTAGTGCAACCAAGGAACAACTGTAACATTATATTATTATTAATTTTCATATTATTATTAATATTCTACCTTGCCAATGACTGTACATTAAGAAAGGGCTTTTCATCTGTGTAAACAATTGTAACTTTGCTTGCATTACACAATGACATTTTTACCCCTTGAGACTCCTCTATATCCAATCACGAGCAGTAAGAGAATCTATATACAAGCATGGTTGGTCTGTTGGGGGGATGGTGAGGGAGGAGAAAGTACCTGGTAAATGGCAGTAACTTCCATGAACTATATATGAACTGTATGGTACAGTAACATTTTCCTGGACAAAATTAGAACCATGAATTGTCCAAGCAAGTAGTGAAGAGAAAAAAATGGAATGAGGAAATCTCAAGGATAAACAGCCAAGGAAGCATTCAGAATGAGTCAGGGCAGAGGAAGAAACACAGAAATATGTAGCAAGACCTAGGGCAGAGGTAAAAAGGAGAAACTGTTAAGCTTAAGCCAGTAGTTTCCTCCTGCTTTCTTTTCTTGGGCAAAGGAAGCAGAGAATAATAAAGCTAAAAGGAGACAGGTAAGCTCAAGAGGATTCAGATACAAACAAGGCAGGGCTGACACATTATCAAATGACTGGATGCATCTGGAATGGGTTCCATTAATCAAGACTGGAAATTAACAACTCTTTATATATTCTGTTTCTATGTTACAATGAGTGTGCTGGGGGTTAGAGTGCTACTAAATATGTTGTCTCTGCTCTTGATTTTCATGTATTCAGCTGACCATTTGAACAGAACTTACTGGAAAGAGTCATAGAAAAGCAGATTTTTGAAATAACTAGTAAATTAACACATTAAATGTAAAAAATAAACATAAATTAGAGTTATATAGCAATGTGGTCTTAGTTGTTCTGCTTAACACTGAAGTTGATTCCATGTAGAATGAAAAGAATATTTGAAAATGTTTGAGAAATAGTCAAAAAGCATGTTTTTCTTTAAAGTGTTGAGAAATCCTGACAAGAAAAATCCTGGACCAATGAGAATCTTTGAAGTTTAGGACTTATTCTGTGCAATATTTGTACATGGCTGTTTTGCATGGAAAATATTTTCTGCATAAGAAACAGCTTTTTTGTGCTTTAGTGGATTAAATTATATGATTTAGGGGGATGCAGACGGGCTGCCCTGGGCTGCCCTGGGAAGCAGAGGATTGGGGCCACTGCTAGCACACACAGGAGTCCCAATTCTCCTGTTTGCCACCTCTTAAAAGAGCGGCAAAATGCTGCTCCTATTAGAGGTGGCAAAAGGCCGCCTCAAGAGCCGCTATGTGGCTCTTTTCTGGCCCTTCCGGCATAGCGCGTGAGGACGCTACAGGTGGAGGATGTCTTGACGCCACACACCATGCATAAGGGCACATGACATCAGGACATCTTTGGGGAGAGGTTGGGGTGTCCGGTGTGTGGCTGCCCCTCCCCTTCCCTGCCTCCAACATGCCGCAAAGGGCCTGTGTGCAGAGGCCCTTAGTGAATTAAATCATTTTAAACCACTCAAATTTAGTAGAATGGGTGGATCTCTCCCTCCCTCCTGGCAGATTCTGTAAATCAAGAAGGCCTTTAAAAAAAATGAGTAAGGGCCTTTGCAGACTGCCAGAAATAGTGCAAATTGAGTCCACCTTAAGGGTTAGGGTTAGTGCTAGGGAGTCATGGGAATTGTTTTTTTTTCTGAGATATTGAGCCTTCTCTGTCAGAGAGCTCTGGTGCCACAATAAAATACAGTTCCCATGATTCCCTAACCCTAACCCTTAAAGTGGACTCAATTTGCACTATTTCTGGCAGTCTGCAAAGGCCCTAAGACTAGATGAAATGTACCATGTGGGTGTGTTGCTAGGATGCAGAACCCAGTGAGGAATAGTTGGGAAGAGGTAGAATTGGGAGCCAATTGAAAACAAATGACCTCCTTTCTCCCATCCTCTTATTTGCTTTCCCCTCTCACTCCTTTCTTCAGTAGGCAACACATGTAGAGATGGGGTTGGAGCTATTAGTTTGGGACCGAAAGATTCATTTACCAAACCTTACTGTCTACTAATGTCTACTCAGAGGTAAATCCTTTTAAACTCCTTTGGAACCTTCATTGTATTTATTGTATCTTACAGTGACAAGCCCTTGTATAATTATATGGATATTTTTCCTCACTCCCATCCTACTTATGAGTAAGTTTGGTGAGGGCATGGTTTTAGATAAATAAATATTTTAGCTTCAAAGCAAAAGCCCCCCTCCCCCATTCTACATTTGCCAACCTCTTTCTTCAGTGAATCACACACCTTGAGGGGTTTGGTAAGATTGGTGCATATATTATATCTACGACTTCTCTTTAAAAGCATCTACTTATGAGTGTCACTGAGATAAATAAGAAAAAAAGTGTCCTACCACTCATCTTTGCAAATAAGGTCAGGAGGAAGCAGAGAGCACACAATGATTCAGTTGTGCAGAAAAAATATTCTACATATGCTCAGAGGGATTCAAAACAATTCTGACTATGAATCTTCACTCTTGATTCACTGACTGATCTATGTAGTTACGCAATTAATGATACACTTGCACTGTGTCAACGTTCTCTAGCTGAAATTAACACAACATTTTTTACTAATCTTTAACCGAGGGATGAAAATCATATGGTCCACCAAATGTGGGTAGGTTATAACTCTCAGTATCCCTATTCAGCATAGCCAATGATAGGTATCTGCTTATTAATCTTTAATAAACAAGGCATTACAAAGGCAAGTGAACCATTTGAATGTTGGTGAGGGTGGAAGTGGGCAGAAAAGAGATGAGAGATAGAGATAAATGATTGAACAGGTTGCAAGATGATACCCCATACTGAAGGACACCCTTCCCAACCTGACAGTTTCTAGAAGTGTGGTAGTCCCACCATCTCCATGCAAAAAATATAGTATGGGCTTCATCTGGGGGAATGCAACTTTTAAAAGAGAAAACAAGACTTTTGAAGGCATCAATTACAAAACAAGGGTTAATGGTGACCTTCTGTGCTATTCCATGTAAATCCCCTGGTTGGCCCTTTTAAGTAACATCTAAAACAATGAATCAATTAGTGATAACATAGCTAATTAAACAAATTCAATTATTAGTCTTGGCGGTAATGAATTCACCAGTTTCCAACATTGCACGTTATCAAATTATCAAAGTTGAAACATTAACAAATCAGCAAAGCCACTTTCTCCTATGAATGAGCAATGGCTTTTTCAGCCGAAGTGGAACAATATTATCTTTAAGGTTAAGATTCTGCTTTACTGGCTCCATAAACTTCACATATGCCACTCTCCATGCTTCTATTTGTAGTTTACTTTCATCTGACTGAAAATAGAAAGAGCTTAAGCTGACATGTGTTTGCTTAGAATTGTGCCCACAGAAACGCCTAAACTATAAGAGATAATGCAGTACACAAAAAGCTTTCAGTTGAAGCAGAAATGCCAATTCTTTTCCCAGATTAAGAGAGAACCATGACCATGTTAGTTGTAGGTCTATGAGAGCTGGAGTCCCCCCCCCCAAAAAAAAGACTTCTCAAGATCTAGCTTAATATAGCAATTAATAACTGAAGGAATAAATTATTATTGGAGGTGGATCTGCCTATTGATGCAGGCAAGATTTCCACATTATACACCAATCTCTCCCCATCTATTGTGGATTGATGCAGAAGACACAGTCCCCCACACCCTTGTTTCCTCTGGCATTTCATCTATGATTTGCATTTGCTGTCTGTGGAAAGGGCATTTGCTGCATGTGGATGGGTTCTGATCAACTGGGGGATCCCACTGGTGAAATGGGAGCAGATGGTTTTTTGCAGGACCCATGACCATGGAAATTTACATCTAAAGGTTAGGAGACCTTCTGGAATAGTATGGGAAGTGGTATAGGAGGCAGGTAAAGAACAAAAATGCATAGACCTCTGCTTCATTGCTGTGACTGTCAACAGAAGAAAATACTGGTTCCATTTCATTTTAAATACAGAATATTTCTTCTCCTCCACCACTTATTTGTGCCCTGGTTTCATGTTCAGGAGAAGAGTGAATTGTATCAACCTAAACCCAATGTAATGACTGGGGAGTATAAACACAAAGAGGGTGATTGCATAATCCACCCATCCTGCTATTATTTCTATTACTCTTCATACTTAGAAGGTAATTTTCTAAATTGGATAGCTTCCTGTATGTGTAGACACTCCACTGTCATTCAAGGTGCTGGGAAAATCAACCTACTGGGTTGCTTGGAGAGCCTCCATGCACGAAGAATCCTCTTCAGAAAGCTGTCATGTGAGAAGAGATGAAAATGCATAATGGGGTGGGGTGACTGCACAACCACCAAACTGCATGTTTATTCTACTCAGATTGATTTATATTTAATAAAATGTTAGTAACTCCTATTTCTCAGAATGAAACACTTCCTTGCAATTTTTGTTGTTGTAAAAAACCGAAAACAAAAAAATTAAAGGAGACAAAGGGATATAAAATGTTGACTGCAGTGCCAATGCAAATGTTTTTGCTTGTGTTGTTGCTAGTGATGGCAGGGAGAAAAACAAACACACACCACACTGGCCATTCTACTGCTAATGATGTCCCTTCCTTCCAACAAATGAATGGATAATTTTCCCACTTGGAAATATCTATAATAGTTCCCACACCCTCAATTTTACTACTTGTGAAAATTGCTGTTTCCCCTACACCAACACTAAGTATCAATTTCTTCACTGATAAAAGATTGATATGAGAAAGAATGAAACCTCTTGGTGGGGATTATGTAGCCCTCCAGAGGTTCCTGGACTGCAAATCCCAGCAACTTTAGCAGGAGTTTCAGTCTAAGAAACATCTGGAGAGCCACATAATTCCAATCCCTTGCAAAGAAGAAGTTATACAGAAACAAATGGAAACCACCATGTATTATATAAGAAATTTGTTATCATGACATATGTGACCAGAATCAGATGTTCAGAAAGCATAGTTAAATATGAAAATACTTAGCTATGCTTGATTACTCAGAGCATTGCTTATATTTCATGCTGAAAGCAGAACTCTTGCTTATATAAACAAGTTACCATTTAATTTTGATATATGATGGCAGCATGCCATTAATCTAAGAAAGAGGTACAATTTTTCTTAGCATTCAGCCTCAAAATATATATCTATCATTATTAATGGTATAGCTGCATATTGATGATTTAATATTTTACATTTAATTAATGTTCCTATTCTTGTAATTTAATCACAACACAGTTCTGCATATAAAATAGGTTTTAGAAGAGCCCTATATTTCTAAACCAGTAGACTATATGCTAGTAGTCCTTTTTAAAGTTCTGAAATATAAAATATTGCTGTATCAACCAAAGATGAAAAATGGCACCTTTAAGAATTGTACAGAACAGCCCTTTACATGCTTACAAGAAAGTAAGCCCATTAAATTCAGTGGTGCTTACGCTCAAGGAAGTGGATATAAGGTAGCAGCCATGTGTTTGAATAATTCTTTCCTGTAAAGTCAGCCTCATTTAATCTACTTCTACTAAGTATGTGATTTGCTCTTAGAATTCAACTTCACGTTCATCATTTTCAAGTGTTTCAATGTTGTATGATTAATTTGGACAAAAGGTCAGAAACTCTCAATTTGTTTTCTCTCCCACAGCACACCAACCAATCAAGAAAAATAAATAGACAAAAAAGTTACAGGAGTCTGAATCAATATCAAAATGATAAATGCACAAACACAAAGTACAAGCTATGCAATGATAGCAAGCCATGAGTTCATGAATAATTATGAGGCCAGCACAATCATGAATGTTGAATGGTAATGGTGTTTGATTTGGATCAGTTAAATAATACTTTTCACATTTGTTGCAAAATGTGCTTCTACAGGCCAATGATACATGAATGGCTGGAAAATATTCAAGATTATTGAATCATATGTCATGCAGAATCTCAGGGTGATTCATCCAATAGAAATGATCAACACAATATGTAGAAGAAGCTCATAGAATCATAGAGTTGGAAGAGACCACAAGGGCCATCAGTCCAACCCCCCTGCCATGCAGGAACCCACAATCAAAGCACCCTGGACAGATGTCTATCCAGCCTCTGTTTAAAAACTTCAAAAGAAGAAGCTGTAGGCCTATTGTCTCAATGGAGACTTGGTAGGTCAACATTTATGCTATATTCTGTTGCTTTAGTGGCCACACTCTGCTGGTGGAAGGAGCCTGTTAGTAGATCTTAGAGAAATTTCCTTCCTTCCAACACATGTGGTTTCTGTGCTGCCACAATGGGATGCACTCTTTTTCTCTCCCCCCCCCCTCAGAATTGTGCTCTGAGAGCAGATATTGAAGGTTTCCTAGGACTACATAGGGAGGAGGGATCTTATTTTATCAGCACAAAGTCCTATTTTAATCCAGCACAAGGGATCTACTTTAATTCAGACTAACAAATAGAATTTAGGACCCTATTTTACTACCCTGTGTAATTTGCTCTGTGACTGTTAGGTCTCTCTGACCAAAATCTATAATCTAATGTTATAGTGGGACTGGAGCAGCAGTGTGGCAGAACTTCTTTCCCTTCCTCTCTTTCCTCCTGCCTTTAGAGATGCCTGAAAAGCAGTTTGAGAAGGTTTCCTGATTTAGAAGTTTATTGCACCCCCCAAAAAAAGACTAACCCCTGTCGGGATAGAGTCACTTATGAGATGCAACTGGGAATTATAGCATTAAAAAGGCCACCGATGTGACTGAGCGACTGCATCCCAGCTAAATCCCAGCTCCCAGCCACATTCAGCTGGCCGATTTGCAAACTCGGGAGCTTCCTGTGTTTGCAAATCAGCCAGCTGAGTGAGGCTGGAAGCTTAGATTTAGGCAGGACATAGGACCTTATCACACGGGGTCTAAATGACCAGAATGATGCTGCTTTCTGTATACCGGTATAGTTCTGGATTGAAAAGGAACCGCAATGGGACGGGGATGCCATGGGGTTCTTTCTGCTTTAGGCCCCGTGTGATAAGGTCCGGTAGTATCAGTGGCATCCTGGTTGCATTCCATAAGCAACTCTATCCTGGCAGGGGTAAGTAGCTTTTGCGGAGTGAATTGCAATAAACTACTCAGTGGAGCAGGTTTTTGGGTGCATAAGAAGTGCGGTGGGAATCATGAATGCTCCCTCCTGCTTTCCCTGGATTCTGCTGTCCCACCAATGGACCACCTACCTCTATACTCTAAAATTGTTCTCCTTCTGCATATCTGCAAGAATGCTCCTACTACATAACCAAGAACAATATACTCACAGATGTTTATCTCAAGATTAAACTATAAAAAATTCCAAATCTTTAATTATACTTGATCAATTCATCCCAGCCTCTCAATTAAAAATGGATGTGTTCTTGAATAGACCATCTATGAGAAATTACTAACAGTAAAATTAAAGTATAAGAAATATGATGGGTAGAACACACCCCATGATCCATACATTTTCCTGCTCCCCATCCCTTTTTTGAAATCCAAAATGTAGTGGGAAAATGTACAGATCTTAAGCTGCTCATGTACATATTCCTTATTTGCATTAAAGTATTGCCATGCTGCATCTCTCACTCCAGAGATAATGGATAAGACCAAGCTAGAGGACAGTATGCATCAGCTTCCAGCCCCATATAATATATTCAGCTAATATCTGAATATATTAATAATATTATAATATATTAGGCCATTATAACAATTTTAGTCTGTCGTATGCTATTTGAAATGTACAATCCCTTTTTTCATATATGATAGAAGCCTCATTTGCAAGAGCATCATTTTGGATTTCTGATAAATCATGTGCTGTGGAAATTACAAATGCAAAACTAAGTTTATGTTGAATATTTAAGATGCAAGGTATTGTCTGTTTTCTTAATACAGTGGGCTCCTGGTATCCACTGTGGTTTGGTACCCTATGGATACCAAAATTGGTGGATGCTCAAGTTCCATTAAATACAGTGATGTTCCTTATATAAAATAGTAAAATCAAGGTTTGCTTTTGCTTTTTTGAATTTATATATTTTAAAAATATTTTTCAAGTAGTGGATGGTTGAATCCAATGATACAGAATCCACAAGATACAAAGTTCTGACTGTATTAACAGCATCAAAAAATATCCATTTACTACTGCAGCATTCTGTACTGCAGTAAAATGAAGAATTAAGTTTGGGAAATTCCACAGACATCACATAAATTATATTTGATGTGGTATAAGTGGATATAGCAAAACCACCTCTGATTATTCCTTGCCTTAAAACCCTAAAAACATTCATGGACATATGTCATCAGGTGTGCACAAACACACACAACTGGCTGACAACAGTACAGCTCAGCACAGCACAGCACAGCACATGACTGATTCCATCCTCTGATGATGACACAAACAACCAAAAACCAAATTCTTATTAAAGTGTTTGTGTGTGTGTGTTTTGTTTTGTTTTTAATAATTTGTTGCCCTAATAATATGCAGACCCCAGAGCAATGCACCCATGTGTAAGAATTAAAGCAAACTTCCTATGTAAAGTTACCTCCTTTCTCCTTTGTACCATTCAAAAGCTGGGGAAGGAACACCTGCACTTTCGCATCTTATGAATCCAGGCCCCCCAAGCGTCACTCCACTGGATTTTATTTCCTGAATTGTTGGGGAAACTGTAAGGAAAGAAAAATATTTGTTATTGAAAATGAAAGCCATGTAAAACAGGCTGCTCAAATTTATGTTTCTTTGCTCAAATAGCCAGAATTATTCAAAAACATTTAAATAAAAACAGTAGTAATCCTGCACATCTGCTGTTTAATGTGTCTCTGTTCAAAACGCTTTGCATATATTGTCTTGTTGCTCTCTTTATAAAATTGGTGGGAACTCTAAATCTCCAGATGTTTAAGACATTAACTCCCCACATGTCTTACCTGGGTGAGGTGGATGGCTCCTAGATGCAAAACCCTGCCTTACAACAATACTATAAGATGTATCAGTATTAATATGTTCATATTCAAAAGAAGGGAAGCTTAGACAGCATAAAAATTCTAATGTAGGCCCTCATATAGAAAGCCATCTAAACAATGTGGAGAAAAATGCTGCTATTAAAGGTAAAAGCACTGGAACTCAGGGAATATAGCAGTGCCATCCTTTTACCCATACCTTGGATCAAATATTGGCCAGATCAAAGACTGAAGTCAAGAAATCAGAAGAAGACAAGGAATGGGAAAAGCAGCTATGAAAAAAACTATGGTAAATAAGATCTTAAAATGCAAAGATAGACAACTGAACATGGAAGTTAGAATCATTCAAACCATTGTATTCTCCATCACCATGTACAGATGTGAGAACTGGACAGTAAAGAAAGCAGATAGGAAGGACATTAATTCATCTGACATGGGATGCTGGAGACAAATGCTGAGAATACCATGGACAGCTAAAAAGACAAACAAATGAACAAATGAAGCATGAACTCTCCTTGGAAGTCAAGATGATTAAACTGAGGCTGTTGTACTTTGGCTTCATCATAAGAAGCCATAAGTCAATAGAAAAGACAATAAAGCATTAGGAAAGATAGAAGGTAGTAGAAACAGAGGAAGACCACATGCTAGATGGCTAGACTCAATCAGAGAAGTCACAGACCTGAGCCTGCAGGACCTAACAGAGCAGTGAAAGACAGGGGGGCTTGGAGATGTCTCATTCACTGGGTTGTGGGTAACTAATAAAGCATTAGGAAAGATAGAAGGTAGTAGAAACTATGGGCATTTGTGCTCCTCTAGATGTTTTTCGACTGAAGTTCCCATAATCTATCACCATTGCTTATTAGGGCTGAATGGAATTGTAGGCCAAGAACATCTGAGACTCAAAAGTGCCCATCCTGTTTTACCAGATACACAAGTGACAATAATATGCACTGGCTACCAACACTATTGAAAACATGGTTTCATGGGAAATGCTACTTATAACTGTAGGATAAGGCACCCAACAATATCAGTATCTAATGAAATGCAGTGTAACTGTATCCTATCTAATTATCCAACATCAGATGCTGATTTATCCAACATAAGATGCTGCTTTAGCCACTGGTGTGTTATGCAAGCTAAAATGGATCCATAGCACTGAAGTATTATTAAAAATGTGATGTGGTTCCTTTATAAGCTCTAGAGAAGGACAGATAGAAAAAAGTTGATATTGGGTTGTTTTTTTCAAATCAAGAAATAATCATCTCCTTTCTCATGACATTACATAACACAAAGTAGTTATTTTTCATTGTGTAGCAGCTACAGAAATATATGAACTTATCTCAAACCATGAGATTGTTGTTCTATCTAACTCTGTATTGTTTACACTGGATGACAGTGCTTCTCCACAGTTTCAGACAGTTCTATCAAAAGATGCTGGCTATTGAAACTGGGACCTTTTGAACACAAAGTAATTTACAATTGAGCTGAAGCCTTAAAAGAGGGGTAGGCAACCTTTCCCCTTTAAGGGCTGAGGGACATCAGTTCCCAGAATCCCAGGAGCTATTGGCCAACATGGGACTATTGGCCAACATGGCTGAGGCTTCTGGGAGCTGAAGTCCCTCGGCCCTTAAAGGGGAAAGGTTGCCTACCCCTGCCTTAAAATGACTGAACTAGATAAGTAACAGAAATTACTATATTCATTTACTTGCAGACAATAGACAAAACTTGTTCTAATTGGGTTTTGTGGGTTTTTCGGGCTGTGTGGCCATGTTCTAGAAGAGTTTCATTGTGATGTTTCGCCAGCACAGATGCTGGCGAAACATCAGAAAGAAACTCTTCTAGAACATGGCCACACAGCCCGAAAAACCCACAAAAACCTATGGACGCCAGCCATGAAAGCCTACGACTTCACTTGTTCTAATTATTGTTAAAGTCCATTTAGGAACATACATTTCACAAGGGGAGTGCTGGGAATCATGCAGCCCTCTAGATGTACTGGACTGCCATAGCTAATACAGGCAATGGTAACGAATGCTAGATGTTGCAGTTCAACAGCATCTGGAGACCCCAGTGATTCTTAGGTCTGCCTTATAAGTATTGGCAGATATGAAATGATGGAGGCAGGGGAGCGAAACTTGTTTCTAAATGTTTCTAAATTTTTTGTGAAAAATAATTTATGTGCACTGCAAAATACTATATGAGCATGACTCAACTGATAAATAAAATTCATGTTTGAAGCTACATTCCAACTGATCTAATGTTGCTACAGATGTGTGAACTTATGACTCATCATAATTTCCATTCTTTCATAATAAAATCCATCTTTCTGCTTGTTATTTAAAGAGGTGATAATCTTTTATTACTCCAACTGTAGCCAAAGAAGGAAACCAGTCAGTTTTGTCATACTTTTTACGGGTTTATTTTTACAGCACCAAATAAATTATCTGCAAACACTTGAAGAATGTGTAAACAGGAAGAAGATTATCATCCAAACAAACATTCAATATTTTTTTACAGTAGCCTGAAAATAATCAGTGACTACTTGTGGGTGGATGCAGGCAGAGTTTAAGCAAGTGGAACTTCATTGAAGAGTGTTAAAAGAACTGATATCTTGATTTCTGTAAGTCCTTTGACAAGGCCCCCATGATATCCTTGCCAACCCCCCCCCAAAAAAAAACAACTTTAGTAAAATGCGGGCTAGATGATGCTACTGTCAGATTGATTTGTATTTAGATGAATCACTACACCCAAGGGGTACTCACCATTGGCTCCTCTTCATCCAAGAGATAAGTGACTAGTGGGGTGCCACAGGGTTCAGTCCTGGGTCTAGTGCTATTCAACATCTTTATTGACTTGGATGATTATCAAATGATTATCATGCATGATTATCAAATGTGCAGATTACACCAAATGAGGAGGAGTAGCCAATGCCCTAGAAGACAGGCTGAGAATTCAAAATGACCTTAACAGATTAGAGAGCTGGGCCATAACTAGCAACATTTATTTTGACAGGAAAAAATGAAAAGGACTACACTTAGGCAGAAAAATATGAAATGCACAGATATAGGAGGGCTTGACAACAGTACATGTGAAAGGGATCTAGGAGTCTTAAATAGACCACAAGCTAAACATGAGCAAACAGTGTGATGCAGCAGCTAAAAAAGCCAATATGATCCTAGGTTGCATCAAAATGAGAGTAGTGTCTAGATCGAAGGTATTAATAGTGCTACTGTATTCTGCTTTGGTTAGACCTCACCTAGAATACTATATACAGGGCATTATAATTCAAGAGGGATAGTGACAAGCTGGAGCATGTCTAGAGGAGGATAGCCAAAATTGTGAAAGGTCTGGAAACCATGCCCTATGAGGAGCAGCTTAGGGAGCTGGGTATTTTTAGCCTGGAGAATAGAAGGTTGAGGGGTGACATGATAACTGTGTTTGAATATTTGAAGGGATGTCATATTAAGGGTGAAGCAAGTTTGTTTGCTGCTGTTCCAGAGACTAAGACATGGAGCAATGGATTCGAACTAAAGGAAAAGAAATTCCACCTAAACATTAAGAAGAACTTCCTGTCAGTAAGAGATGTTGACAGTGGAATATGCTGCCTCAGAGTCTCTTCCTCTTTGGAGATTTTTAAATAGTCTGGATGGCCATCTATCAAGAGTGCTTTGATTGTGTATCCTGCATGGTAAGGGGTTGGACTGGATGGCCCTTGCAGTCTCTTCCAACTCTAGGATTCTAAGTAGAGTATCAGTGCGGTGTTGTGATTTGAGTGTTGGACTAGGAATCTGAGAGGTCAGGGTTCACATCTCTACTCGGCCATGAAAGTCCACTGAGTGATTCTGGGCAAGGAAAATTTTCACAGGCTTACAGAAAGGCAATGGCAAACTTCCTTGGAATAAATCTTGCCCAGAAAACACTATAATAAGGTCTCTGCAAGTTGGACTTGAAGATATGTAACATAAAATACAACATAGCACAGCATGAACATCACCAAATGACTGGATGCTGAGAGACATTTCATCTCCTGGAAGACATGCAGAGCATGTTTGTTCAACAGAATAATCTGGGACAATCAAAAACCTATTTCAATACAGATATTTGGAAAACTAAGTGCCTTGTTTACAATTCAAGTATGTTGTCAAGTTATGTGGGATAAAGGGTCAGTGTGGTATAGTAGTTAGAATGTCAGACTGGGACAGTCTTATTCACCCATGAAATTCCATAAATATCCTTGGCTAGTTATCATCTCTAAACCCAAGTTTTTTCCAAGAAGTTATTAAAACAGATGATTAGAACTTTTTGTTGTGAGGATAAAAGAGAACAATATTGGGACTTGGAGCAGCCAAGTTCTAGACTCCATGGGCCCATAAAACTGACTTGGTGCACCCGGAACCTGTCATTCTGTCTTGGATCACCTACCTCACATAATTATTGAGAATATAAAATGTGTGTGTGTGTGACATGTATTGCTCCTTCAACTCAGAGGAAAAGCAAGATTTAATTTTTTTTTCAAAAAAATAAGACTGATAACATGGTGTGAGCTAATCATACATCCAAAATGAAATTTCTCAGATGGAAACCATCATATGATTTATCACACTGATTGGTTCATACATTTATTTTTGAGGTAGTCACCAATAATTATAAACACATCTCCTATTTTGACATCCACATCACAGGTGTAATGTGCATGCATGTGTACACGCACAAATAAAATCTACATAAATATAGGAAATGTGGCCATTCAACCATCATATTTTGGCTTTTAGAAAGTGTCAACCCCCCTCCCCCAAAAGTTTCACTCTAATAGAGAGTGATTTATAGTTGTCCTCTCTCAGGAATTAGAAAGTCACCACAGGCTCTGCTCTTCTCCATTATCTAACCACATATCTTCTTGAGAAAACAAGATCTCTATTTTCTCAGTCCACAGGATAGGGAGACTGTTGATTACTGCATCTACTATAATATAAATACAACAAAACAAAATTTCTCCTCATTTGAATTAATCATGCCTTCTCAACATCTATAGCATTTTAAAGAAATGGAAATCCAATTGCTAAACTGTATTATAGTTATGTCTATAGTGCTAAATTGTAAAATAGCTAATTTGTTTCTAAAAGAAAATGATGGCCCTGGCTGGTTTTT
>CM034706.1:182768921-182784153 GCA_020142125.1 Phrynosoma platyrhinos | reverse complement strand
GATCTTATTTGTCATGTTCAACAGGTATATTTCTGGTATCATGTCATAAGTTATTTTAAATATTTTACAGATTACCTTATGAACAGTTGTCCAATACTTCCTAACTTTGTCACAGTTCCACCATACATGTAACCAACACCCTGTAGTTTGCTTACACTTCCAACATCTGTTATTACCATTCCTGTAAATTTTTGCTAATTTCGCTGGGGTGAGGTACCAACGTTGCTCCATTTTTAGATAGTTTTCTTTCAAGTCTTGACATTGAGTAAATTTTTGTGTCTTCATTCTTGTCCACTCCCCCTGGCTGGTTTTTTAAAAGGTAAAAAGGTAAAAAAGGGAATAAATTGTCATTTATTCTGACAATTACTCCTAGCCCTTGAAAAATTCTGGTTTCCCCACAGCTTGATATTTCAACCTCCCTCTCTACTTAAAAACAGAAAAAGAAATAAAAAAGGAGGGAGGAAGGGAGGAGAGAGGGAGAGAGATCTTGAACTTTAAGTTCAGTCCTTTTTATAACCATGAATTGGTGGACTTTGATTTTGGAAATCTTCCTAGGGTTGTAACATTTATTTCACTTGGAGTTTATACTGAGGCTATAGCCTAGCACTTTTGTATCTTGACCAATGTACATGACTTGCAAAACATATCATGGCTTGCCCTAGACTTTTTAAATGCTGTAGTGTCTGATGGGATAAATCTGATTTCAAACTGTACACTGGATTTCACTCTCATTCTGAAAAGTTCATGTAGTTTATAAATAACAGATCTATTTTGGAAATGTGGTAGAAATTACTGGGATTTTATGATGCAGAACTGTTTGCAGGTTGGGAAGAGCTAATATTGACTATTTACTTTAATGGCGAGTCATCAAAGACTCATATACTAAATTATTTTAGGAGTATAGCTAAATTTCTGGGTAGATTAATGGTAATGTATCAGGCTAGCAATATAGGATCCCTGCTGCTTCCACTGGTATAGAAGAGTTGGAATAATTCTAGATGAAATTGCACCTGAGAATATATGCTGCTTTGTGGTTATTTTTGCTTGTTTCCAAAAAGAATGAAAAGAATGAATGAAGGAAGGAAAAAGTAAAAATGCTAGCTGAGTTCTGACATGTTTTCCCCCCCCCCTTAGTTTCAACAAGTAGTTCTTTGATGGATTGTAAAAACAATGAAGTTGTGCTACTCTCCTTATACTGAAGTTAAGATTCTCAACTTCTTTATGGCAGCAGAGCTCCTGTTCCTTCTAAATAAACAAATAAATGAAACCGCTATGAGAAGCAGGAAAATAGCAGGTGGCAGTTTTCTTACTACTCCACATGCTAAATTTCTGGTCATAATGCAGTAATGCTAGCAGCAAGAGTTATACAACAAACTTGGGGAACAATACTCACTTCAATAAAGAGTCATTCTGGAATAAAGCAGCAACATTTAAGCAGCATACTAGATTTACAGGGCAACAGGTGGTCATCTGACATTTATTTTTCTCCTTACAGGTGAAGTCCAAGTAGAGTTGCCAAGTTAAAGGGATATTTGCTTCAAAGGTTCAGGATGGAATAGGGAGAAAGGATTTCCCAAACTCTAGCCCTAGCATTTTTGAATGTACCTTATTTTCCTGCGTATAAGACTACTTTTTTACCTGCAAAATCTGTGGCTAAAGTGGGGGGGTCGTCTTATACGCCGGGTATAAGGATAATGAGGATAGAGGTGCTAAAACTCTATATTTTGACTGGAAAAATGGGGGGGTCGTCTTATACGCGGGTCGTCTTATACGCCGGAAAATACGGTAAGTAGCAATGCTGTTCTCTTTTACACATTGGTTTGCTCTCAAGATGTTCCTTGTACATAGATTCCAGACTGAGACTTGAAATCATTATTTCTTGCACCCATCCATATTTTTCATGTCTCCCCAAATCAAAGTGATTTTTTTTTAAAAAAAGGCAAGTATTGCTAGAATCCTATTGGACAGTTGCAAATGTGTAACCAAGAGTTATGCATTCACAACTATTTTGTGTTCACAATCCCTATGCAGTCCCTACTATGGGGGCTATGTAGAGAGAGTGGAAATTCCTTCAATCTCCACTTACCTAGAGTGGATGCTGTGATGGATGGGGAGGATCTGTTCCTGTTATCCAAAAGTAGATGGCTGACAATTCTACCTTCCCCCTGTATGAGCAATCTCTGGCACAATGGGACATTGGGACAGGGGTCTTTTTACTGCTTGT
The DNA here is from genome assembly GCA_020142125.1 of Phrynosoma platyrhinos. Taxonomy (NCBI): domain Eukaryota; kingdom Metazoa; phylum Chordata; class Lepidosauria; order Squamata; family Phrynosomatidae; genus Phrynosoma; species Phrynosoma platyrhinos. The sequence goes on along the minus strand of CM034706.1, from coordinate 182,781,929 downwards.
CACACTGTAAATCATTCAGGGAGATCTGAATGGGACTGCTTCCAAATTGACAGGGGATGAGGCTCCCATTGATTTCAGTGTCTGCTTCCTCATAAGTGGGAATTGGAGAGACTGGGATGGAATTCATTGGATAGCACAGCAACTACAGTGTTTACACATACATAAATCTCCATTATTACCTGACTCTCACTCTGGTGGTCTATATGTAGGAATAAAGAATTGATGGAAGAGAATGCTATTGCAATGTCTACTTATTTATTTAATTCATTGAAAGTATTTCTGGGCCTTTGCAGACTGCCAGAAATAGTGCACATTAAATTGAGGCACTGCCCTGGCTCAGTGCTAGGGAGTCATGGAAATTGTATTTTTTTTTCTGAGACATTGAGCCTTCTCTGTCAGAGAGCTCTGGTGCCACAATAAATTACAGTTCCCATGATTCCCTAGCACTGAGCCAGGGCAGTGCCTCAATTTAATGTGCACTATTTCTGGCAGTCTGCAAAGGCTTTCTGTGTAGTAAATTAAAGGTCTATTTTCAAAATGTAGTAGAAATTATTAGGATTTCATGAGCTGTTATTTCTGTATTGTCTCCCAGCCCACAATTAACAAATTACTGATCCCAAAGCAATTAACAAATAAAAACCAATTAAAATAATACAAAGATAAAAACATTTTTAAAACCACATTGTTAGTCTGTACATAGAGAAATCTTGTAGCACTTTTGAAGTAGACTGAAGTCTACTTCAGCTCATGCTGACAATTTCTTTCTTTCAGTTAGGGCCTTTACAGATGGGTGGCTCTGGACCACCCCTGCTAGCGGCAGATCAGGGCTGTGGCCCTGATCCTTCCTTTTGCCACCCCCAAAAGAGTGGCAAAATGCCACTCTTTTTAGGGATGGCAAAAGGCCACCCTAAGAGCTGGCGCCATGGCTCTTCTGTGTCCTTTCAGCACAGCGTGTCTACATGCTGTGCCGGGAGGGTGTCCTGACACTGGGCGCCATGCAAACAGGCACATGGCATCAGGACGGCATCAAGGTGGAGTCGGGGCGGCCGGCGTGCAGCTGCCCCATCTCAATTCCACTCCTAGGCTGGCTCTTTGGGCCAGTCTTCAAAGCCCCTAAGTCCAAAGATGCTGTAAGAGCTCCATTAAATGCATGCATATTAACCATGAAAGCAGATGAATAATACAGTTTAAAAATGTGGAGGGGGGGGGGAGAGAATCAGATACAGCTACCAATTATCCAGCAGGCTGAGTACACTGAAAAATATTGTATACTTTTCTCTAATCATACATGAGGATTTGTTCACAGCCCTGGGAAGAACACTGTATTCCCCAAAGCTATGCTGGATCAACAAATGTTTGTTTCTGGGATGGAACAATAAATGATGTCTCCTACACATCAAAATCAAGATGCATAGTACCTCAATCCAGGTTCCAGCCATGCTGAAGGAGGATTCCTTGTGCTTCTACAAGATCTGAAACAGTGGTTTAATCTGGAATGACGATAGATTATTTCTCTTCAGCACCATTTTTCCTTGCTTCTGACTTCCTACACCTAATTGAACTTTCCTAATTTAAATGGGCTGCTGGAGTACTATGGCACACATTTGTATGCTATGTGTAGTTTAGAATTCAGAAGCATTGACAGCACATCTAGAAAAGCTCTAAAAACTATTTGGATCCACTCCGAGAGCAAGGCCATTATACTATTATTGTTAAAATATATCTGCTCTGAGCCAGGAGGAATCAGACCTTTAAATATGCTGGCAAAAGATGATTTAAATTCTACTAAATCCAAGTAGCAATTATAATCCTTCTAATGCTCTTGGCAAATTTCCTGTGAGGCCATTAGAAATGTTCTAATTGATATTAATATTCTTCTCTGGAAACAAATAAAGTAAGTAATACTACATAATTTCAAACATTTTATTTTTTAACCATATAATCAAACTTCTGTCAAGCTCGCTTTTTACTATTGTTAATTATCAGAACTACAGTAACACTCAGTAATATCTGGCGTGAGATGCAATATTTTTATTTGGGTTTTACTAACAGAACTTCATCAGCACCAGAAAGTCATACCACAGTACTACAATCTCTTTTTAACAATACTCAAACCACAATATTAATCAAATATAGATTTTTAAAACTGAGTGATTTGATGTTTTAAAAAAAGTATGAAAAGCTATTTAAAAATCTCAAAAGAAAATGAGAGGAAACAGACAGTTTTAAATATAAAATATAAATTGATTCCGAAGAACAGAAGGAAATGTGATGAAACAAAGAATCAGACAAGTATAGAGTTTGAGATTATAATTCTGCCACCCCCAACAGCTATTCAAGTTTTTTGTTAGGATCACAGACTATCTTGTAGGATTTCAAGTGTGTGTGAATCCATTTGGGGTTATGGTGCTTGGGAGGTTAACCCTGCTTCTGTGACATTTGCCAAAATGAAATCATGTCCATCTCTCAAAACAGATATTTTATCCTGGAAAGGATAACAAATCCACAAGGTTCTTGTATGCTGGTCACTGTGACTCAAGTAGCTTTGGAAGGCATTTTAATTTAGAAAACAACTCAAGAAAAATGAATTTAAACTTCAACATCTTCCTGAAGCCGTGTCATCTTGATCCAATGTAGCTCTCAAAAGGAAGGAAATAATATTTGAAAATTTGAGGGGGAAAATGAGAGGGCCTTTTTAAGTGTCCTGAAACCTGACAAGAAGAATCCTCCTCAAGTCCCTTTCTCATTCTCCCACATCCATATTAACCCCTTTCTTGGACATATAGTGACTAGCGGCAGGCCAGATAAATAAGAGGGACTACTGCCAGTACAGCTCCCACACTTGCATTGGTGTGCACTGCCTGTAATGGGCAATCCTCCTTAGGTCACTACATCGCTAAGCAGGTGGAAGGACAGTTGTAGGAAGCAAATGTTCAAGTATTCACCATCAGCTTGTCTGTGGCAGATAAGCTTTCTCATTTAGCTGCCCACCCCTTCCCTATAGCCATGCATGTGGCCATATGTATGGGATAGTGGAGCTGAGTGATGAGGATCACTTGTCACTGGCTATGATAGCCAGCAATGGGTGAAAACCCTTGCTTGCTGCCACATTAGTCTTCTTGTGCTAGCCAACACATGGCCACATTGGTGACATGGGTTGGGGAACATAATCAACTGAGTCTCATCCATCATTGGCTATCTGTTGTTGGATTGGCCTCCTCACTTGACTGACCACCTCCTCACTCCAGGTGACTGTGTGGTTACAAGGGTGGAAGAGGATAAGAAAGCCAAGTGAGGAAGGTCACATCACCATTTCTGATAGCCAGCAATAAGCAAGATCCCTGTATGGTCATGTGGGCAAGTGGGGATGGGGGGCAGCTAAGCAAGGAGCTTGCCCATTGTTGGATATCAAATATGGTGATGTGACTTTCCTGACTTGACTCCATCGAGGGACAGTAGCTGAGCAAGGCTAATATGGTACAAATTGTGATAGCTTTCAGTGGACATGCCATTATGCTTGGCTGCTAGGGATGAAAAAATATTTTAAAATGTTCATAAAATGGTTGAAAAATATGTTTTTCAAGTGTTAAGAAACCCTAAGAGAAGAATCTTGGACTGAAAAGGACCTTTGCTGTTCAGGACTTGTTCTGAGCAAAATTCACACGTGCAGAAACTAGCATTGAAATATTGTTTTCTCTGCACAAAATGCTGTTTTCTATGCAAAACAATCATGTGTGAATTCTGCACAGAGTAAATCCTAAATTGCAAGCCTTCAAAAACTGTGTGGGGTTTTGAAGACATTCTTGCAGTGAGAAGAAAATTATTGAAGTTACTTGTTGCTACCATTGAGAAGAAATTTACTGATGAACTACATCCCTATTGGCTGCTCACCTCTTCCCTTCATTCCAAACAGCCATGTAGCTCATGCAAATAAGAAGGAAGGAAGACCTGACCAAGGATGATTCCCCCATCATTGGCTGTGACAGCTGGCAATGGGCAACTTGGATGTTCCACCAAGCCCCCTTCCTTCTAGACACCGTATGGCAGCAAAGAGGCAGGTGAGGGGAGAGACTTTCTCTCCCTGTGAAATATCTCCAAAAACTCCACAATGAAAATTACAGCTTTGAAATCAATCACAAAGCAGGGAGAAAACAGTTTAAATTACTCCTTCTTCCCTGTGAGAATGAATGATTCAAAGAAGTACATCTCTAAGCTCTCCTCCCTATCGCAGCCTGGAAACACAAAAATCCAATACAAGTAATATGCTAACTTTTGGGGTGATGAGAGTGTAATGATATTCCTTTTGCAAAATAATGTAACCACTGGCAACATCATTGATTTTTCCCCATGTAATAAATGACATTTACTAATTACTTTTATAGTCAATAATCCAATAGCAGCTGGAACTCTGTTGGTGAGTCCCAACTTGAATTAGATCCATTAAATCAATTGTTGAACGATGAGTCAAAATATGGCTAAATCCAATTATTTCAATGGGACTAAGGTTTTTAGTCCCGTAGATTTTCATGTTGACACAAAGTGGTTTGACAATTGGCCTGCTATGTGTTCCATGCTATAGAATGTATCCAATATTTCAGAGGGGCACATAAACTCTTACCACCTGACATATTTGATTCAAATTAACATGGACTTCATTTCAAAACTGAGATGGAATTGAAAGATACTGAAAGGGTAGATAGGACATTCATTTAAGTAGGAGCCAAGCTCTTGAAAGAAATCTCTTGAGACTTCTTTCATCTTTGGCCTTTATATCAAGGCCCTTGTAACCAGCTGCAAAATGATTTACTCAACATGTTAGTAGCTTCTAGTTAGCCATCATGTACCCATGAACAAGCCAAGTTCTGATTAGAATGGTTGAAATGTCTTTCCAAAAACAGGGCATGTGTCTGGGTGGAACTGAATTTTTGACTACTTTTCTTTGTCCTCTTACATTTTACTTATCTCATCTCTCAATAGCAGATAATTGAGCCTGACAAGCACAGATAAAGACAGGAAACTAGTGAATTGATGACCCCTCTCAACACACTATTTGACTGCAGAGGTTAGGACTATGAAACCTGATCTTTCCCAAATCTGATATTGATGACCCAATCTACACCTCCCAGAATAATTTATGGCATTCACACTTCCCATATAATATATCAAAATTTATTTACAACAAGCCCTATCAAGATATGTATTTAAATGTGATTTAAAAACTGATCACAGGGATTGCAACAAGTATATTGTGTATTTTGGTTGGCCAATAAAGGCATCACTGATGGATTTTTGGTCACAGGCATTGTGAGAATGCCATAAAACAAGTTTCCAGAATAGACAGAACTACACATGAGGGAAATAGGAAATAGTGCCTTTCTTTAGAGGCTCCTTTTTTTTCTTTTCTTTTTTTTAAAAAAAAGTATCTTAGGGGGGATGTAGACCAGTACTTCAGGCCAGCCTGGGGGTGGAGTTGGGATGGGGTGACAGCATGTTGGCCACCCCAACTCTGCCCCAATGCCACACATCCGACCGCATGGTGTGTGGCATCAGGGCGCCCTCTTGGTGCAGCGTGCAGACATGCTGCATCAAAGGGGAACAAAAGAGCCACGGCGGCAGCTCTAAGGGTGGCTTTTTGCTGCCCCAAAAAGGAGCAGCATTTGCCTGCTCTTTTGGGGGTGGCAAAAAGGAGGATGGGGCCACAGCATGTACTTTCCACAGCCCCGATCTGCCACTCACAGGGGCAGCACAGAGCCGCCCTTTACATACCGTCTGCATTGGCCCTTAGTTCCCTCATCAGTGCAAAACATGTATGTGACAAAGTCTGTTGCCACACTGCAGAATGAATGCAGTTTGACAGAGCTTTAACTGCTATGGCTTGACCAGAGCTGAGGCTGGGCAACCTCCTGTTTTTGAAAAGTCTCTAGATCAGGGGTAGGCAACCTTTCCTCTTTAAGGGCCGAGGGACTTCAGCTCCCAGAAGCCTCAGCCATGTTGGCCAATAGTCCCATGTTGGCCAATAGCTCCTGGGATTCTGGGAGCTGAAGTCCCTCGGCCCTTAAAGGGGAAAGGTTGCCTACCCCTGCTCCAGATAAATGTGGCTGGGGTCTGGGCTGCATACAGGTTGCATGTGGCTGGCCTTGGCTGCATGCAATAACACCTGGGATTTGACTTTTCAAACTCACATCTATCCTGGTGGAATTTCTGGATGCGATAATCTTCTAAAATCTCATAATCAAGGGATCTGGCTTTTTTCTGTATTGCTTGAGAACTTCCACTATTGATACTACTTTACCATCACCTTCAACAGGAGGCTAAATGTTACCAACAGACTAACCACTAACACTTGATCTCTAGCATCTTTTTTAAAAAAGCCGAGTTGCAGGAAGCTGAATACAAAAGCTAAAACCTTAATGGTTTTAGTATCCTTTTGTTTCAGAATATTGTGGGGAATTAATATGCCAGCTGCTATTCATAGGAATACTCTCAGTATACACTACCATCATGCCACTAAGTGACCCCACTGGGGGGGGGGGTCCATTCTGCTGCAGACCTCTTCAGAGTTGTTTATGTAGATACTCCTGGCTACCACATCCACTATCTCCTCTCCCTCACAAACTGTCTCAAAACATGGCTGCCACCAAAGAACACACTGAAACCATAACTGGGATATATTAGATTTTTAGCATTTCAAAGTTGTACATCAATAGAGCTTGCTTCTGAAGACACATGCATTCAGAGGAGTACCCTGTTCATCTGTTGCTGTTATCACTGATGTTCACCTCCTCTATAAAATATGATTACTATGATGATGGTGGTGAAGAGAAGGAGGATAATGACCATGATTTGTGGCATTCTACAACTCAGCTGTATAAGTAAAGGAAAACATATCCAGTGGGGGCACTGGTTAATGGGAGTTATTTGTGAAATGCACAGCTGGAAAATTTTCTTTCTCTTGAAAAAAATATTTGGTTGGTTTGCCATTTCGGTGATTGTTTTGCAACTCTGCACTGAAGAAGAAAAAGTTCCCCTACTTCTGTTGTTATTATCTTTGCAGGGATTGCTCTCATACATATTGGATTATATCTCCATTGTTTTTAAAAGCAATGCTTGCGAAGGTATTAAGCAGTACCCTGTCCCCCCCACTTGGTCAGAGCATGATATGATAATGATAATATACCACGTTTAATGTTTCGGGTTTACCATGAGTATACCATGTTTCAGGTCTTGGCTCTGAAATCCTAGGGTCTGGGCTGCTCTTGACCTAGCAACCTTACATATCAACATTTTAAATTAATAAAATAAACAAGGATCAGAAAGCCTGAGTCCAATGGGCTTGGGAAGGAAGGCATGGCCTTATTATCTAATGCTCAGAGCACTACCCACACTGGTTCTCAATAATTTTATCTTAGTGCTGGCATATTTCCACATGCACAGTTCTGTTATGTTTGCCAAGAAAGCCATCCATATGCTGGAGAGTTCATGGGTTTTTGCATCAGAGTCTCTAACAAATGTTGCACACAAACTTGGAGAACTGGATGCTTAATTAGCTATCTATATGAGTGTATAACTCGTATAAAGACACCCAAAGGAAAAATATACCAAGGAATGTGATCGTCCTGCTCATCCAACCCCAACCCTGTCTATACCAGATCTAATCTTTTAACATCTTAATGTGATTTGAAACTTTTTTTAGCTCTTGGTTTTTAAGGATTTATGTGACTGCATAATTGCAATCATAAAATTATTTACTTATTTTTGCAAATGTGTACAATTTCCTTGACCAGGACTCTCTTGTGACAAATACCTTACCTTGTGAGGCCTTCTCTATAATCTTCTTCAGCTTCTCAGAACTTCAGAAGTTTTACAAAGAGCTAAAGAACCTCTGTCTTTCTTATTCCAATTGAAAATGTGACAAAGTAGGAATAAATCCTGCTCACTTGCCAATTTTTTTTGTTTATGTAAAAAATGCAGTTAATGAAAGTACAAACAAAGCAGTGCAGAAGGTATGGTGGCATTCAGATGGATGCAAAAAATATGCAAAGAAACCCTCCTCTATCTACACCAGGTTACATCTTTTAACATTTTAATGAGCTTTGGGACTTTTATGCATATTAGTTATGTTGCCCTAATTACTCATCATAATTCTAATGTGCATTTTTATATTTAATTACAATGCTTATAAAGATTTGATATGGACAATAAATTATTATAACTAGCATGTGCGTAATGTTTATGAGCTGAATTTATTAACTTTTACGCTAGCATTCACCAGTGCTAACTTTCAATTCTACCTTTGTGATTAAGCACATTGTCTGATCAAACAAACATTTTGTGGTATTAATTGTTAAGTCATAACGAAATTTCTCTTTTACTTGACTGATTTTGAATGTTTTTTGTCATATTTTTATTGGATTGTGTTTTATCTTTGCATGGGTGCTGTTTAGCAAATTGCTGATGTGTGGAAATAAAGATAATCTTTTATGAGAATGGAGGGTTTCTAACGTATGTAAAAAAGATTATTCTCGAATGTCTGGAGTTTATTTTGATTTTAATTTCCTTACAACTAATTCACATCACTCCATCTCTTTATCTCATGTTAACTATTCATATACATATTCTCAGTGCTTACATGTATACTTTCACAAACATTCCATAACATCTCAGGATCTAAACCAATACATAAAAAAATAAGAATTTCAATCAATTGAGGGCAGTTCAGCTGGGTTACCCTAATTTTTCTTCCTCATTCACTTTAATCTTTAATCTTTGTGGAATTACAAAAAAGGGAGAAATATATTTTGAGGGGGAGGGCAAATTTAGGTACTCTGTCATTTACTCTGATACACCATTTTTCTCTGAATGGCCAGTGTTAGTACTTTTTCAGATTATCCAGTGCTGATTTTGGCTTTGCAAACAGATGTGATATGATTATAGATATGATTTGTATAAAAGCAGAAAAACATAAATAGACTTAAAGCCCATCTCTGTGATCAGACGCACTTGCTGAATTGCCTTCATTTTGGACAAAAATTACTGTAATATTCTCTTCTTTAAATCCAATGAAAGCATTATGTTCTTGGGCAACTCCTATTCTTTCCAACAGAGTTGTCTATGAGACATTCCCAGTAGATTGTGCTCTTCGACTGCAGTCCTTCATGACTGTCTACATATAATACTGTTAAAATCAATGAGACTTTGGCCACAGTCTCCAAAAAGCTTGGCTATTTTGATTCTACTTTCCTGCTTTTGGAAGTAGTGGAGCAATAACTGCAAAGCCAGATGTTCTTCAACAACCAATAAATAATTCTGCCATTACACAATGTGTTTATGTTGGTTCCTAGATAGGGCAGAGGATGATACCAACTTGTGGCTTTTTACCAGAGACTGTTGTGACTGCTCCTATTAGTCATAGTAAAAGTGCATGTCAGCTTGGGAAAGGTCTACAACATAGAGAATTCCACAGCCAGCATAGCCAATGTGCACAGCGGCTGAGGGATTATGGGAGTTGTAAATCAGGATGTGGTCTCCCCCACCCCAGGCAAATAGGATTAGGACTGCAGCATTACATTGTATGCATACCTTCCTGAGTGTATACCACACTTAATAAAATGAAAACCATACCCTGTAGAACTCATTGAAGTTTACTTCTAAGCTATCATGCACACTTACATTTGGTACTTACGGTAGTTGTGAACTTCCTTCTGCATAATTACTCAAAAATAAGTCCCTCTGAACTAGAATTGGTACTATGTAATGTTTTCATAGGAATGTAGGCTTCAACTGTCTTGAAATCTGAACAGGCTTGTTTGGAGGTGAAATGCTGTCAAAAATAATTAGGTGTTTGAGTGCAATCCATGTAGAATTGTTTAGAAAGGGAGGGAAATTCCATTAGCTTAAATTGGTTTTGCTGGCTGGGGCTGATGGGAGATGTTGACTATGAACATCTAGAGGGTTACTGTTGCCCATATCAGTTCCAATGAGACATTAATAGAACTTACCTGGGAATTCAAACCCTGGTCTTCTGGAGTCCTAGGATTTTAACACACATGGCTTTTAAACTGCCATAACAGTTGGAGAATAATGCCTCTGGTGATACCTATTGTGTGGTGCCTCCATCTTGTTGCTTCCTTGTCCTCAAAGCATTGTTAGAGTGCATCTTGCCATTGGCAGGGAACACCCATCAATAAGCTCCCAATCACATTTTATTAATTTTGTGTTAGTTCTCACATGTGATAAGTTACTCCTGTGGCAGGTCTGGGACTGGGCAATCATGTGGTGTCAGTGTCTCCCCCCTCTCCCCTCCCCCTTGCTATTCCAGAACAGCTTTTCCAACACCCCCCCACCCACAAAAAAAATCAATTTATTTATTTATTAAATAACATTAGCATAACTCTGGAATTGCATTCAAAACCAAACACACACAGACAACTTGTCCCTAAAGGCACACTGGGTAGGGCAAAGGGCAGGGAGGTGGGTTAAGGATGGGGGCAGAGCAAAACACTTGAGACCAACAATAGCATGGTTGTGCAGTTGAAGAGAGAAGTGATGGAGAGGGCTACCAAACCAGTATGTAGACATTTCCTTTCATTAACATGATTGCGGTGAGAATGGGAGCTATGTGAGAAAGTCCCTAGTCCAGCACCACGCTGATATGCCCCCTTAATTTCACTTGAACAGCTTCTCAAGTAAGCTTCCTGGCTTCACTGTTATATCTAAACAAAATGGATCTTGCTATCAATAATAATAATAATAATAATAATAATAATGGGATAATACTAGATTGTAAGTAGTTAGATTGTGAATAGCAACAATGGTGATGTTCTAAAGATAATACCTTTAAATTAATTTAAATTTCATGTATAAATCCCCCCACAAAAGGGGACCCTCTTTCTCTTCTTAAACACAGAGGATTTGCAACCGGTAGATGTGTATCTTTTTTCTTAGTTTCTTTATTAATTTTGGTCTAAATTTGATTTGGTGGAGATTCCTATCCTACATTACAAGCTTTGGCTCTTTTTATTTTCTCTGTGTGAGAGCTAACTAGCTAGCTTTATATTTCGACCACCAACCCGCTTCCCTTTCCCTTCTAGCCACACATGTGTGAATGCAGCAGCAAAAGTCTGACAGCATATCCTGGCTGCTGCAGCCTGAGGTGTCTGGAGTGAAATACACAGTCTCAGCTGGTGAGCGAAAGGGCCATTCAGGCACACACCTCAGTGCACCCCCTTTTTGCTTTACCTAGGGCAGACTGCACCCACCACCTCATGCTTTGTACACCACTGACTGGACTCTACCTTACTTTTCTTCCTCCCCCCTTTAATTTTTCACAACTACAGACAGTGATAAATCAAACCTTTAAATGTTTCTAGAATCTGGGGATAAATAGCTGTTACAAGCAGGTCACATATGTTTTCCCTATTTGCAATTAGTCCTTATAATGTGATTAACAGAAGTACAATTATTCTGTCTAACAGATTATCATTTTTTAATTATATGTAATTTAGATAGTTTCTGATTCTTATAAAATACAAATTTCCCACAAGTATGCCCACTGGTTATAAAAATGCTTATAAAATCCCCACGCACATTGAATGGTTTCCACATTCATAGTATGCCACTAGTGGATGAGGCGTATGCTTCTTATAAATTGATCCATGAAGCCCATAGAACAACAGCATGATGCATCCAGCTACCATTAAAAAGTTATCCATGGGTTTCATGGATTCCAGCAAATGATATATTACTATGTTTTTTTAAAAAAAGTAGAGCATATAATAGGGCATCATATATTACACTTCTAAAATAAAAAGTTTAATATTTTTCAATGGAAAATATACTTCATTTGGACACAGAAAGAACAAGAAATGCATACTCAAAACAAATATCTGTCTACTTCTGTATGAGAACTGAAAATGTCCTTTACCAGATATATAGTCAGCCCTCCGTTTTCGCAGGTGATCCATTCTTGACCACCGCCACCCTCACGAAAACAGAGATTTGGGAAAATTCAAGCCCCATAGACTTGATTTTCACAGAGGTTGCCCCTCCGTGAATATGCAAATCTGGGGACTTTAAGTCTACATGAAAGGAGGGGCGGCTGGATTTCCCCACTGCATATAGAATCAATATCAATAATGAGATTGTTGTGCAGCATGATCCTAGGTAGCATTTTGACATTAAAGAGATTTTGAGTCCCTTGCTGACAGAAAGGCAGAATATAAATTAATTTTTTTTTAAAAAAGTATTCCACCTCTGCCAATGAACTCAAGGGGGGGGGGCAAACATTGTTTGCATTACATTTGCAATATAATTACAGTAAAGAAAACAAAGAAATACGTTGCACTGGAATATTATATTTGTTATTTCAACACAGAATTCATATTGGCCTTTTTTATAAATATATTTTATTTTAATCATTTCTTAACATTGGTAAAATATTAAACACACAAACATCCTAGAGTCACGACAGTAGCTTCTACCATCAAAAATGAAGTGTTGCCAAAGTTTGGACTGTGGACTTAATTGATGGAGGTTGCTTTGATGGCAAGTAATATGCATGCTAATGAAACAGCTTTAAATGACCCAAAGCAGAAGCACTTAAATGGAGGTTTTGGAACACAACAGCAAGACAAGAAAAGATTTTTTGGGAGGAAAACCTGTGGAATGAAGCATGAGCCCTATTTGTTCTTCAGTTCCCATCATCCTTGTTTTTTGGCCATGCTATCAGAGGTTTAAGAAGCTGAAGACCAAAAACAACAGGAGGGGCCAAATTGAGGAGGATTGGTATATTTCATCCTACCAAATCCTGGAGGTTAACAAAAGGAATTGTTGACTGCTTCTATGATTACACAACTGGGAATAATGTTCAAAAATATTCTAAAAATGATTGAAAAAATATGTTCCTTGAGTGGCAGACACCTTGACAAAGAGGAACCTCTACTTGCTAGAATCTTTGCTGTTCAGGACTTATTCTTTGCAAAAATTGCACAGAAAATTTTTCAAAGACTG
>CM034706.1:182754401-182768821 GCA_020142125.1 Phrynosoma platyrhinos | reverse complement strand
CCCCTACTACTTCTCATATATATGCATGGCATGTGAGCTGGCAGTAACTGACAAAAGGATTTGGAATCTCTGTTTGTTACTTCTATGAAAATGTTAACTCAGGGCCTTTACAGACCCACCTTTTGGGGCGACACAAAGCTGCCCCTGGGAGCAGCAGATTGGGGCTGGGCAACCACACGCCGTGGCCCTGATCCTCCCTTTTGCCATCCCCCAAAGAGCGCTGCAGTTCTTCCATGTCCTTTTGGCCCAGTGTGTGTATATGCTGGGCCAGGAGGGCGTCCTGACACCACGCAACATGTGGATGGGTGTGCGGCGTCATGACAGCGTTGGAGTGGAGTTGGGGTGGCCAGCATGTCGCTGCCTGCCCCAACTCCATTCCCAGGCCAGCCCTTTAGGCCAGTCTGCAACGCCCTACAGTATGTGGTTCTTGATGTTTTTTTAAAAAAGGAAAATTCCAAGTTAGGCATAATGAGAAAAGAAATCAGAAACAAAAGTGCCAATATCATACTGTCCATGCACAAATACCTGGTGTGACAACATCTGATTCATTTCCCTTGCCCCTCACTATTGTATATTCATTCTCACTCTCAATGGGAAAGGAGAGAGGATCACTGAGATCCTTCTTTGTTCTCAGCTTCAGATTACCAACTAATTGGACAAATAGGCTAAGGCTCATATAGAAATAGGTCCAAAACACACTGTAGAAATAATCCAGTTTGAGACTGCTTTAATTGCCCTGGCTCAGTGCTAGGGAATCCTGGGAATTTTAATTTGTTGTGGCACCAGAGCTCTCTGACAGGGAAGGCTAAATGTCTCACAAAACTACAGTTCTCAGAATTCCCTAGTATTGAGCCAGGGCAATTAAAGCGGTTTCAAACTGAATTATTTCTGGAGTGTGTTTTGGACCATAGTTGTTGCTAACTGCCCTTGAGTCAGCCTCAACTCATGGCAACCTTGTGGATGAGACATCATCAAGCCCTCCTATCCTCCACTGCTCTGTGTAGATCATGCAGATTCAGGCCCCTCTAATTGTCTATCCATCTGGCATGTGGTCATCCTCTCTTTCTACTACCTTCTACCTTTCCTAGCATTATTGTTTTATCTAGTGAGTCATGCCTTCTCATGATGTGGCCAAAGTACAACAGCCTCCTCAATTTGGTCATCTTGGCTTCCAGGAGAGCTCAGGCTTGATTTGCTTAAGGACCCACTTGTTTGTCCTTTGACTGTCCATGGTATTCTCAGCACTCTTCACCAACACCACATCCCAAATGAGTAGATTTTCTTTGTATCAACTTTTTTCACTGATGATGGGGAACACAACAGATTGATAATTCTGATTTTAGTGCTCAGTTGTATATCTTTGCTCTTTAGCATCTTGTCTAGTTCTTACATTGCTGCCCTTCCCATTCCTAGTTTTCTTATCTTTTAACTGCAGTCTCTGTTCTGATTACTGTTTGATCCAAGGCATGAGAAATCTTTTAACAATTTTGATTTCCTCATTGTCTAGATTGAATTTGTGTAGGTCCTCTATGGCCATTATGATGACTCATGTAGACCTCACCTGAAATCTCATTTTCAAAGTTCATGAAGCTGAGGATATATATTGTCTACAAGTTTTTACTTTTTCTTTCTACCTTGTGAGACTGCCCAGGGTGTTTCCTGGCTGCCATGCTTCACAAACAGCTACATGAGATGTTGGAGGACGTGAAGTTATTATCAGAGGTCCTTTCTTTGCATCTAAGAGATACTTTGTAATGGCTTTGCAATGGTGGGCAATGGTAGTGGTTCTGAGGGCCATCTCCCCAGGGACTCTCTAAGGGCTACATGAATTACTGAAAATGTCCCCCATGCAAAAAAACTTGGAGGCAGTCAAAATTCCACTTCGCTACTAAAAAACTAGTGTGTTTTATTTTATTTAAATAGAAGGGAAATAAATGTTTGTGGCATGTTTGAAAGGTGAATTGTTGCACCCAAAGGACAGTGAATTGACATGCAAGAAGGATTCATGAAGTTCCAGGGCCATTTGTCCACTGCAATCTAAACAATGAGTGATGAATAGTGATTTATTTATTTGTCCTACAATGAAATGGAATATTCTGTAGAAAGGCTGCAGATCTTAATAATCAAGACCTATACTGACACACGACATAAAATATTGAAATGATTATGGAAAATGTGCGACATAACCAAACATTATTTTTGGGTCTGAAATCATGTAAATGAAATCTGCCAAAAGAAACATACTGCACTTAATTAAAGAACCCAAGCACCATATGCGGCAGAAATAGAAAGTTTAATTAAATTTGGAAGGGCTTCATGATGTCATTTAAATGGAAGAAATGGAGCTTATCAAGTTGCTGCCATGGCAAGAGGGGAAAATGAGTTCATACAGGATCACAGAATTGTAAGTGGCTCAGACCTTAGCCCTTCCAAGAGGAGACAGTAGTAACAAGAGATGATGCCATTTAGATCCCTCACCTGGCAGGATGAACCAACATGCACTAGGATAATTGAGACCATCAAAGCTTCAATATTCCTCAAAAATCAAGACTTGCAGATGCCATTTGGGGAAAAGATAGAATTTGGCAGATTGAAAGGACAAGGGGTTACTTGAATGAAGGTTGGTTCTCCATTGTACTCTGACTGGCCACCTGTGTGTTGGGGGGGGAGTCATGATGATATTGACATTTGCAAATTAAGCCTAAAGGACCTGAGATCTAAGAAATGTGTCAAACTGGAATATTAAAAGACTGATACCTCAAGAGAGATGATTTTCTCATGATAATGCAGTTGGTTTACTGTACCTTGAGAGTGAGATTCTATCCTGTCTGTTTCACCCACCTCTTGTCCCATCTCCTAAGCAAATATGATGCTGGAGTTTTGATTCTTTCAGCCAGTCCACTTTTCAAAATCAGCCTTTTACTTTGGTACCACAAGTGTACAGGGAATTTGTTGCCCAAACACCACCTCAGATAAATATAGCTACAGACCACCAAAGTTCATTAACAATGAAATTTGTTAGTAATGAAAGTTTTGAGACATGGTCTGGACTGGTTGTGAACATTCAGAAAGTAAAAAAAAAAACATGTTCATGTACAGGGGGATCTGTCTGAATATTCTATGACTGACACCAGGTACGTTGTAAGTGGAACAAAACTTGAACGAGCTTCCACTCACCATATTATCTCACTGAACAGGTTGGCAAAGGTGTGGATCTGTAAGTGATGCGTGTATGCATGATTCCTCTAGAGTTGGTCTAAATTCTAAAAAGACAGCCACATCCCCAACAAAGCAATGGTTGAGTTGACTTGGCTACTGCAGGAAGTGGCACAAATGGAGAAGACCATACAGGCTGTGAAAGTATATCTGGAAATTATAATCAAATCTATGAGATCTATTCAGAAAAAATTAATCAGCTAAGGAACAAATTGTCCTAATTATAAGAAAACCACTGGGAACTTGAGCAGAATGGTGAACAATACAAAATAAGGGTGGGTTGGAGATGTCTGGATTGGATCCATGCTGGTAGAATGGACAACCTGGAAGATTGTAAAGGTCACAAAGACCGATTCAAACCAAGCTACTTAAAAGGATCAGGTCACCTAAAAGGCAGAGACCTATTTCAGGTCCCTTCTTTAAGTAACAACTTTTCATCAGCAGTTCCATTTAGAGAAGATCATTTTTTTTTTAAAAAAAAAGCAACACATTCTATATTTTTATAACTGACTATTTCATTAATAAGGGTGGAAACATGTCTGCAGCTAAGGTGGTGTTTTAGAGAAACAAAGTTGGCACAAAGCAATGCATACATTTAAAATCCGAACAGCTAAAATGTGTTCAATTGAAAAATATTTATAAACACTCCATAATCAATTGGGAAAATGCATAAACTATGTAAAATGAATATATAAAAATGTGGACATTGGGGGATTTTTAAACAACAACAACAACAACAACAACAACACAGATATTAATACAGATGCTCCACCCCAAATCTTGTAACTTAATCCACAACAAGAAAAGGCAGGTAGGACCCAAAGAAAAGCAATAAAAGAAGACTGAGAAACTTTCACATCGCTATGTCTACTGTGTCCATACTTCAATGCTTAAAAAAGAAAAGAAAAGAAAGATGGTACTCAATCACCACTTTCCAGATAGATGGATTTCCCAAATTATTCAGTAGGAAAAGATGAGGCTGACAAAGTGAATGCCTTTCCATATGATTGTGTGACTACATGCCAGATTGTCACATTTGCCAGGGTCTCAGATGTTTCTCTTAAGTATCCAACTATTTATTTAGCCAAAGAGCACAAACTGCTGTTAAAAAGCAGTACAAATCAGAGGCACACTGTAGAACTTGAGATGAGGGAGAACTCCCCCCCACACAAAGGCTTGAAAAGAGAAGGTTACTGAGACCCTAATTGTGGGAGGAAGCAGACGGGAGACCATGGGCCACCCCAGGAAGCTGCGCCGCGGGACCGAGGCATCCCCACGCCTCAGTCCCACAGCACAGCTTTGCCGCCCCTGAAAGTTGATGAAGGTGTGCCACAAAAGGCTGCGGCGCACCTTCGTCGACTCTTCTGCCGCATCGTGTATGAACACTGCGGCGGGAGGTCCTCCTCGGAGCGCCGGCCGTGCGGAGGGCCAGCTGCTCCGAGGACAACCTGGGGAAGGGGTTGGGGCGCTGATCGTGCAGCTACCCCTCCCCTTCCCTGCCCCCATGACGGCCCTTTAAGCCATCTGCTTAGGGGGATTGTCACCTGATTATTAGTTCTCTATAATGATCTTTATTCAAGGCTTTTTCTTTCTTTCTTTCTTGAGACAATCATGAAGGAAAAACAGCAAAACTGTTTTTCAAAACCATAGAAAATGACAACTGAACAATTAGGAGGTGAAATTATTTATCTAACAAAAAAATAAACAAGACTTATAAAGTGAAAGCCACTGGCAGGAAAAAAAAGACCACTGTTTAAATCAGCAAATGGACAGTGCAATTTACAACCCATTTAAATCAATGCACTGAATGATGGGATTTTACTGAAATGTTTCATTTTAGAAGAGCTATGGCTGCAGTTTTATCTTTACTATGAAAAATTAAGATCCTATTTCTTTTAAAATAAGTGAAAAGGTTACATGATCACAAAGCAGTTTTCATGTAAACCGTGGTTGACTTAGGTGTTAATTAGTTGAAGTTTATCTGATGCTGCATGAGTATATACTTGGTACCCTACTAGGGGTTCATGGGACCTCCTGTTTTCCTGATCCCCTTAATACCCTGGGAATCTTCAAAGAGTCCTGCCACATTGTTCCACTCTTTTTAACTGTCAGAAATCTTTGCAAGTATACAGAAAGTTCTCTTTTTTCCTGCTGAAGAAAACATGCAGCACAGCCCGCCTTAAGAAAAACTCTTTTGCACAAACAATTTCCAAATACAAAAGGTCTTTATTTTCCAGTAATTGTGGAGAAGAGAGGGGGTCAACTTAGGGGTGAAGCAGACCAGCCTAAAAGGCCGTCATAGTGCCACCCCTGAAAAAGCTGGTTGAGCACCGTGGCAACTGCATGCCATGGTCCCACTCCAGCTTTTTTCTGGCACAAAAAGAAGTGGCAAAATGTTGCTCCTTTTTGCGCCAGAAAAAAACCCAGCTTTTCTGTCACTGCTGCAGCTTTTCGGTGCTCCTGTGGTGTGCAGAGTCTAAACACCACGCCACTGGAGTGCCAAAAAGCTGCCTGCTGTGTTGTCGGATGGGTGGCATGATGCCAGCTTGGGGTTGGCATCAGAGTGTGTGGCATCTAAACAACATGCTCAGACGCTGCCCCCAAGCTGGTGCAAAGGGGCAGTCTGCTTCACCCCCTTAATCTCCCATGGGAAGGAATTCCACATCCTGAGAGCAGCCATTGAGAAGAGCCTCTCCTGTGTCCTCCTGAGAAGGGTCTGTGAGGCCTTGATGAGTACCCAGCTTGTTGGGGGCAATTAGCTTCACATTGTAAACATCTTTGGGAGTGGTTAAGTGCACTTATAAGTGGTATAGAAAGGTACTTGCTATTTCTGCTATTACAGAAAGATAAACCAAATTTATAAGAGATCCTAAATTAGGTCAACTGTTCTATTCTGCAACAGAAAAAAAGATAAGAGGAGTGCAACATATGAAAACAGAAAATGTCCTTCTAAAGAGCTATTCAAGGACAAATACTAATTCGAATAATATAATTTTGGTTGGGGATTTTAATGGGGCATTATCACCCCAAAGAGATAGAACATCAAAAAAGAAAGTTAAGAAAAACCATCAAAGGCTTGTTATGATTTAATGGAAGAATTCTCCTTAGTTGATACATGGACACATAAATATGGGAATAAGCAAGGTTTTACTTTTTTCTCCTCAGCTCAACAATCATCTTTGAGACTTGATATGTTTCTAACAGCAAAAGAGCTTGTAACAAATATTGCAAATATGGAAATGTTATCAAAATATCCATCAGATCACAATGTGATAGAATTAAGGTTCCATTTTAAGAAAAAAATATAGCTGGAGATTAAATGATAATATTACAAGACAATTTATAAATAAATTAAGAATACAAATAAAATACTTCTTCCAAATAAATAAAATGCCAGGGATGCCCATGAAAATGATATGGGAAACTTGCAAAATGGTAGTAAGGGGTACTCCTGGACTCAGCTTTGGACTAGAAGGCCTAGGTTTCTGCAGTGGCCGGGAGTGTTTTTGCACATTTAAAACTTGTGCACCACATGCACCCATTCCTTGAGAAATGCACCCATTTGCTCTCATCCCAGATCTGACCATGGTCGTACATGCCTTAGTTACATCCAGTGTATACTACTGTAACACACTCGTGCAGAAGGGGCTGCCTTCGAAAAATGTTTGTAAACTTCAGCTGGTCGAAAAAGCTACAGGCAGATTATTAACTGGGGCAGGTTAAAGAAACTATACAACACCCCTACTGAAACAGCTCAACTGGCTGCCAGTTTGTTTCTGGGCACAATTCAAATTGCTGTTATGACTTATAAAGCCCTATAGGACTCAGGCCCAGATTGTTGGGCAGACCATATCTTGGTGTATGAGCCAGCTTGGGCTCTGAGATCATCAGGAGAGGCCCTTCTTTCAGTCCCACCACCTTAACAAGCATGGTTGGTGGGAACACGAGAGAGGGTGCTCTCGATGGCTGCCATCAAAGTCTGGAACTCCCTTCCCAGGGAAGACAAAATGCCACCCTCCTTGTTGGCCTTCTGGTGGCAGGCTAAAACCTTTTTTTTCCAGACTGGCTTTTAAAACAGAACGTTTTTAAGGAATGGGCTAGGGGGTGCTGTAATGTTTTAACAAGTATTTTTAAGAGTCTTTTTTTTTTAATTGCATTTTATTCTTTTACTGTGTGATTTGTTTTAGTATTGCAATAGTTTAATTTTGTTTTAATGCTTACTTTTTGTATGTTTTAATTGTATTCTTCTTTTTAAATGTGAGATGCTTTGACCAAAGCAGGATATTATTATTATTATTATTGACAAGATTTGGATTCTGACAACATCTGAAGGGTCACAGGGTCCCACCATCCCATCATAAATCACAGAACTTTATTTATAATGAATAAAGTCTAATTTCTAAACTGTAACCTTAAAAATGAGTGTGTGTATGTGTGTGTTTACATAATGTAGAATGTTAGTAAATTATAGTGTGCATCAGAAAAAGTGGCCTTAATTAATGTGTACTTTTTAAAATACTTGCTCACTGATTGTTATATCAATCAAATAATGCTTCACTTATTTCTAGGTATCTTCAAGCTGTTATCCCTCAACAGACAACAAGAGGCATTCAAGACCCTTCAACATGAAGCTCCTTCTAATACATTATGCTTGATGTCTACAGTCCAGTGAGGCACACACTTATGGAGGTCTGTATGCCATACCTGGCAATGGCCACACCACAAATACAAAACAGGTCCTGACGTTTTGATGAAATTTACAAACTGCTTGCTCCATCAGAATTAAATCAGAAGCAAGGCTTTATGGATGCATGCATTTAGGTTACTTGGCATCTCATCATAATAACTGAATAGGGCTTTCAAAAACATCGGGCTGGAGATGATGGGATTTTCCTTTGATATTTCACCTGCAATATCTGTTTCCCACATGTAAGATATGATCAGTTGATGAATCATCTTCACCCAGGAGTGGATAGTCTCTGTGGTCCGGGACTCACATCAGACCAGCTGGAAACCATTAAGAACTGCACATCAATGCCTTGGATCCTGTCATGCAGCCACTCCACTGTGGGAAGGAGATGGTCTGAACAACCTTCACGATTTTGTGAAACTCCTGTGAGGATGTCATAGCCCCTTGAGGATCCATGGACCACAGGTTGAGAACCACAGGTTTAAGGCATTCTTGGAGTTGTAGTGCACATATTTTCCCCCAAGCTCTGGATCCAACCCTTTTTCCTCAATGAAGCTTACTGTGATCTTATGCTATTAACTGTGTATAAGACTGCAGTATTAATCTGGGTGCTTTCTCCATAGCAATAAACAGTTTTCAACAGTATTTATTGTTATGGAGAAAACATTATGCACAAATTATAAGCGATTTCAGAATCAGGACAATTTCAGTAGACTTCATTCCCAAGTGACATAATTAATTATATTGGTTTTGCTTGGGAATCAACATCCTATTGATTTCTTTTGAGTCTGAAGAATATGTATACATAATAAAGTAGCCAAATATGTCCAGCCAGTCAAATGATATTGCTGAGGACATTGCTCATTACTACCACGTTGTAAATGGGAGGGTTAAGTCAGTGTTAGAACAGAATAGATCATCTGGGGTTGTGAAGACAGCAGCTGTCACAGCATGACAGCTTTCTTGTTAGTGAATCAGCTTTACTGACAAGGAGGTTTTTATCTTAAAAACTGAAAAACCACTGTTCACTGACAGTGTGTTAAAGCTGATATACATATGGGTTTCATGAAGGAGAGAATAGCCATGAGAAGCGTAGAACTTACTGTTCCAGATAACAAATAAATAAAGTTTACAAACTGCTTTTACAGCATGCTACAGACAGACATGAAAAGACTGAAGTATATTAAGTTAACGATTGGTAAACAGGTTGGTTTTTTTTAAAAAATAAATAAAAATAAAAACATGTCATGCTTTCATCAAAATATTTTCTTCTTTCCCAAAACATGCAGCCAACTATAGAAGTGATTTTTTTAAGCAGGATGATACAAGCTCTAGATTCAGCAACTTAAAAGTGTCATGCAGGAACAGAGTTGTAAACATATATAATAAGTAAAATTTAATAAATCCCCACTTTAATAAATCTCAAGCCAGTCAGTGGTAGGGAGACTGAGATGGAATAGATAGAAACACAAATATAGAACAGATAACAAAATACCTGTTATTACTTGTTATTGGCACAGTAATTTCCAGAGGGAACCAATCTAATGTCCAATGAAAATGCATAGTATAACTGCACAGAAAATAAATGAATGTTTTGAATAGTCCATCATCTCTAAAGGCTATGCCTGTAAAAATGTGCCATATGACTAACGTAACTATCTTTTTGATATTTTAGATTCCTATGTATGCACCTGTATCTTGATTTTTGGTTTTGTTTTAACTCATTCATGCATTTTCTTCCCTCTGTATTTTTAAGGGGTACATAATCAAGGAGCACTGTATGAACATAGAATGTCAGACAGGGAACGTAGCTTGAAAGTCATCTAGTTCAATGCAAGATTCGCAATGCAGAACGCAGCTACACTATCCCTAACAGGTCATCATATTGTTGGGGTTTAAATGTTTCCTTATTTTGTGCATCAAACAACAACATTTATATAGCATTTTTTCCTTACTGAAAGAGGTTATTAGAGTTTTGTATATTTTGGATGATTTTTGAGGAAAAGATTATTTGCAGAGAAAATGTTGAATTTCCCACATATCTCTATGTCTAGAAAAACATGTGTATGTAGAAAAAATATGAAAAAGGCACTGTTCTTTTTACTCGTTTGGGTGAAAAATCTCACTGCTGCATATATACCAAGTATCTTGACATTCTGAAATGCCTTTTTCACTGACAACAGAACATAAAAGTGAATATTGTTCAAAATGCATTCATACTGCCTTTGTTGAAATAGCTTGTTACCGAGATCCCACCATCTTCTGAGGTGGATGTTCTACTGTCAAAGATCACTTTCCATTAGAAACTTTCTTATAATTTTTAACCCTGCAATTTGTACCTATTGCTTCTAATCATGCTCCCTGCAACACCAGGGAGCAATTTTATCAAACATCTGCATGACAGCCCCTTAGATATTTCTCTAAGCTAAACTTAGTCCAAGACTTATCTCCAAAATACACATATTACTTCCATTGCTTCCTCAGAGGATATGTTTTCCAGACTCCTGGTCCATCAGCCCTGTTGCTCTTTTCTGGACACACTCCATTTTATCAAAGAACTTAAAATATGTGGTGCCTAGAATGTGGCACGATATTCTAGATGTAGCTTCACAGAATTGTTCAGAACCTCCACCACCACCACCCCGGATATTATGCAAAAATTGCTTTCACCTATTTTTTTTAGCAGTGATATCACACAGCAGCCCTAAGTCAAACCAGTTAGTTATCTTGGCTTCTAGGGAGAGTTCAGGCTTGCTCTCAGGCTTTATATTTCTACTTCTAGGAGAGTTCAGGCTTGAATTTATTTGTTTGTTTGTTTTAGCATTTTATGGTATCCATAGTAATCTCCTCCAGCACCATGTTTCAGATGAGTTGATTATCTTCTTATCAGCTTTCGTCATAGTCTAGCTTTCACAGATATCATAAATACAATGACATGGACAATCCTAACTTTGGTATTCAATGATATATCTTTACACTCAAGAATCTTACTAGTTGCTTCATAGCTGCTCTTCCAAGTGGTAGTCTTCTTCTGATTTCTTGACTGCAGTTTCCATTCTGATCAGTGACTGAGACAACATGTAGAAAATCTTTTAACTATTTTACTGTTTTCATTGTCTGCTTTAAAGTTATGTAAATCATCTCTGGTTGTTATTTTTGTCCTCTTAATGTTCAACTGTAAATCTGACTTTGCACTCTTTCTTTCTTGATTTTCTTCAATAATTGTTCCAAGTATTTGCTCTTTTCTGTTAGTAGCCCTTGGTTCCAGGACCCTCTGTGGATACCAAAATCCATGGACATTCAAGTCCCATTAAATACAGTGGCATATAAAATGGTGTCACATATAAAATAGAAAATTAAGGTTTCCATATTCAAAGATAGATAGATAGATAGATAGATAGATAGATAGATAGATAGATAGATAGACAGATATTACATATTTTCAAGCCATGCGTGGTTGAATCCATAAATAATCTGTGGATATGGAGGACTGACCCTGTGGCATTATATGCATATCTTAAATTATTGGTGTTTCTTCTTCCAGTTTTCATACTTCCTCCCTCAGAGTGTAAGTAATCCTCCCAAAAATGCAAATGCATAGATTCCATAGGATGAAATCACAGCATTATAACTGTGTAGTGTAAGAGTCCCTGAATCCTTGCAGTGATGATAGGTTACACTTTGATAATTTGCTGTTTTAACTTCCTGAAAAGGACGGCTGAATCCATCATTTTATTTGAGGGAAACCCACCCTAGATTTTATTTCTGCTCTGAGTTGAATGGGAGCTTTACAAGTTCAGCACCAATAGAGTTCTTGTTCAGCTCAGATCAGTTGTGGGAAGAGAATGGCTTTGCAACCCATTTAGTGGTAGATCTACCAGCCACCCTTGCTTCCTACACATTTAGGGATAGTATCAAGCACAGCACTTCTGTGCCTCAAACAGGCAGTCCCAGGACCCCAACTTCATCTTTGTTTCCTTAAATATTACATTTTCCTTTCACAACATCCTACACAACACAACTCTTGAATAGAACCTGAGATAATGCATGTGACTCAGGCTGCATATACACTGCAGAAATAATGCAATTTGAAACTGCTTTAGCTGCCATGGCTCAATGCTATGGAATTCTGGGAATTGTTGTTTTGTGAGCCTTCTCTGTCAGAGAGCTCTGGTGCCACAACAAACTATACATCCTAGGATTCCATAGCACTGAGCCATGGCAGTTAAAATGGTGTCAAGCTGCAGTATTTCTCCAGTGTAGCTGCAGCCTCAGTCCCTCTGACTTGTACTTCAGGAAAAAGAATCTGAAATGTATTCTTGTCTTTTCTCTGGATGGGAACAATGGACACAGGAAACTGCCTATTGCCAGATGATACATTAAACTAACTGCAGCACAGTTGTTTAGCTACTCTCAGTGCCAGTAAAAGCATTGGGTGGCACATCCCAGTTTGTTGTGTCATGGAAATACTCACTCTATCTTTATGTGTTGTTTTTTAACTAAAATGTCGGATACACTTGTGTCAAGAGCCTGACATTAGGCTCAGTGTTTTCAGGCACTGTTTGACCACTGAATCCCAAAGTTGAGTTGATCCACTGCATCAGATCAACCCAAAACACTGAATCCAACTCTTTTCCATCCCCACATTCCACATTATTGTTGCAAGCATTCCTGTGGCTATGTCCATGTTCCAACAGATTGAACTAGTTGCAGTTGGATCTGCAGCTGAAATGTATTTGCTGATATACTATATCAATAGTTCAGGCATACAGGAAGCATTTTAAAAAAAATCTTGCTTTTTGCTTGAGTGCTTTCTTTTCTTTTAAACAAAATGTCAGTGCTGCACTGATTGCTCTTGCAGGAAAACAACTGACTACTTCCTGGATTTTCGGACATTTCAAATGACTGGTACAGGCTAAAAACAAAGGTTTGCTTGCCTGTCACATCACATGTAATTCCTGACAGATCATCTAGTAAAGGAAAAGAAACTCCACAGCAAGTCATCAGAGTTAGCCATCAAAGAAATAAAAGAAAACAAAAAAGCCTAGGGGTAATGATTACTCCAATCTGTATTTCATAACCATTTGGGAAGGATTCTTTTTATTGCATGGGTCAGAAATTCATTGATGTTTTCTGTTTGAAACATAACAGTGGATGAAGGCAATTAAAATAATTCCTTTGAACATATTTTTCAAAATCTCAATAATTATTCAGTGTGACTGCTTGGCACTCATGCTGAAAAATACGTCTCGAGCAGGGGAAACATTTATGTGTTCACTGGCATCCTGATCGACTTGTACAGCTTGCCACTTGAATGAAAAGCTATACGTTCTCTGTGACAGCATCAGTGTGTTGCCATCAACTGCTTCTTAGCTCTGCATGTGAGCCGAACTGAATCCCTGTCCTCCTCCGTTTATGCATCTGATCAACTCAAGATCTCCATGGAAGTGGAAGACAGCTTATTTTGATAGGCAATCGTCATCAAACAACAGATTCTACATGACATTGTTTGGACAGAAGTAAATATGACGGAATAGTGAAGGCCTTTTCTTTTCCAGAAAGGGCATCTTTTAGCTGTTTTTATACTGTTTATGTGCAACATTGGACAATTTTAGAATATTAATTCTGAAAAGCTGCATTTCTGATTTAGACAGCCGATGCATTGATGTTATACACAGGAATGTGCGGAGAGTTAAAAGAGAAGCACACAAGCCATGATTACATGGGCGGTAGAGGATCTTACATATTATTCCAAAATTAATATTTTGTAATTTTTATGGTAATTTAGAATGGAAACATTTTCACAAGCATGAAAATCTCACTAGTTAAGAAGGTAGTCAAGCAGAGTGGCCAGGGATGAGGAAATTTTGTCCCTCCAGTTATTGGGCTGCAATTCCCATCAGAGAGTGCATGTTGAGTCTCCCTTTTTCAAAATGCTGAGGATCACATGAAGGGCCCTTTATCCATTCCAACTACTACTCTGGCCTCAGTGGGAGAGAAGAGGCAGGCATAGCTCCACTATGCTTAGCCCCAGAGACAGATGAAGGACTCTTCCTCCATTTCAACTGCTATTGCCCTGGCCTTGGAGGAAGAGAAGAACCAGCAGGATTTGTAGGATTTGCTCCCCTTCCCTATTGCCATTCCCTTCTCCTTTTGCATCATGTCTTTTTTAGATTGTAAACCTGAGGGCAGGGAACCATCTAATTAACAATTTGTAGGCCACTCTAGCAGAAGAGTGGGTATAGATACTCTGAATGAAAATGTTTTGGATTTGGAATTTTTATTTTTATTTCGGAACATGTGTATTTGTATATATGTACATAATGAGATACCTTGGAGATGGAACCCAAGTCTAAACATAAAATTCATTTATGTTTCATATACAGCCTGAACGTAATTTTATACACAATATGTTTAATAATTTTGTGCATGAAAGAAAGTTTGTGTACACTGGGCCATCTGAAAGCATTGATGAGAAGCTGAGTGTTTTCAAGGTCACGGAGCACATGTGAAG
>CM034706.1:182736106-182749834 GCA_020142125.1 Phrynosoma platyrhinos | reverse complement strand
TATACCATGGCTTGTGGTTTGAAGTGGGTTGGAAAGGACGCTTGGGAGCGATTGTGTCAACAGCCATGGCCAGATTGGTATTTCAAGTATTAACCAAAGCTTTGACAGAATCACTGGTGTTACCAACCATTAAATCCCTCCAAGGCTTTCTGGAATCCAGTCGGTTCCATTAGCCTTTGAGGGTGGACCATTCTAATAGGTCCACCACCCCCAGTGGGGCGGATAGTGGTTCTTAGTTCTGCTTTGATCAGGAAATGATCCATCCATAACAATGTGGTGGTTTTAATAACCTCCGCCCATGGATATTCCTGTTTCGTACTGAAGATCGCATCAAGGGTATGACCCTCACAATGAGTGGGCTCGATGACCATTTGGGATAGGCCCATGTTTGTCATGGAATCCATGAATTCCCAAGCCACACCTGTTAGATTTGACAAACTGGCCTCAAGTGGGATGTTGAAATCGCCCAGAACTAACAGCCTAGGAGACTCCAACAGCAACTCTGAGACCAGCTGTGTCAGCTCGGTTAGGGAGTCTGCTAGACAATGGGGTGGTTGGTATACTAGCAGAATCCCCAAACTATCTCTAGTCCTCAGGCTCAGGTACATACACTCAAAGTGGACTGTGTTCTGGACAGGTATCCTGATCAGAGTAGAGTTGTTCTTGTAAACCAGAGCCACTCCGCCTCCCCGCCCACTTCCCCTTACCTGCTCATAAATAGAGTACCCAGCTGGGAGAGCCTGCAACCTGGTTATAACGCTATCTTCTCCCAGCCAGATCACTGTAAAGCAAGCCAGGTCGGCATCCTCATCGAACAAAAGGTCATGAATAATATGAATTTTATTTTTAACCGACCTGGCATTGCAAAGGAGCAGAATAAGGTTTGGTGAAATGATTGGTGCACTCTCCAAACCATTTAGGGGAACAGATTGAACTGAAAGTGGGATAGCTTTCAAACATCAATCCCCCCTTCTTTTGTAACAACCCTTCACTCTGTCCATCACATAATGAAGGACATTGGAATGGCTAAAAGGGAATAATTGTATAAATCAAATATTTACTTTCTGCCTACGTTATCCAAATAAGTACACAATTATTCTGTGTATCATTCGATAATTTTATCAAAATAGTTTGCACACCTCCTTCATTAGATAATGCTATGAAAAGGAATCCAATATTTGTGAGGTTTCATTTGTCCCTGGGTTTACAATTTAAGATGTTTTGTGTTTAACTGAAACAATTATTTCTAGAAATCCATGTTGGGGCCTATTTTATCAGAATAAAATGGGAAAAAAATTAACAATTCTAAGGTGACATACCCTCCAAAAGAATAAAGCAGGGATGATATGCTCAACAGCAAAAAAGCCACAACCATCTCCACAGTCTCCTAATTTCTTTCACAGCAGGTTTAAGGGTACAGATATAATTAAGTTCAGGCAACTGGTACAGTATCTCTGCACTGAAAGTAAAACGAGCACTATGGCTAATATTATGCAAACTTCCATAGCAACAGTAACACAGACTTCCAAGAAATGCTAAATAAGTTAAGCTGCTCTGCAAAAGCTTAAGACATAAAAATAAGCCCAAACATGTTGTTCTATTGAAACTCTTTTTTTTTCTGAAACTAAGGCTACAGAAAAGTCAACAGAGGGTAGCTTTTATCTGCCATTTTCAAGAAGTAAATTCCCCGGCTCTAAATTTAACCCTCCCTCTCTAAATCTGTCACTGAGATTTGCCATATCTTGTAAAGCAATTAAAATTACATTACTGATGGTCATGCAGATCATAGATCTTACGCCAAGGGTTCTACATGTACACATGTCATCGTGTGGTGATTAAAAGTGAATGTGACAATACACAGAAAGGAAGGAGACTGTGTGGTTGTCCACCCGCTGTTAAACATAACTTCCATTATCACCATGGGAGATACAGTATAACAGCTGGAGAACCAATTGTTCCCACCCACCCAATCTAGTTCTTCTCTGGTGCCATGTCCTGGATTTGGGCTCTCTCTCCCACATGGGAAGTCCCTGTGTTGCTCAGCCTGATGTCACTTTCTGTCAAATTATATGCTGTATATACTCATGTATAAGTATAAACATTTTAGTCAAAAAATTGACTAAAAAAAACCCTGAGTCTTGTGGAATTTGGGTGTGATGTGATTGTAATGCAGCAGAGTTCAGGAACCAGCTTCTTTCACCAGCCATTTCCATGCTACTTCCATGAAGACACATTTTGTAGATCAAAATTAAAGCTTTATTGTTCCAAAGAAAACAAGAAAATAAAATATACAATCCATCCTGCTGATGGCAAAAAACTATAGGATCACATCTTGTAGATGTTGTTGTAGAATTACAGCAATAGAAAAAAAGTACAGTTTCAGGTTTAAAGGTCATTGCAAGCATATATAAACAAAGTGAACAAAGAAAACTTTTGGCCCTTCCCATACTCCACCTTCTGGGTGTTAACCTTATGGTGATTGGTTGATGTGCTGTAACCCAGCCTCTAGCTGTATGTCATCTCCCCATGTGATCTAATTCCCATAAGCCCATATGTTTATGTGTTAACTATCTGTTCTCAGACTCAAATTGTTATTATTCTGTACTGTGGGCACATGTTTTGGCTTCAAATCACCTGCTAGCTGAGCCCTCTTTGTTTTCATTAGACACTGTTCCCATAAGAAATTTTCACACACATATCTCTACATTTCCACTTTGACTGTATATCCCATCCATATTCCAACAAGTCTACTTATCCACGGGTCAATGTAAGTATTGTACTTTAACTCTTATCTTGAAAAAATGGAACCATCCCCTGGTGAAAGGCTAGAGTGTAATCTGTCCTGGAAGCACTGACCCAACCCCCCTCTACTCTCTCATCCATGTAGTGTGAGCACAAATAGTAACACCTACTGGAATTTGGTAAATTCTTTGGCATTGTTTTCTTTTGCTTTATTCATTATATCTTCTGTTACATGCCCTTAGGTTTTACCATTGACTTTTCCACAGATCATATCAAAATCCATAATTTTGGCCCCCAAACCTGCCCTCGACTTATACATGAGATTGACTTATAGTCAAGTATATACAGTATTTCCTTCTACTGTTAGCACTTTAGTTAGAGGAAAGTGGGTGGTTCTAACTGTTCATGACACTGTATTGCTCTTACACTATTAACTGGTCAATAAGAAACTGTAATAGTGAAACTTTCTCATATCTTGGATCAATCAGAAAACCAGTCAGAAGAAGACTAGAACTTGGAAGGGCAGCTATGAAAGAACTAGACAAAATCTTAAAATGCAAAGATATTCTATGTTTATTCTTATTTTAATCATGCGTTATTTAATGCTGTTTTAAGGGCGATGGGTTGGTTGGATGGAATGATGTGGTTTTTTTTTACTGTAAGCCACTTGGATTGTTGCCAATAAGTGGGATACAATTATTATTATTATTATTATTATTATTATTATTATTATTATTATTATTATTATTATTATATACAACTGAACACTAAAGTGAGAATAGTCCAAACCATTGTATTCCCCAATCACCATGTATGGATGCAAGAATTGAACTCTGATGAAAACAGAAAGAAAACCAACTCATGGGATGCTGGACAAGAAGGCTGAAGATAATGTGGACAGCCAGCATGTTGAACAAATGGGTCCTGGAACAGATCAGGCCTGGACTCTCCTTGGAAGCCAAGATGATCAAATTGAGGCTGTCATACTTTGACCACATCATGAGAATACATGACTCACTGGAAAAGACAATAATACTATGAAATGTGGAGGTTAGTGGAAAGAGAGGAAGGCTGTATTGCTAGATGGATGGACCACAGCCCTGAGCCTACAGGATCTGAGCAGAGTGGTTGAGTAGGGAGGCTTGGAGATGTCTCACTTATGGGGCACTTTCAGTCAGAGTTGACTCAAAGACAGTTAACAACAAATTACTTTATGCTCTGTGTCTGCTTTAGCTTCCATAATTTCATCCAATTTAAAGATGGCCAGAACTATAGGTTTCCCTTCAGGAATAATTGTTTCTATTGCCTTCCTTAAATGCTAGTCTTGAGTTTTCTCACCACTCTTCTCTAAAGCTAAAAGATGAAATCTAGGGTTATAAAGATATTTATCATATACTTTAATCTTTCAGAATGTTGTCTCTTCTAGGAATGGCAGAATTTGGTAGCTCCTTTCCAACATTTTAAAAAATAAAATGTAAGGAATTTTTTTTAAAAAAAAGACGACTCATTTACCAAATAGAAGACTAATAAGCTGCTGTATGTATAAACTCCAGCCAATTTTTCTGATTACATATTTAGAACTTGTTAATATACAACTAGAATTTGAAACTCAGCTTTTGTTTTATAAAAAATATAATTAAAATACTAATGCATATTCGCTTGTTAAATAAAATTAGATAAAATCAAAACTGTTGTAGCTGAATTGCCAATTCATGGAAACTAGCAGACATTCACAATGCTTCTCAACTAATTATACTTTCTTCACAGAGCATGTACACACACACTCAGACCCACGCATACCCTTCATGTTTTCCAAGGTCATCATTTCAAAAGAATGAGCAGATAAAATACATATATTTATCATGAAAACACACTATGAAATAAAAACAGTACAAAGAGCAAAACAGATTAGTAGTAGTACTATTTATGCTGCAAGGGCAGACAGGAACCTTGTTGTTTATGTCTCATCAAAAGCAATCCAACCACAAAACTTCAAATTTGAAAAGTAATTTAAAGTGGATAATTTTTCTTGCATACACTAGGAAGACTATGCAGCTGTTTGCTACATGAAATGAGTACCCAACATTCAAAAATATGCCTTGTGTTTATGCAGCATAACTTCTCAGAATTAACTTTAGCAATACACTGTGTAGAGCAATAAACAGGGAAAAGAAATTCCAATCAGTAAGAAATTATCAACTGCATCTCAGTGAGGACCCTATTTCATGGACGTTTTAAAGGAGAATCATAATAAATCACAATGAAGACAGCAGACTGTTGGTAAGGATCAGAATGAAAAAGAATAAGGACAAAAGAGTAGAAGCTATCAGGCACTCATAATATCTGCATTATTTCCTACTCATCGCCCACTTTTTGCTATATGCAGACCTTCTCCCCAATCTGAAGGACACTGTGCCTTATTTGTCATCTGGTTATCCCTTGTATAGAGAGACCTCATAAAGCATATACACTGAAATCTAATTAAAATGCATTATTTGTGTAAAAGTAGGCACAATGCTAGTTTGCTAAAATACTATAACACTACTAGGCCTAAATCTGTTGTTAATCCTGACTAGAGTAAACCCATTCAAATGAATGGGATTTATCTACACATTGACTTGCCACTTAATAATAATAATAATAATAATAATAATAATAATAATAATAATAATAAATATACCGCCCTTTGGTAACCCAATCAGAGTGGTTAACAAAAGATCTACTCTAGTTGGAACTGACTACAGGCCGATGCAGACAGCCCTAAAGAGGCAGCACAGAGCCGCTCCTAGGAGCGGTGGATCGGGGCCACGGCAACCAAATGCTGCGGCCCAGATACTCCTTTTTGCCACCCCCAAAAGAGCAGCCTCCATCTGCCCCAAAATTATGTCAACTCTAGAATGTTAAGTCTGAGCAAGTCCATTGATAAACAGAATCAGAGAATCTAGAGATAGATTAAAATGCTTTCTTTATAGGACTCCATTCATACCATGCTTTGTCTTCCTACTGTCTCTTTGCATGTCTTAAAGGAATCTTCCCAATCATTCAGAAAAGGTCAACTGCTGCTGATACTCTTCCAGAACAGAATCGAATCACCACAATGCTACACTATTCTTTATTGGTGGCAGCACTGATGGACAGACTTTATAAAACTTGTAATGTTCACTGGAGAGCTGGCTTGGGTTGCCTCACTTGGTCTAGTGAGCTATTCCCCCATCCCATCTTAGGTGCTTCACCACATTCAGGTCTGCCAGTTACCAAGAGTGCCACTGAGCAATGCCACATCAGATGTTGCATCCCAGCTGGGTGAGCATCGCTTGGAAGCAGAATTGGAAAGTCTTGCAAGTCCTCAGCTTACACATCCCAACACTCTAACTTCCATGGAGATATCCCACTTTCCATCAGTAGGCATTTCTTTCAGCCTTGTGTCCTTCCCAAGTTATAGCACCCAAATACAATTCAAGTGTCAATTTTCACTATAAGTGTGCAGTGAATGAAGAGCACTGCAAAACAAGTGTGAATCAATCTGTCCTTCCATATATATATAAACAATGTCTTGAATTGCTAAACAGGAAGGAAAAGGAGGGTAAAAGCACCTCCTGGAGTTTTTGCAATACGACTTTCAGAATTAGATACATTGAAAACAACAAAGTAGATTAGAGGCATTATAGGAATTTGTTTTCAAACATGAGCACACACACATTCATTAAAAATTAACATGCAGACACACCCAGAAATCATTTCTCTGACTCTGAGCAGATTTCCTGCCTGCAGCTGTTTTGTTAAATGCACATCTGGTGGGTGTAATGGCTGCTCCACCCTGATGAGTTAACTCTCTTGCCAGGCATATGCTGATTTGCATGATACAGAGATCACAATATCTCTCTTGCAGGAGCTGCTGCTGGTAGAGGCTTTCTCAGTGAATCATGGCTTGCACGTACATGTTCAACCATCTATCAATATTTACAGCTATTTTAATTACAATAGTAGAGCCAAGGCCATTAGGACAAATTGCACTTTGCTATGTGCTGCCATAAATCTGGTGCAACACCATTAATTTCCAGACAGTTACTCTGGATTTACAGCATTTTAGACAAAATCAGAATCCTGTTCAATATGTCCGAAGATAGCAGAGCTGTAAATGACACACAGTTTCCACATCAAAGGATCAAGTGACTATGATCTTTTTACTGGTTTGACTCACTTCCCCTTGTTAATATAGTGGTTTACTCAAAGATCTTTTCATCTTGCAGACAAGGCAATCAAGTTTAGTCTCCAGTGTTGGAGAACCAGAGGTATACCAGTAGCAATATACTATGATTTAAGTGCAAGACCCAAACACACAATATGCTGTGCTGTTATGAGACTTGCCTTCATACTGTGTGAGATTCCCAATATGAGTAATAGAAGCAAAGTTGGAAGACACCAGTATATATTTTATCAGTTTCCCAGAGGAATTGGGTTTCTAATTTGGTGTGGAAGGTAGAAAATACACAAACACTGTTTTGCTTATGTATTACGCCTCTTGTAGGACAGATCTAATAATCTGTAAGTATGTGCACTATTGTGCCTGGAAGTTAATTTTTGCACAACTGAATGGATTCAAAAAGGAAGGGAAGTCTACCTTACTAAATAATGGATTCAACAGAATACCACATGATTACAAAAGTTGGTGTTGATCTGAGAGGTGTGAGATCAATGTATCTATTACAAACAGTAAACACCCATGTATGCATATTCAAATAATTGAA
This sequence comes from Phrynosoma platyrhinos, assembly GCA_020142125.1. Classification (NCBI taxonomy): domain Eukaryota; kingdom Metazoa; phylum Chordata; class Lepidosauria; order Squamata; family Phrynosomatidae; genus Phrynosoma; species Phrynosoma platyrhinos. The sequence continues at coordinate 182,742,344 of CM034706.1, read as the reverse complement.
GCAAGATTAAGAATTACTCTTTCCAACTGAAGGGCCTAAGCAGACTGGCGCCGTGGGCCTCGATCCTGCGGTGCACCTTTGCCGCCCCTGAAAGGAGCGCTAAATCAGTGCTCCTTTCACAAGTCAGCAAAAGTGCACCCCAAAATGTTGCGGCGCACTTTCTCCGACTCTTCCGCTGCAGCGTGTCCAGACGCTGCGGCGGGAGGATGTCCTCGGAGCGCCAGCCATGCGGAAGGCCGGCGGCTCCGAGGACGACCTCGGGAGAGGGATGGGGCGCCAAGCGTGTGGCTGCCCCTCCCCTTCCCTGCCTCCAAGACAGCTCTATTAGCCGTCTGCCGAGGCCCTCAATTAGCCTACTATGGGGGCTCAAAGGGGCCAGCTTGTTCTTGGCAATCTCATGGATGGGACATGGTTTAGATTAAACAATTCCCCTTTATTTATGTAATAGTCAGAAATGTTCAGCATCTAACTACTGAGGTACTCTTTGCATGGAGTGAAGTGTAGGAAATGTCTGCAGATGTCACAGAAAATAGAGGCAGATTAAAAAATTCTATAGTTGTAATGCTGTGCTTCTAGAATCAGAAAATTAGGCCGTCCAACTTACCAGGTTGGCCTGGTTGCCATGGGGTGTGTGGGGGGAGACTGTCTTGCTGCATTGGTCCTCCTGGCCCTGGTGCCCTCCCAGCAGGCATTGGAATGGGCTGTGGAAGCCTAGATTGGTTTGCTGGGCTGCGGAGGGCTATACTTCCAGCTCTGGGATGGAACTTCAATTTCTGGCACCGGGTATGGAAGTGCCACCTCATTGGCTGGCGCCAGGGCATTTTAACAGCCAGATTGGTTGGGGAAGCCAGAAGGGGTGGGGCTTCCTGGCCTCCAGGTTTTAGATTGGTGGATGGGCCTATTTAAGGCCATGTGGAATGAGTGGTCGGCACCATTCCAGCTCAGCTCTCAGTTCTCTAGCAGGACCAGCTTGGCTCTGCAGCTTTGCTCCCAGGACAATGGCAAGGTAGAGGGTTGAGAGACCAGGCAACAGTAAGCAACTGAGGACTGAGGGAACACACTATGGCGTTTCCAGACCCACGTGGGCAGCAAGGACTGGTAAGCTGTGGCCAATGGGGTGGTCTGGTCAGGCCTCAGGAAGGTTAGTCAGCTCAGCAGTGGTGAGGCCAGTAGAATGTAGATCAGTTCCCCCACCACCTGAGAAGGCCAGACAGGCCCCTATCAGGCTCATAGCCTCTGTGGCGGTTTGAATTGAGGGCTGCTCAGCTCATTAGACTCTAGAGAGTCTTAACAGTCTTAACTCAGAGAGGCAGTCAGGCCCTGTGGCAGCAGGGCAATCATACAAAGAGGTAACTCAAGCTTTCAAGAGGGTATAGGCTCTACTGACCATGCCATGTCCCCCAAACAGTCTAGATAAGGGGCTGGGCCAGCATGGCCTACCAGCCTAGAAAGCCTTGGGATGACCTGGCCCCTGGGAAGAGGCAATGGCGTCCTGCTGCACAGTGCAATACTGCCCCACCAGTGCCTGCATTCCCCCCAACTGTGAGTGAGGAGGTGTTGGTGGGTTTCATGCATACTCTCTCACCTGCTCCTGGGCTGAGCACTCTGCCTCCCCCCCCCCCGCCACAAAACCCTGGACCAGGTGAACCAGGGAGATAATCAGGAATGTTGTCAGGCTAAGAAGTGGAGGCACTTGCACCAGGAAACCTCTTCTAGCAGCTGTACCAACATCACCTCATCCAGCAGTAGCAGTAGCTCCTCCTCCAGTAGTTCCTGAGTCAGTTCCTCATTCACAGCCTCCTCTGCTATTGACAAGCACAAAGGGTGTAAACCAGGGATAGGCAATCTTTCCCCTTTAAGGGCCGAGGGACTTCAGCTCCCAGAAGTCTCAGCCATGTTGGCCAATAGTCTCATGTTGGCCAATAGCTCCTGGGATTCTGGGAGCTGAAGGGTGTCCTGTCTTCACTGGCTCCAGCTACTCTTAGAGCCTATAGGAGAGCTGACACCAAGATGTTCACCTTCTTTGGGGCGACCAGCTTTTGGGCCCACTGGCAAGTACAGTCCCATACCATCTTGTAATTCCTGGTCTGGTTGAGGGAGTCTGGGATCGCACTCCAGACCATGGCAGTCCAGTTGGCTGATATTTCCTTCTTCACCAAAGCCAGGGTGGTTCTGGGACCCATGTTCATCCTTCCTTGTCAGAAGGGCACTGGAGGGCTGGAGAAGGACATCCACAGGTACCCATTTGCTTCAGGGTACTTTGCAGGCTCTCCACACAACTGGAGTGAGTCTGTGATTCCAGAGATGAAGCCGGTCTTTTCAGAGCTGCCTTTGTAAATGCCTTCTTTGGGGCATTGCAGGTGGGTGAGCTTGTTCCTTCTTCCAAGATAGATGGCTCAAAATGTGCACTCCAGAGGGAGGATGTTTCTTTTGTGGGAAACACTGTTTGTTTAGTTCTTTGCAGGTCAAGATGCAACCATCTTGGCAAGGGGGTCTCCATTGTGCTGAGAAGGCTGCACGGCTGATATCTGTGCCCTGTTCGGACTTTACACAGATACGTGGCGTCCTGCCCTCAGACAGAAGGCCCTCTGTTCATTCATGACGATGGCACCCCACTGACACAGTTGTGGTGTCGATACTTCATTTATCCTTAAAACAAACCAGATGTCCAGAGGAGGACTTTGGGGGTCGCTCATTCTGTATTGGGGCTGCACAACTGCAGTGGGATGTGGCTTACTGGTGGACTCTATAAAAAAGCTGGGCGGGTGGAAATCAGGGGTATTTATTGGCTACATTCTCACAGGAATGGATTTTTGTTCGGGACTACCTTGAGGGTTTCTCTTGGAGGAGTGGGATACTCCTTTCAGGGGTTGGTGGAAGGTGGGCCCTTGGGGCAAGCCTGACCTTTTGTGGCAGTAGCATGGGTCTTGGATCTGATAGACATGGTTTCCTGTGTTGTGGAGCACTGGAATCCACCAGGGACGGGTGGTGGTGGTGGTGCTGAGAGTGTTGTGGCATTGCCATTGCAGAAGCAACACCAGATCAGTGTCCCCGGTGGCAAGGGGTTGAGATGCAAAAATGCGATCAACCGATTACCTGAGATGCCAACATATGATTAACCAGTTATCCTTCTTGTCATCCCGAAGCTTGGCCGTGACCAGGCAACTTGGTTCATTGATCAACAAGGGGCTGGCTGATACCTGATCCAGACCTCATGCATTTTGGGACAACCCTAATTTGTCAGCTGTATTCAATAAAGTTGTGGCCTTTTCCTTCCAATTGGTTGTATTTTGGTTATTCCTTGTGGTGCCTCCCTTTCCATGGCAAACAGGATGATGTCCTCCTGAAATACTAGTGTTGTAGCCTGCTCTGTTTACACATATTCATTAGGCAGGTTGTAGAGTCCCACACAGACCTACTATGGAGATAACTCTGGGCAGTTTAAGAAGGACTCTTATTTTTTCTCTTTCAGCTGCAAGCAATAGCTAAGAAACTATGGTAGTTTGCCCAAAAGAATTTTCTCTGACAGCTTGCTACTAGCAGCATGATAACTCTCCAGAAAAAGAGAACATTCTGGGTTGGTCTTTATAGACCACGAGCTAAAGTGTGCTATAATTAGGTTCGTTCCAAAACCTCAATAATAGCTTAATGAAAATAGGTCACCACTATCTAGAATTAGCTTTCTAAAAGAGATTATACTTATCCCGGAATTTCTTGCTTTCTTTCTGGAAAGAATGCAAATAGACAAACTAGTTTTCAATATTGCTTTTGAATGGGGGTTTGTTTGTTTGTTTAAATTGTAAGGTAATTGTATACCACCTACAGCTTGAAGTGGTTCAGGAAACCAGGAATGTAAAAACCTGTCAGTCTTGTTTACACCAAGTTTCTGAATTGCCCACTGTTATTCTTGAGTGTTTATTGTCTTGTGAGCCCCCTTTGTTTTTTGCATGGAAAACCATGTGTGCTTTGTGTACATTTTTTCAGAATGAACACATCTTTTTGTTTTCATGTTACTAATATATGCAATTTAATAGGTATTCTACATTGACTATAAAGCAGGCTTGTGTGAACTTTCCAATTGTCAAGCAAGGTTTTGAAATGAACACATGGATTAGTGTCCTTTCTGCAACCACAAATCTCACAATTCTAAAAAGTTCTCAGGTAACGTGCCTTCTGTTCCATCAGCCATCACATAAGGTTTTTTAAAATGGATATTTCTGTAAGAAAATGCAAATCTAATTATTTTCTTTTCCATCCCTAAAGAAAACCTCAGCCATGATTCTGTAGAATGTAAAAATTGGCCGTTAGCAGAGAGGTGTGTCAAACATTTCCATACAGATTGTCATGCCTTCATGGAGCTATGAACACCCAAGCAACTTGGGTAGCTACCTAAGAGGTAAAAACTGACAGAAGGATGGTTATGCCTGTCCCTAGGCCCACAATGTAGCCAAGCACCTCTGAGTCAAGAAATGAATTGTTTCACTAATAGCCTCAGTGAAGAGAATAATGACCTTAAAGCATTAAAATCAGAGTATTACTATATACTGGAGGAATGGATTATGATTTTCTGGTTATATAGCAGCAACGAAGTGGCATGAAAGGGGAAGACAAAGAAGACATAGGGCCTAAGCAGACTGCCAGAAATAATGCACATTAAATTGAGGCACTGCCCTGGCTCAGTGCTAGGGAATCATGGGAACTGTAATTTATTGTGGCACCAGAGCTCTCTGACAGAGAAGGCTCATTGTCTCAGAAAAAAATACAATTCCCATGATTCCCTAGCACTGAGCCAGGGCAGTGCCTCAATTTAATGTGCACTATTTCTGGCAGTCTGCTTAGGCCTATAGAACAGCTCTGCAGTGTATGCTAATGAAATAATATGGTATGCTGATGGTGGTGCAGCTTCCACTTAGATTCCACGTGTAACTACCTTAAACACCTCCCTTCTTGACACTTTAAAATTGAAACCTATACAGTCCAGCCTTTCCCAATCAGGGAAACTCCAAATGGTAAGAGAAACACAAGTGTTCCAAAATCACTGGCGATAATATCTGGGGCTGACAGGAGATGCATTTCAAAAGACCTAAAGGTCATAAGGTAGAAGAAGCTCACTGCCTGCTGGAGGGTAGTACTGGATCCACTCCAAGGACCCCCCCCCATGCTACACAATTATAACACAATGATTTTTGTTATAATTGCCATTGCTGCATCTTATGGAATCCTGAGGTTTGTAGTTTGGTGAAGAACTAGATCTCTTTCACTGAGAATTCTGAGGACCCCATCCTGAATTGTACATTTCTGATTCCACAGGATGAAACCATGGCAGTTAATGTGAAGTCAAAATGCTGTAATTATGTAGTGTGAAAGGGCCCCTGGTTTTAGTCCAAACATCCCAAGGTGCTGAAGCAAATGGCTAAAATCTGTACTACAAACCTGGGCAGCTTCACTGGCCCACGGGCACGAGACCAACAGCTGCAAATGAGCAAGCTTTACACATTGTGCAGTCTTACATTGCTTTCAGTCCAAATCCAATATACCCTGTAGCTAGGAACCATAGGAGGCATATGCCTTCCTAATAGTTTAGTTTGAAATGTTATACTTCTCCCTAGTCAGAATGAATACATGCTTGTAGATGGGAAAAGATGTTGACAGTAGTTCTGCATTTCATTCAGTAAGGCTAAGTGAGGCACTAATAGGTATAGACAGCCAAAAACATGTAAAATCAGCTACCTCTTGAAAAAGACTTTTTAGGATATCTTGCACTTCTACAACACATTTTAAAATCATGTCTGTCTTCAGTTGTTATATATTGCTTTTTCTTCTTCCAAGAATAACAATGAAAGCCTATTACAGAAGCTTAAAGTAACCTGCAGCAAAATAGAAAGTGACACTGCCCATGAAAGGTCAAGAAATAATAAAGACATATTTAAGAGAAAGCACTAAGCAACAGAATTCCTGAAAGCACACTTCGGAGAAGTATAGCCCCTTCTCTAAATACTGCCTCCACTTTGGGATTTTAAAAAAAAAATCTGAATGACAACATGCATGCTACAAATCCATCACTGATGAAAATCTGTTAACAAGGAAAGAAATATCTCCTTTCTTGTTATTTCAGACCAAGTCTCCACCTAGTTTATCTGCTGTTTCGGGAAAAACACAGAGGTAGGACATGACATAAATGTAGGGATGGAAAAGATATTCTGAAATATTTGAAGCACAGATGAAAAGGGATTTTCCT
>CM034706.1:182710013-182736006 GCA_020142125.1 Phrynosoma platyrhinos | reverse complement strand
AAAAAATCCTGAACTATGAATAGCCCTGAAAAAGTTAAAATTGATTCAGTTACTAATTTTACATCCTGTAGTAAAAGCCTCTTCATAGAATCATAGAATCATAGAATCACAGAGTTGGAAGAGACCACAAGGGCCATCCAGTCCAACCCCCTGCCATGTAGGAACTCCCAATCAAAGCATCCCCGACAGATGGTCATCCAGCCTCTGCTTAAAGACCTCCAAGGAAGGAGACTCCACTACTTTCCGAGGGAGTGTGTTCCACTGTCGACCCACCCTTACTCTCAGGAAGTTCCTCTTGTCACATCCTATCCACTGAGTCCAGGGACCAGTGGCAGTGCTCAACAGATGTTTGTTTTTAATGCACGGGGTGAGTAAATGTGGTAAATTAGGGAGCTGCATTAGCATACAGGAGTCTTTGGAGGGCTGTACCTCCACACACACCCTTGTAAAACCTCCCATTTTTGCCCCAAAGTGTTTCCACTCCTTCTAGGGGCTATGAGAAACCTTTATTCAAGTTTGTGGCCCATCTTGGGTCATTTTAGGCCCAGAAAAGACTTGTTTATGGCAACAGAAAGTGAATAGGGAGGAAATTAAATGGCAAAAAGTTGCAATAATGTGGAAAATGGTCCACACCTTCCTTGTTGTCCACAGGCCTCAAAATGTTTTCAAATTATTATTAATTATACGTAGAATCCTGGGGGGGGGCACACCTTGTCCTTGGTCTAATGGAATTATCTGCTAATTCATGACTTATAGTAATAATCATATATAGAAAAGATATAAGATTAATGGAATGCTCATCATTGTGAAATACACCAGAGGTGTCAAAGTACAGCTATATACTATAGAGACACCCGGATGGTCTTGATCTGTTTAGCCCCAATTAGATACATGAAATTGCTGCAGCACTGATGAAGGCAAGAACTAATTATTGAGGGGAAATGTACAACTTTGTGATAGAGAACCTGTGGTCCTCTAGATGCTGTTGGATGACACTAGCATATCTGTCTGGGCAGACAGAAGCTAGGGCAGATAGAAGTCCAACAGTATCTGTGGAGTAACAAGTTCTTCCATGACATATTACTTTTAGTTTTCATCCTTTCCCACATTCTGCCTCAATTTGGGATAAAGGGAATACTTCCTTTCACTCTCACAAAGCAACAGATATTCAGATGAGAAAGGGCTAGAGATGCATTTGACAAAAATGTGTGGATGACTGCATGTTATTTGTGTACACATCTGTCTATATTTTCACACACATGTGAGTATGCATATATTTCTTCAAGCCACCTGTTCACTAATAATGACCCCATGGTCTTCATAGGGTTTTCTCAAAGTAAAAATAAAATCTCACAATAATTAATCATGCATATAGTAAGGACAGCATGCTAACTAGGGCTGGACTATATGGAAACATTTGCACAAACTGTGGTAAGAGTGAAAAAGAAATAGGAAATAGGCATATCCCTTCCTTCTACAGTTGCTGAACTCCAGATCTAGAATTCTTTCCTCAAGTGCTTGGGTGTTGTAGCTCAGGAATACACATTAAAGCTGCTAAAGAATTTTAAATCATTTGCCAAACTACAAATCTCACAATGCTATAACTACGTTATGTAGATACACACATCAGCTGAGGAAGTCCTAAAGTGGTGGCTGAAATTTTCCCACTTAATTTTTAACTACAAATAATGCTTTGTTGTCACATAGCATCATTTTGAGTCTGCGCAGAAGTTAATATATATATATATATATATATATAGAGAGAGAGAGAGAGAGAGAGAGAGATGCATGAAAATCATACAATTGTAATAGGAGCATTGTATACCTATGTGTGTGGGAAATAAAGGCTACCAAGGCTTATTACCTCCCCTTAACCTTAACCTTAATTTTAACCTTAACCTTAACCTTAACCTGCCCTACCTGCCATTGGATGTATGCTGTCAAACACCTGTTTATTTGTATTGTGTGTTTAAATTTATTTTAATTATATTTGAGTTTAATTCAGTTTTAAGGGCTGGGAGGGCTAGGGTGTGGGATTTAGGAATGTTTTAACTGTTCTTTGTTTTAACAATGTTGTATGCTGCCCCAATTGCCATGCAGAGAGGTGGGTTATAAATAAATATTATTATTGTTATTGTTATTATTATTATTTGGCAAGCTTTTCTAATCCCACCAGGACTCACTTCCCCCACAAAAATAATTGATAGTTGTTCTCCATACACCTCCATACACATAATTACATACTCACAAAGAAAGGTAGAAGTAAAATCTCTATCACTGATTTTGAGTCAATGATTTCAGGACTTTAGCCAGAAACCTCATGGACTTACAGCCTGGAAATTAGTTTAGTGAACCTCAGCTTGGAAATGTTAGTGTTAAAGTCATTCATTCATTAATGTTTTCTTTAACACTCATTGTTTAAATAAAAACTAATTTATTTCATTATTTCTTAATCAAATATTAGTAAAACATTAGTTTTAAATTTTTAATAAAAAATAATTTAAATCACTAAATATAGCCAATCCTGAAAATTACCCCCAAAAGAAACAAATGTGACTTCATTAAAAATACATTAATATAATCTGAAAAGTTAATTGTTGCTCAGGCAGTTAATGTTGCTGGAAATTAATTATTTAAGTAACAACTATTAAAATGGTTGATTAAAAAAAATTAGTGGGAAGAAATTGAGTTTTAATGAATTGTCTTCATGCTGTAGTGAAGGTTTCTTCAGATTTCAGACCCTTTTACAGCAGGAGTGAGGAAAATATCTTACATGGGCCTGCTTGTGCTGCCAAATTGTTTTAGCCACCAAGCTTCCATGGGGCAGTAGTGCCATTTTGTTGCATAGGAGCTTATCTAATTTTTTGGGGGGGGGGTTAAAGCAAAGAGCAACTTTCTAATGAGTTTCTGTTTCAATGAAAGATCTGTATAGACATCCAGCATGTCATGGTTTGAGTGTTCGACTAGAAAGCCAGAGTTTGAATTCCCACTTGGCCATGGAAACCCACTGGATGTCCTTGGGCAATAATCCTTCAGCCTCAAAGTAGAACAAATGCAAATTCTCTCTGAACAAACCTTGTCAAGCAAAGTCATGATAGTTTTGCTTTCCAATTTTCATATGTCGGAAATGATTTGAAAGCACACAACCACAAAATTTATCTGGGGAAACAAATGAAGGGGCTTATCCAAACACTACTGGTCACAGCTAAGGAGAGTTGATAGAATGTCCCCTAAATACAGAAAAATGGCCATGAACGAACCTATAATTTGTGGTATGATTATGCATGCATTATTTTTGGCCATATCTTGTCAGGAAAAAAAACAACAACAAATGTCAACATTTTGGGGTGTGAAGACTACAGGGGGTCAAAATGGGATCTGCAGAGTCCCCTGGAGAAAAGATGCTCCCCTCAGACCCTAATAGTTGCCTACTTTAGGAGTTTAGAGTTAAAGGAAGGAATAAAGGACTAGAACATTAGCCTCAGTGGTGGTCAGGTAAGATGAAACTGGTGGATTAGTGAAGCTCTAGATCAGGGGTAGGCAATCTTTCCCCTTTAAGGGCTGAGGGACTTCAGCTCCCAGAATCCCAGGAGCTATTGACCAACATGGGACTATTGGCCAACATGGCTGAGGCTTCTGGGAACTGAAGTCCCTCGTCCCTTAAAGGGGAAAGGTTGCCTACCCCTAGACAGTCATTCTATTATTTGCAGGGTTTCTCCATCATTGTTAAGTGCAGGATCTCTTTACAGATATTATGAGGAAGACATATACATTGTGAACAAACCTTGATGCTTTGGTGCTGAAATCCTCCATCTGAACATCTTTTCTCTTCTACATCACAATGTTTTTCATTAAAATTCTTGAAATTCTAATATCAATATGGGGTATATATACCTATACCCCATATCAATATTAGAATTTTAAGAATTTGAATACATTTTAAGAATTTTAACCTATGGGATGTGCTGGGTCAAGCAGTAAAGATGCTGACTCTGTTGATTGCAAGATCAGCAGGTCAACAGTTCGAGGCCCAAGTGCCACATGATGGGATGAGCTCCTGTCACTAGTCCCAGCTTCTGCCAACCTAGCAGTTCAAAAGCATATAAAAATGCAGGTAGATAAATAGGTACCACTTTGGTGGAAAGGTAAACAGTGTTGTGTGCAGTCATGCTGGCCACATGACCCACAGAGTAGTCTCCAACAACACTGGCTCTTTGGATTAGCAATGGAGATGAGCACTGCCCCCTACTGTCAGACATTATTTGATAACCTTGTCAAAGGAGGATACCTTTACCTTTATGTATACTATATGAGAGCCACCATGGTGTAGTGCAGGGGTAGGCAACATTTCCACTTTAAGGGCCGAGGGACTTCAGCTCCCAGAAGCCTCAGCCATGTTGGCCAATAGTCCCATGTTGGCCATAGCTCCTGGGATTCTGGGAGCTGAAGTCCCTCGGCCTTTAAAGGGGAATGGTTGCCTACCCCTGGTGTAGTAGTTTGAGCACTGGACTATGACTCTGGATACCAGGGTTCCAGTCCTTGCTCGGCCATGGAAACCCACTGGGGGCCTTAGGGTCCCCCTTAGTTGGAATGATGTGAAGGCAAACAACAACAACATCAACAGCAGCAACAAATGCACACACAGAAACAACTGAAGCAGAAAAAAAAATCTATCTATGGAAATTACTTACAGTTTACTGTGACCTTTACTTTTCTCACATCAGGGACTGAGACATCATTTTCAGCGCTGCATTCATATTCTCCAGCTTGGTCTCTTGTAATTCCATAGATGTCCAGATACTGTCCATTTTCAAATGGTTTTGCTGAAATTAAGGGAAAATAAAAGAAAAAGAGAGAGAGAGTTTAGATGAAGTGGAATTGGAGCTGACTGAAGCTTTGTTCAGTATAAACAACTACCTCACAAGTTGCTACTGGAAACTGCTGACAAGACTTTTCCCAAAATAAAAGTGAAGAACAATAACATATTTCACCACTTCTCCCATGTACGAAGAACAACCTCACATTGTATGGCCTCCCTTAAGTATCAATATTGTAACAATGACAAGCACAGGAAAGAATACACACAATCACTTTATAATTGATCAGAGTTACCTAACCTCAACATACATCAAATAAATCTATGTCCTTTTTGCAATTGAGTTGAGCAGCCTTCTAGCAAGCTAGATGAAAATTCACCATTACGCCTCAGTTTATATTGACTTTTACAAAATATAAGGTTCTGCTTTAACTAGGAAAAAAGCTGACACATATTTCAAATATTTGCAGTGAAAAGGCATTTCAGTTTTTTTTTTACTAAAGCTTTTGAATCACAATGTTCTGTTAACAGCTTCAATATCCATTGCATCTTAGCTCAGGTTCAAATGTACATACAAACCTTTACTGTACGTGACTGATTTCAAAATCGAAATACAGGCCAACAAGAGGATGAAAAACAAATGCCCCAGGCTTGCTTAGTCAAACTATTCACAAGTAAATTGTCAAACTCAGGCTGCATTCTTGCAAATTCCTACTGAAATAGGGTGAAAACTCATCTGATTAGAACACAGAAACAAACCCAAGAGGTAGCTGCATATAAGTAGAGTGGGCCCTTGGCATCTGCTGGGCTTTGGCTCCAGAACACTCCCCGACAATGGACACCAAAATCTGTGGATGCTCAAGTCCTATTAAATACAGTGGTGTAGTAAAATGGTGTCCCTTATAAAAAATGGCAAAATCAAGGCTTGCTTATTAGAATTTGTATCTTTAATAACATGGATGCTTGAATACATGATAAAAATCCATAGATACAGGGGACTTACTGTATGAAAATGGGAAGCCCTTATGGAATCTGCTACATAATCAGTAGGAGGATTGTATTTGAATCAGTTTAATTAAATCATACAATTGTTGTTGTTAACTGCCCTGGAGATAGCCTCAACTCATGCTGATACTGTGGATGAATCCCCCTGTCCTCCACTGCTCTGCTCAGGTCTGGTAGTATCAGGCCTGTGACCTCTCTGACTGGGCATGTGGTCTTCTCTTTCTACTGCTCTCTACCTTTACTAGCATTATTGTCATTTTAAATGATTGAAGTGTTCTCATGATGTGGCTAAAGTATGACAACCTCAATTTAGCCATCCTGACTTCCAGGAAGAGTTCAGACATGATCTGTTCTAGAATCCATTGTTTGTCTTCTTGGTCAGCCATGGTATTCTCAGCATTCTTCTCCAGCACATCTTAAATGAATTTATTTTCTTTCTGTCAGATTTCTTCACTGTCCACCTTTCACATTTGTACATGGTGACGGGGAATACAATATCTTGGATGATCTTTTAGTGTTCTGAATTATATCTTTACATTTTAGGTTCTTGTCCAGTTCTTTAATAGTTGCTTTTCCCTATATCAGCCTTATTCTCATTTCTTGACTGCAGTCTCCATTCTAATTATTGTTTGATATAAAATATCGGGAATCTTTGACTATTTTAATTTTCTCGTTATCTAGGATGAATTCTCATCTAATGATCTTCTGTGGTCAATATTTTTTGTTTTCTTAATGTTCAACATCAAATCTATCTTGGCACTTTCCTCCTTGAGCTTTTTCAGTACAATCAGCCTTTGGTATCTGCAGGGGATCCATTCCGAACACACACACACACCCTGTGGATACCAAAATCCACAGATGCTTAGTCCTCCATTGTCCCCATCTTTGGAAGTAAAAGATGGTGAAGCTCCATACTGGTGTCCGAGACAAGACCAAGTGCTGATTGTGGCACAGATCACAAACTACTTATTTCAAAAATAAAAGTAAAATTCAAGAAGAGAACAAAACCAGTCATCATACCAAAATGCGATTTAAACAACATTTCCACAGAATTCACTGACAATATAAGGAACAGATTTGCAGTACTAAGTATAATAGATCGTGAACTGGAAGAGTTTTGGTCTGAAGTCAGGAACATAATAAAATAAGAATGCATAAATACACTTCCAACAGACAAAAGGAAAGTGAAGAAACCATGGATGACAGATAAAATGCTACAAGGAATAAAGAAAAGAAGAGAAACAAAATACTAGGAAGGAGATAGGAATAAACTAAGAAACATGAATGCAACAGTACAATGGCTAGTGCACAAAGACAAGGAAAATTATTACAATGACAAATGTAGAGAAATAGAAGATGACAACAAAAAGGGAAGAACAAGAAACCTATTCCACAAGATTCGAGAAATCAAGGAAAAGTTTAAACCAAGGATCGGGACATGCTACGAAAATAAAAATAACATATTTCAAGACCAGGAAGGAATAAAAAGACTTTGGTTGCAATACACAGAAGAACTATACAAAAGAGATGACAAAATGAACAACACATGGAGATAAGAGTCATATCAAGATGAACCCCAAATTCTAAAAACTGAGATGGAGGTTGCAATAAAGGAAATTGCCCCCCCCCCAAAAAAAAGACTCCAGGAATAGAAATATACCAATAGAACTGTTGCAATCCACACTGACAAGAGTCAACTCTAGTGCTATGGACGACAAAACAATGGGCAATAGCTTGGAAGCAATCAATATACATCCCCATCCACAAAAAAAGAGACATAAGACACTGCAGCAACTATAGGACCATAGCACCATACAAGCAAAATTATGCTCAAAATACTGTAACATAGGGCCTTGGCAGACGGCTTATTGAGCCATCTTGGAGGCAAGGAAGAGGTTGCACTTGGAGCTGTTGGCCCTCCGCATGGCCGGCGCGCCGAGGGCAACCTCCTGCCGCAGCGTCCTCACACGCTGCAGCGGAAAAGACAGGGAAAGTGCACCCTACGCGTTTAGGGCACACTTTCCCTGTCTTCTAAAAGGAGTGCCAATTTGGAGCTCCTTTTAGGGTCACCGCAGGAGCGCCGCGGTGCGGAGGCTGTGGTCCCGCGGCTCTCCGGACCAGGGCGTCCCCGACGCCCTGGTCTGCATCCCCCCATAGACTCCAACCAAACATGGAGAGAGAAATCCCAGAGGTCCAGGCATGGTTCAGGAAAGAAAGAGGCACCAGGGATCACATTGCAAATATATGATGGCTAATGGAGCATGGTAAGGAGTTCCAAAAGAAAATCAGCATGTGCTTTATATAGATCATGAAAGGCTATGGAACACCCTTAAAGACATGGGAGTGCCAACAGTTCTGATAGTCCTAATGAGGAATCTGTACTCAGGACAAGAGGCATGTTGGACCCATATGGATGGGTTATATAGTCAAAGGTGAAATGTAGAGATGTGTTTGTGGAAATTTCCTCATGGAACAACATCTAGAGAAACAAAGAAAACTTGCCCCAGATGGCCAAGAAGTCATAACATGAATAGTTTTAGCTGGGAAAAAGATAGTCAGTGCATCAACATCTGAGCTCATGAGAAAAACAGTCACACGGGGGATGAATGACAGCAAGGGGCTGGGTTATTACACATCATACAGGCATTATCCAATCAGCATAAGGTTAACACCCAGAAGGTGGAATAGGGGAAGGACCTAGAGATTCCTTTTGTCTGGAATGTTTATATTCAAGTTGTGAGTGTGTGTGTGTTCGACAGTGGTTTTAACTATGGAGTTAGTTTTGGCTTTTAGTTTTTGAGTATGCTTATACTGCTTTTATAATATAACTCCTGGATCTGGAAACATGCATCTGTAACTTCTTCTTAACTTTCAACAACAACAAGTTGGGATCCTATGCCTTTGGATCTGTTAAAGATGTCATCTCTCATGGCCGAACTGGATAAGTTCATCACAGTGGATTTTACTTAGTTATCTTACTTTCTTTTATATGCATTAATAAAACTATACTTTTGGACTTCACAATGTTGCTTCTTGACTGAGGAAGACAGGACTGCCTGGAGAAGAGAAGCTGAGCTAGTTGATGGTAAGAGATACAAAGTGGCTGTGGATCACAGCAGCCAGCTTGTTCTGCAGACTCTGCTGGGTGTCTAAGAGCATCACTGCAACACCCATCATCCACACACTGACAGTCAGAACAGAACATGGAGAAACAGAATGGTTCCCAGTTGGCAAAGGAGTCAGACAAGACTGCATCCTAACACCCTACCTATTCAACTTATAATCATCCGGTAGGCCCAGTAAGCATGCTAGATACCTTGAGTATCTGAATGTCCCAAAGTTTAGGAGGGCTTTCATGCTGGCAAGATTTAACATTCTTCCATCTTCTATTCTGGAGGGCAGGTTTAAAAAGATTCCTTACCATTGCAGATACTGCCCCTGTGGCTCAAAGGAAATTGAAACTATCAGTCATGTCCTCTTTCATTGCTCCTTGTATACAGAAACACGTGCTTCCTGTATAACCCCATTCAGTTCCCGGATAGACAGGAGAAATTTTATCTTGATTATTTACTTGCAGACTGTAGTGAATGTATAACCTATTCAGTTGCTAAATTCTTTGCAGCAGCTATTATTAGTCACAAAAAGTTTCTAAAGCAGATGCAGTAACGGATACTGGCATTTTATGGTTCTACATAGTTTATATGATATCTGTTTAATTATTTAATAATATTTCATATAACTCTAGTATTAACTGACTGTTTATGTTAATACATAGGTACTAGTATAAGCTTGTTTTTAACATAATATGATGATTGAAATGATTGAAATTAGGTCTTTGAAATGTTCTTAATGTATATACTCCTGAAAGTTTTGACTTTTTTTTTTTGAGCTGGCTGTGTGCTGTAAATAAATTTTGTTTGTTTGTTTGCTTGCTTATAATCAGAACATATTGTAAGGAAAGCAGGCTTGGGCTATGGAAGAGATAGGAGTGAAAATAGGAAGAATAAAAATCAAAATCTGAGATATGCTGACGACACCATAATACTAGCAGAAAACTTCAAAGACCTGGAATAACTACTAAGGAAGATCAAAGAAGAAAGTGCAAACGCAGGCTTACTGTTGAACATAAAGAAAACAAAAATAATGACCACAGAGAACTTACACACATTCAAACTAGACAATGAGGAAATAGAAATAGTAAAAGAGTTCTCATATCTGGGATCAAACATTGATTGGAATGGGGACTGCAGCCAGGAAATCAGAAGAAGATCAAGAATGGGGAGGGCAGCTATGAAAGAACTAGAAAAGATTCTAAAATGCAAAGACATACAACTCAGCACAAAAGTCAGAATCATACAAGCCATCGTATTACCTATTACCATATATGGATATGAGAGCTGGACAGTCAAGAAAGAAGATAGGAGGAAAATCAATGCATTTGAGATGTGGTGCTGGAGAAGAGAGCTGAGGATTTCACAGACAGCCAAAAGACAAACAAGTGGGTCCTAGAGCAGATCAAGCCAGAGATATCCTTAGAAGCCAATATGACAAGACTTAGACAGTCATACTTTGTACATGTCATGAGAAGGAATGAACCATTGGAAAAGACAATAATGAGCCTTTGCAGACTGCCATAAATAGTGCACATTAAATTGAGGCACTGCCCTGGCTCAGTGCTAGGGAATCATGGGAACTGTAATGTATTGTGGCACCAGAGCTCTCTGACAGAGAAGGCTCAATGTCTCAGAAAAAAATACAATTCCCATGACTCCCTAGCACTGAGCCAGGGCAGTGCCTCAATTTAATGTGCACTATTTATGGCAGTCTGCAAAGGCCAAATGTTAGGAAAGGTGGAGGGAAATAGAAAGAGAGGAAGGTCACATGTAGATGGATGGACTTTATTAAAGAGACCACAAATATGAGTTTGCAGGAGCTGGGTAGAGCAGTAGATGATAGAGGGGCCTGGAGATGTCTCATCCATTGGGTCATCATGGTTCGAGATCAACATGAAGGCAGTTAACAACAACAAGGACACCAGCACTTTATGATAGGGAAGGATAAATTTCACAAAACTACAAATCCCAGAATTCCATAGCATAGAGCCATGCCAGTTAAAGTGGTGTCAAACTGCATCATGTCTGCAGTGCAGATTCAGCCTGAGCCATGGCCATTAAACTGAGGTCAAACTGCTTTATTTCTACAGTGTGGATGAGTTGGTTAGGATCAAATCCAAAATACTTGCTCCTTTTGTTGCCTCCTCCATCTTCTGAACAATGAAACTATCCATAAAGTAAGTGAGGAATTTGCTGGATCTTACATTTTTTTCTGGAGTGTGCCTTCCAACATATATCAGGGTGACTGAACTGCTCCATTCCTACTGTCTCTCTTCTTTTTGATGTTTGGTCATTTCATCAAGAAGGCATTATCCAAATCTTCACATTTGATAATGATCCAAGTAGCTCCTGGACAGTGATTGCAATCTTGCTTCCAGTGCTCTCAATCTGCAATTTGTTAACACTGATCATAATCCTTTAAACAATTGTGTGAGAAGATATAGGTCTGTTAGACTACATCTGTAATTTTGAGGTGTGAAAGCAATAGATCTGCTTAACATGAATAAATTTCCTTGAAATCTGAAGCTCTGTTGGTGAAACTTTTGTCACATGCTTACTTGTGAGAATTAGTTGTAATATTTCTTGTGTGTTACATTCAGTGATCAAGGTGGGATACACAGATGCCATTAAGCCAGGGTTTCCTTGTAATCTATGGAATTACAGAGAGGTGGTAAGAACGACTCCCTGATGGATCCTGAAGCATTTTGCAAAAAAAAATTAAGTTCTAACCTTAAATGTGGAAAGATGTTATAATTAGGGATGTAATTCACTAAATTTCTCCTTGAAGGAAGAAACAAACAATTTTAGCAGTTTTCTTCCTGCTGTGAGAAAGTCTTTTGAAAACATGCAGTTTTCAAGACTATTCAATAGGGGTCATTATCTTTGCAAAATTTGCATGTGGTTGTTTTTCAGCATAATACTTTTTCTGCACAGAAAATAATACTTCAACATATATTTATTGAATCTATGTTTATAATTCAACAAAAAACATTATTTCCTGTACAGAAAATGTTTTTTTCCTAAGCAAAATACATATGAATTTTGTGCAAAATAAGTCCCAAAGTGCAAAGATTCTCATCAGTCCAGAATTTTTCAAATCAGGGTTTCTTAAGACCCAAAAAACATGTTTTCCAACCATTTTTTTTTAGAAATATTAAAGTATTATTTCCATCCTTATTTCTAAAGCTAAAACCAATCTTAATGTCTCCGACAGAATGTCTCCCAAGCCCTGTCTCTCTGTTTCTTATCTGGTGAACCACGACTTCCCAAATCCATCTCTTCTTGCTTTATTGCTGGTGATATGAATACTTTGTCAGTCCAGTGCTGGATGTCTGGAGTACTAATCAGTCACTTTTAATAAATAAAAATTAAAAATTTATAGTGAAATGTAGTGAACTAACTTCTCCACTGGGTCAAGGTGCAGCAAAGAGTCTACCATTTACAGATCACACCTTGGCACACCTTATATTTGTCTTATATATTTATAAGGATGTAGATGCCTACATTCCTGTATGAGGGTCTTCACATGCATATGAATGAAAACATTCAGTACCATGGAGCTGGAATTTGGAATGAATGAGGAACAGTATTCAGTATGGTGTTCTTCTGGCAGAAAGGTGGGATTGATCAGAATTGTCAATTTCCAGCTTGCTCTGCAACCTGGGACATCCCCTCCCTCTAAGTCTGGACAGGAACAGTTTTTAGTGGTAAAGATAACTTGTGGCTGGAAAGTCCTCAAGAATCAGTTTTAGGACAAGCAAAAGGTTGAAAGAGGAAAGGAAAGAAAGTTTGGCTACACACAGAAGAGTAGGAATCAAGCTCGCTGTTCCCTGTCCTTACAGTCCTGCTTAAGAAATTGTAAACAAACAGCCTTCTGGCATCTTCATAGGACTTGCTACAGATTCACATCCACTATCCTTAAAGGGGTGAAGGAAAAGGAAGCTGTCTCAGCCCATATCTCCCTAGCTAATGCAACTTCATAAAGCTGTGCACTCCAGCAAAAGATGCAACCCAGGTAACAGAATGAAGTCATTGTGCCACCTTGCCTGGTCCCTTTGTTTTATTTGTTCTTGCACAGTTCTGTGGCTTCTCCCAGCACAGGATAGTAATATTTTTTTCAAGAAGTTGAAATACAAAATGATAGCACTAATATGCTAAGAAAAGCAGGAGTAAGCAGTGAGAAAAATCCAGAGGGAAGTGAGGAAACAATGGGATACAACAAATTGAAGCAGCTTTCTTTCTGATTCGCTTTGAAGAAATGTATTATGAAAGGTAAGCTTCAGCTGAAGAGCCAGCTGTTTCATTTATGTGGTTGGTTGCTGCTACATTTCACTGAAGCCAGATTGAATGAATTTCTAAGAACATATTATTTACTGACATTTTGAAATGAAACATATGCTAGTTATATTTTGTTTTACCTGAAAGTAGTTGGAGCTTCTTAAATATTCTGTTGCAGCAATACTTTAATATACTTTGCTATGCTAGATTGATGGCAAATTTCTACTAAAAAATGTATATCAAGTTGACGTCGTAGCAAGGTAACAGATGAGGAAATGTAAAACAAAGGATATGTTTAAGTAAAATGCACCTCAATTTTCAGCATTCATGATGGAATTCTTTTAGATTCTAGTGATCAGTAGAGGAAACGTATTTGCTGTCTAGCAATTGTGGGGCCTTCCCTACTTACTCATGGTTGTCCTATATTACACATGAGAATATACCAGTACTTTCTAAGTTAATTTATGAAATATCATAGCATGTTTGGGCTTTTGGGGGAAAGTGTTTCACCATCTGTCACTGTCTTTGTGAAGTTGTATTTGTCCACCATGTTCATCTCCATTCAGGTTTACTCTGAGGATCCTATTTCAGAAAGCCCATGGCTTGAGTATCTCACCTGGTTATCTAAGGGACATGTTATTTTAGATGTAATAAAACAATATTTTGCTTCAAAATAAGTTTTTAAAAACCTGTGGGCAAGAAGATATAAAGTGTGTCAGACAACCTTCATTTAGGGAATGTTCACCCTGACAAATATCGCAGGAGAAAACCTCAGGCAACCACAAAGCAAACAACCATTTTAGACAAATGACCCCCATCCCATGCCTTCCCCTCTGGAAACAGTTAGGTTATGTCAACAAAGATTAGAAAGTCATCACACTATCACAAAGAGGGGGCTGTTAACAGTTAGTGGCACAGTACTTTTAGCTATATTCAGGAGCATAATCCATAAAGTACAAAAACTGCTAAGGTGCACTGAAAAGAAAGAAAACTCATAAATTAATATGAAGCCTGTTCAAGGGGATGAAGGAAATACTATCAGAGGTCATGGGAGTATATAACCCATGAAATGACTAATATTCGGTATTTCCTCCTGGATCATTCACAGATACATTTTCAATACCTTAGATGACAGCACCTAGTGATGATTCACATGGCTGGAAGAACTACTTATCAGCAAGAGTCTACCATTCTGACTGGCCATGTTGACCAAATTAAATTTTGTAGTTGCTGGCCAGTGGCACATGTAGCCTTATCTGCACCCCCCCAGAGTGTCATTTCCTGAGAGAAATGTTAAGGTGATCTTGCATTTTGGTGCTAAAACTGGTGCTAAAATTCTCCATGGAAAGGCCAGGCATATATCTTTGGTCAGCAGCATCCAATGCCTTCATCCTCCCAATTTTATCCTCCCAGTTTTTTCCAGAGTAGAAGCGTGCATAGACAGGAGAATGTGCTCTTGGGTGCCACAGTCTGAACATGCTCTGGTTGCTTTCAGGCAGTAACACATCAAGTTTTCTGATTCCGACTTCTGCCATGTAGCTACTAAACAATCTCAGTCTCCCTCCATCTCTAGAGTTTAAGAGATGGCAGGGGTCACCATGCAACTGCTTGGGTAATCCAATCCCTCACTTCAGCTTCAAATTTAGGGGGGAAATTGGCTGTTTGTCACACTCACCAAACTGACACTATACTTAATATGGTGAGCATATTTGTTGAAGCCTGGCTATCACAGATTTAACATTCTTCTTTGCTTCCATTTCATTACACATCACACATTATTTTTCACAGTTCACTTATTCAGCTGTCAGCACTGAAGTGGAAAACTAATACATTGCAATGTAAATCACATGATCTAAATGCAGGTAAGAGCTGGCCCTTTTCAGTGAAGAATGAACTCCAGCATTTTGAATTTAGTTAGCAAGATGATATAGTTTAATTCTCATAAATTTATATTTTTATTCAGAAGAAATCTGTATTTCTGAGTTCAGAAATAAGCTTGAAATATACTGACTGCATTTGCTTGTCACAAATGAACAACTAGAAGAGAAGGAAAGGTTGCAGTGGTTGAGAACAAAACTTCTGTCCAGATCAAGGAGACACTGATTTTGTTTGCATTTTAATATACATTTTAATATGAATCAACACAATTTTCACTCCCCCAGAAAAGGCACAAAGCAGATTGCAACTATCCATCAGTTTTTGAAATTTTCTGAATTTTAAAATACATTTCTCTGGTTTTAGAAATGAGGGGGGGGGAGACAAAGTAGAGAAAACTGCATATAAATTTGCACATTTGGAAAACAAGTATACAAAAAGGCATGTGTTGGGGAAAATGTATTGGAAAAATGGAATATATATAAATGAATAATGCATATAACTGCATATGTTGCATTTGGCTACAATTTCTAAATTTAAGATGGAAAAAATTGTCAAATATCTTTGAATAACATTAACAATAAGGAATACAAATCTTTTTAAGAATAATTACATTGAAGTATGGAAGGAAATAAAAACTGACCTGAAAAGATGGAATAATGTTAAGATCACTGATGGGGAGGGTGGCAATGGTGAAAATGTCAGTGCTGCCAAATATTCTTTTCCTTTTTCAAAACATCCCAATTTTGGTGAATGAAAAACCATTTCAGGAATGGGAAAAAGACATTGCGAATTTTATATGGGCTGGCAAAAAGCCGCAAATCAAAATGAAATTGAGATGACACCTCAAAAGGAGGACTGGGTTTACCAAGCCTAAAATTGTATTATGATGCGTGTTGTCTGGAATGATTGAGAGAATGGATGCTACAATTGGAGGCAGTCAATAATCACTTTGGTTGACATGCATACTTATTTTATGATAAGGTGAAGATTAACTGAGAATTTGGTAACCATGTAATAAGAAAAGCTTTATATAGAGTGTGGGACAAGTACAGAGGACATATAAATAGAAACATTCCATTATGGGTCTCACCAGTGGAAGCCTTCCATAGAACGGAAAAGAGAATGGAATAATTCTGGTTAAGATATTCAGACATCTTAAGACATCTTAAGACAATCAAGGGACATTGTCAGTCTGAAAACTAATGAAGAAATGCAAGAAGAAGGATACAATGTGAAATGGTTTCAATATTGACAGATTAACGAAAGATATATAATGGATAATAAGCTATAAGGATTTTCAAAAGAACAAATGAAGTTGGAAAAGCTATTGATCATAGAAGATAAGAAATTGATATCAAAAACCTATAAACTGATACTTAAGATGGAAATGGAAAAGGAAACAATAAAGGAACCCATGAAAAAATGGGCTCAAAAATTTGGGGAAAAAAACATACAGTTAAAAGAATGAGAAACAAATTTGAACAGAAGATTAAAGTACATGCTCTCAATGGAGTTAAAAGAAAAATATTATAAAATCCAGTACCGATGGTACCTGACACCTGATAGATTAATTTTTTTATATAAAGATACAAGTGACAGATGTTGGAAATGTAAAAAAGGAAAAAAGTACTTTGTTCCATATGTGGTGGACATGCGTGGAGACAAAAAAAAAAAAAAATACTGGGCACAAATTCACAGAATAATATCAGATATTTTACAAATAAAGTTAAAGTTGAACCCCAAAACTTACATATTAAATATTGTAAATGGGGAAATGGAGAAAAAACATGGCAAGACCCTGTTTCATATGATAACAGCTGCCAGGGTGATATATGCTAAGCAATGAAAAAAGAGGAAATACCTAATATAAATGAAAGGACATGAAAAGTGTTTGAATATATTGGAATACTAGCAGATAACCTCACAGACCTGGAACAACTACTAAGGAAGAACTTACACACATTTAAACTAGACAATGAGGAAATAGAAATAGTAAAAGAGTTCTCATATCTGGGATCAAACATTGATCGGAACAGGGACTGCAGCCAGGAAATCAGAAGAAGATCAAGAATGAGGAGGGCAGCTATGAAAGAACTAGAAAAGATCCTAAATTGAAAAGACATACAACTCAGCACAAAAGTCAGAATCATAAAGCTATCGTATTACCTATCACCATACATGGATATGAGAGCTGGGCAGTCAAGAAAGAAGATAGGAGGAAAATCAACTCAATTGAGTTAAGGTGCTGGAGAAGAGTGCTGAGGATTCTATGGACAGCCAAAAGGACAAACAAATGGGTCCAAGAACAGATCAAGCCAGAGATATCCCGAGAAGCCAAGATGACAAGACTTAGACTGTCGTAGTTTGGACATGTCATGAGAAGGCATGAACCATTGGAAAAGACAATAATGTTAGGAAAGGTGGAGGGAAATAGAAAGAGAGGAAGGTCACATGTAGATGGATGGACTTTATTAAAGAGACCACAAATATGAGTCTGCAGGAGCTGGGTAGAGCAGTAGATGATAGGGGGGCCTGGAGATGTCTCATCCATAGGGTCATCATGGTTCGAGATCAACGTGAAGGCAGTTAACAAAAAAAAAAAACTATTGGAAGTGGTAAGTTAACACAACTACTTAGAAACAACTACAAAAAAATGAAAATGATGGGAAAGGATAAAAAATATTTGAAAACATTGTGAATGGACTTTTTATTGAATTTAAAGTATAAATAGATATATACAGATGAAATTATAATTTAATTAAATTAATTTAATTAATAAGAAAGACATAATAACAATGAAAAATTAATAGTCTGAGAAATAGGATAAACCAATAAAAAGAACAGAGGATCAAGAGTAAAGTGAAACATATATAGGAGAAAAGTTAAAGGGGAACAAAGCATGTAAAAATCTCTCAGGAGCGGAGGAATGGAAAATACATGTGTGTTATATATTATATGTTTTTAGATACTCAAGAAAGAATGTTTTTGTTATTGTCAGGTATGTATGGGAAGGTATGTAAGTTAGTAGATTATCTAAGTTATTTTTAAGGTGTGTTATTTTGTTATGTTTTATATTACAGATGTATTATATGTGAGAATATGTGGAATAAAAATATTTTTTTAAAAAAAGAAAAATGAGTATACAAAATGTATATATTGGAGGAAATGTGTTGGAAAAATGAAATACATATAAATGAGTAATGCATATAATTGCATAAGACACATTTTATATAAGGCATGTAAGATGTGTTTAAGTGTCTGTGCATATGCATTTGTTAAAATGTGCAAGAAAATGCAAATATATATTCATGCTAACTTTAAAAGGAAACATTTCACATTTAAGAGCAGGATGGAGAGAATCTGTTCTTGGGGGATAATCTGTTCCCTATAAAGCAAAATGAAAAGATTTGTCCCTCTGTAATGTGCACCGGTCCATACACAGACGTTTGAGATAACATTATACATTTGAAAATATTATCCACAGTGTCCAAATGCATGCATAATCCACATGCTGGAGATCAACTGAATCAGAACCTAGATTATCATTAAATTCAGAAAGCTCCACCATCAAATGAGGAAAGCAGATCATGAACACTGGGGCCATACCCTTGACCATTCAACTCATGCATGGTGGGATTTCCCTATCCTTCATCTTTGAGCCCTTGCTAGATTTGTAATGCTTGTGGAATTTGTTTTGCAGTCCTGAAAGCAGTAACATTCAGCTTCAGCCAAGGTCAATATTGCTGCCACTCGAATATTGACAGAACTGACAGCCTTCAGGAGCTACTATAGCAGTACCTCACAAGGAGCATAACTTGCCAGTTCTGGGAAGCCATCATCAGTCCATCTGAAAAATATCATCAGAAACAATAACTGTGGGGGAAAATAGATGTTCTTTGCACAAAAGGCTATGGCTTGCTATGGTGAGGGAGAAATAAAAGAACAGGACTAGCAAATGCTCTCATAGAAAGGCAAGGCAATAGAAAAGTTGCTTAGCAAGCCCCAGTAGCTCTTGTTGGAGTTGTTATTAGTGTCTTTTCAAAGTTCCATAGAAGAAAAATTCATGTGGGTGTATGTATTGGAAAATGCTATAATAATTCTAATAAAATTATATGCTACATGAAACATTATCTCAAAGAGTTACTATCAGGCCTACCTGATTTATATAAGTTTCATGATGTATCTCTAAAATTCTAAATGCCAGTGGCAGCAAATTAGCTAGGGTCAAAGTTTGTAAAATATTGTTCAGCTACCACAAAGTTGTGCCATTTAACTGCTATTAATTTATATCATATTCTATTCATTGTTGTTCAATTTTATTAAAATGTACAAGTGTCTTTTCAGCTGAACCATCCTTCAAAAGTGGAATGAAAAAACTTTAAAAGGAAACAGAGCTCAGAGAGTTACTTTTTAATGAATATGATGACAAAATGAAACCCACCTATAGCTGAGCAGTGGTATCCTTATACCACTGTCCTCTTATGGAGGGCTTCACAATATTATATTTATCCATGTATGTATGTCATTATACCCATTCTAGGCAGAGTTGGATATTATTTAGGTACACATTTATATCAACATGCCCCATTGATTTAAACGGGCATTGCCCCTCCATGAATATGTAAAACCATTGACTTGAAGTAAGTTAAAACGGAGGGGGTGACTGTATATTCGATTATAAGTCGACCTCATGTATAAGTCAAGGGCAGGCTTTTGGAGCCAAAATTATGGATTTCATTATGACCCCATGGATAAGTTGAGGTTAAAACTTAGAGGCATGTAACAAAGGATGTAAAGGACGAAGCAAAGGAGAACTATACCAAAAAATGTACAAAATTCCAGCAGGCACAAGTGTTTGTGCTCACTCTAAAGCCTTGATGGATTAGGGGGTGGGGAATGATTGCATCCAGTGCAGATCAGACTCTTGCTTTTCACCAGGGAATGGTTCCTTTTGTATAAGAGCTACAATACTTACAATGACCCATGGATAAGTCGACTTAGGTTTTTGGGGTTAATTTTTTGACTAAAATTTCTAGACTTATACATGAGTATATACAGTAAATTGGAGATGAGACCTAACTAAACACAAAATTCATATATGTTTCATGCATAGCTTATACACATAGCCATAAAATAATATTATACAATATTTTTAATAACGTTGTGTATGGAACAAAATTTGGGTACTGTACATTGAACTATCAGAAAGCAAAGATCTTTCTAAGATCACTATCTCAACCACCTATGAAACAAGTTTTGTTTTATGGAATATTTTGGATTTTGGAATTGTGACTAAGGAAGTCTCAGAGGCTGTGCAGACAGGCGGCCCTGGGCCACCACTGCTAGCAGTGGATCGGGGTCGCGGCAACCGCATGCCACGGCCCTGATCTTCCCTTTTGTCACCCCTAAAAGAGCGGCAAAATGCCGCAGCTCTTCTGCGACCTTTCGCCACAGCGTGTCTACACGCTGCGTCAGAATGGCATCAGGGTGGGCATGTGGTTGCCCCACCCCAACTCCCCCCCAGGCCAGCCCTTTAGGCCGGTCTGCAACACCTCTCAATCTGTAATCCCAAATTCACAGGAATTTCATTTTGGGTTCAGTTCTAGGCCTGTGCATACATTTTATTGCATTCTGTTGTATGAAGGTCCATCCTTGTTGTTCTGGCATTGTGATTCTTTCCTTACATCAATCCCCTGTGAAAACGGAGGGCCAACTGTATATGGCAGGGGTAGGCAACCTAAGGCCTGGGGGCCGGATGCGGCCCCCCGAGGCCTTTGAACCGGCCCAATGCCGGTCCTGCCGCCGCTGCCCCCCCTGCCGTTACCGCCCAACATGATATTGATTATTGTTGTTATTACTTGTTCTTAGGGGTTTCTTGGCAAAATCTCCACAAGGGTTTTGCAAAGTCTTTTCTGGGGCTGAGAGAATGTGCATGCATATATTTTTTATTTTTTTAAAAAACTATTTTTTTATTTTTGGTGCTTTGGCCCCTCAATTGTCTGAGGGACAGCAACCCGGCCCCTGGCTCAAAAAGGTTGCCTACCCCTGGTATATGGTATCTCATTATTGGAATAAAGGTATTCCAAAATCAAAAACAAAACAAAACAAAACTCCAAATCCAAAACACTTCTGATCCCAGGCATTCTGGATAAGGGAGACTAAACCTGTATCATCAGCTGTTGCAAAATGGGCAATTTGTAACTTGGAGATCTTTGCATTTTTTTAATTGCCCTTATATGTGTTCATTTTGACCAAAGAAAGGAGACAATTTATTTTGTCCATGTCATAGATGATGTTCTTGCTCTGTGGCAGGAGTCAGATTTATCTTGAATACTGATAATTTACAGTTCTGATGTGACACAACATGGATCTCTTTATTATGTATCATTGCTTTATTTGAATTTATATTACTTTGCTATCAGTGTAAGATATTTCAGAATTGGGCTCTATTTTGCATTTGGTGTTATTTAATTTCCTCACCTTATTCAGTAAAGTTTATTACAATCTATTCCTGGTATCTTTTTATTGTCCAGAACACACTCTCTCTGAAGCCCTTTAGGAAATTGGATGATGAAGACCCTCTGTCCCAATGGTAGATTTAAGAATTCATTTTCACAGAGCCCCTACCCCTAGCAGATCATCTGTTTGCTTACACCTGCTGGATGTGTTATCCATATTTCTGTCCCATGTCCATTTGATATGTGCTAATTCATAAATTAGTTCCATCCAATTATTAATACCTGGGTCAAAAATCTGTGCAGGAATTCATACTGAAATTATTATTATTATTATTATTATTATTATTATTTTGGTATTTTGGAGGAGTAAAACTTACACTTTGAAAGTAATTTTCTTTCAAAGTACACTTCAGTGCATCTTCAAATGTGGCACATGCTATTATTTGCCAGTGTAGCCTTTTTGCTTTCTACATAGAACAGGCCCAGCCTACACAAAAGACTACAGCAAATATACACAAATCTGATGTCAGTAATGGGATGAATGCATACATAACCATGGGCACCAGCTTTCTGGGTTTTGGATGCACTACATGTTTATCTTCCTAAGGACAAACCATAGCAGATTTAGTGAAACAGAATTTTAGACTGACATTGAGGGACTGAGAGTGCAGTGGTTTGAGCATTGGACTATGGGCCTTTCCAGACTGCTAGCAATAGTGCAAATTGAGTCCACTTTAAATGCCCTGACTAAGTGCTAGGGAATCATGGGAATTCTATTTTTTTCTGAGACATTGAACCTTCTCTGTCAGAGAGCTTTGGTGCCACAATAAACTATAGTTCCCATGATTCCCTAGCACTGAGTCAGGGCAGTTAAAGTGAACTAAATTTGCACTATTTCTGGCAGTCTGCAAAGGCCCAATGACTCTGAAGATCAGGGTTTGAATTCTCTCTTGCCCATGGAAACCCCCTGGGGAACCTTGGACAAGCCACATACTCTCAACTTCAGAGAAAGTCAAAGTCAAATCTGAACCAATCTTGCCAAGAAAACCTTGTAAAAGGTTTGCCTTAGGGTTGACATAAGTCAGAAATGATATGAAGGCATGCAACAACAAGAACTGGAGGACTGCTGCCTCATAGAACTAGTGTATACACTTGGAAGAACCAAATTTTAAAGATATTTGTGTTCTATACTCTCAGCATGCAAATAGCAAGATGGCTACTTAAATGCTCCTTCATAGTTTCCCCATACATAACCTCCTGTACATGTAGAAACAACTGCCTAAATCTGGCAGCGTGCACGGGAGGGTCACGCACGGTGGTGGAGGGCGCGCGCACGCTGCCATTCCCCCCCCTCAGCCCAGCCGAGACCTGGGCTACAGGAGACCGGCCCAGGTCTCAGAAAGGTTGCCTACCCCTGGTCTAAATGATTCCACACAGAGACAGTTAAAGGCATGGGAGTGTGGGGAAGAGGAGGAGCAGGCAAACACTTGTTCCTCCTTTCCCCCCTGCTTTCCTGTGCCTTCAACTGCCTCCCCATCCCTCCAACATGCCTGTTCCTCCTGTTCCTCCCGGGCCTTCAGCTGCCTCTTCCCCCCCCCCCCCCCCCCCCGAGACAGCTGAAGGCCTGGGATAGTAGGGAAGGCCTGTACCCCCTTTTCCCCCTGCTCTCTTGGGCCTTCAGCTGTCTCTGAAAAGGCAGCTGAGGGCCCAGATGGGGGGAAGAGGAGGTCCTGCTCCTCAGGAGGCAGAAGTCCCACCCTGGAAAAGCAGAAGTTCCCCCCAGAAGGCTGAAGTCCTTCCTTCCGCCAGGTGGAAGTCCTGTCTCCTGGCAATGGGTAACACCCGGTGCCGGAACACCTTTAAGTTTGGGCACTCGGTCTCTAAAAGGGTTGCCATCACTGTATTCTAAAATATGTAGTATGAAAGTGTATATGTGTGAAACAGCTAAATGCTTTTTCTTAGCTTCAGCCTGAGAGGAAGAGAAATTCTGCCTGAGAGGAAGAGAGATTTCACACAGGTATGGTTTCTAGAGCCTTTGATCACTCCTTTAGGACACTGACTTTTGATCCTGGTCTGCAGATAATCTGACTCCTTTTTTGGCCATCCCACCTGGCATTCCCAGGAGCTGTTTGGGACTACCTTACACATAAACTATATTCCCTATTGTTAAACTGTTGGGACATGAATGCTTAAAGATTGGTCCTTATAACTCCAAGGTTCAGAAAATGTTTTTTGGCAGGGGTTAGAGGGATACAATACCCACAGTTTACTTTAAAAATGTTCTCAGTGATATTTTTGCAAGGGCTTTAGACGCTAAAGTTGATCACAAACCATGCATATCCTTAAATGCTGATTCAGAATAGTATCATGACATGGTTGTCCATCATTATACAAATGCAGCATTAAAAGGAACAAATCTTTTAAAACTATTAAATTGATGTATTACCGTCGTTCATCAGTGTTTATACAATGATGTGAGAATAGTAAGAAACAGTAATGCCAGCATAAACCCACCTGTTTCTAGAGAGCATTTTCTATCATTGTAATAAATCAACATGCTATAGGAAACTGCATTGCAGACTTCCTTTAATACTAAATGTTAATCTTCAAAACAGCCCTTTACTGGGGAAAAAAATCTTTTTCTATTCTGTTCAGAAAGAAAATGACTCAGAGGGACTATTCATATTTTTCAACAAGCAGACTGTCCAGTTCAGTGCTGTTTCAAAATTGCTAGTTCTCAGGCTATTGTACATATTGGTTTTAAGACAGGGGGGAGGGAAAGCTAAGTTTAATTTTCCCCTGTTCTCAAAGTTATATTAACTTTTTATCATTGAGCCGAACTGCTGTCAGGCTAAATTATATATAACTAAAATCTATAAAGTCACCATACTCTGAAGTAACTCTGCATTTTCCTTTTACAGTCATTTTACCAAGGCATCCTTAACCAGCTTGTGTGCTGGGATACATTAGGGTATTGATTTGGCTGCCTCAGAGCTAGAATCTTGATATAAAGGATGTCTGTCCACATTTTAATACTCGTGACAGAGATGAAACCAGCTTCTCCCTGTTAGAAAAATAACACACTTAAAGAAAGAGACCTGATGGATATCTGTATGCTGTATGGATAGCTGTATGATCAGATATCCTTCTGTAGTGAAAAGTAGGGAAGCAAGTGAGATGGGAATATCTACGCTGTTCATTCAGCCATTGACAAAACAGCAAGGGACTAAGTTTAAAAAGTGTTTCTTATCAAAGTTCTTTGTTCAGAACTTGTTCATTTATCACAGGCATGGGCCAAAAGCATGCACATCCCAACATCCATGCTTTGTGTGTGTGCATGCACAAGCACCCATGCATTGTTCAGAACACAATGTCTATGATGTTTTCATTCTCATCCTGTGCATACTCTGAGTTCTAGGGAGAATAATAAGGATTGAGGAAGTAAGGGATACTCATAAATACTCTTAAGAAAGGTGTTGCATTAACTTTTCTGGAGTTAAAAATCCAGATAAATACAGCCACTGCTCATTCTATGCACAATTCTTTCTAAGAGCATTGTTATTGTGTGGCTTCAAGTTGTTTCCGACTTATGGCAACCCTAAGGTGAACCTATCATGGATTTTCTTGGCAAGTTTATTCAGAGGGGGTTTGACTTTGCCATCCTCTTGACTGAGAGAGTGTGACTTGCCCAAGGTCATCCAGTGGGTTCAATACTTTTTAAAAAGGCTTGTCTGGTGGCAAATACTTTTTGGTGTCTGCTCCTAGGTATGGAACCTCCTGACAAAGGAGCTCAGTTGGTCCCCATTCTGTTCTTTTTTGCTGGCAACCAAAGATCTTTAAAAACAAAACAAAACATGACTTTGGCTATTAATTGGTTGGTGCAGAAGGCTTTTTTTTTTTTAAAATGAGGTGCTGTACCTCATTTTTTTCTGTTTTGAATGTTTTAAGTTATTTTAGCACAATGTGTGAATTCAACTATTAGTTTAACTTTTTAAAAATATTTGCATTATGTAGTGTTTTAACTATATTATGTTTTAACTTACATCAAAAACTTTGAGGCTCATATAGGAAGGAAAGAAAGAAGGAAAGTATAAATAAGTAAATGAAAACTATTTTTTTCATACGTAATCCTATTCATAAAAGTGTCTGCATGTTTAGATCTTCCAGGTATAGCTTATATAAACAGCTTATATAAAACAAAATATTGCTGAAATAGTCAGAGGGAATTAAGGCAAGATGTGGGAAAGGGAAGATGCCAGAGTTTGAAGTTCCAAATCAAAACCAAACCTAGAGGGATGCAAACTTATCCAGTACAAGTTTGTATGTAGCACGTGTGTGAACACACACACTCCACACAGGTGATTTTACACTGTAAAATTAGAGTGTCATGAGCCGATGTTCTCTGTTGCTCTTTTGATCCAGAGAGAAATTTAGCCACCCTAGAC
>CM034706.1:182686970-182697774 GCA_020142125.1 Phrynosoma platyrhinos | reverse complement strand
CCGTTTCCCTCTAGAAATCCCCCTCTCTTTGCAGCTGGGGGGGAGGAGAAAGGCCTCACCACTGAGGCCAAAAGAGGTGTTTTAATTTGTTTTAACCCCTGAATGGAATAGATTTAACCCCCTTTCCTACATATAGTGGTTCCATTCTGGATCATTACTTCATATCCTTACTTTCAAATATATATATAAAAATACAGGAGTTAAATATTGCATAGTTGGAGAACAACTTTGTACAATCTCTGCAGATTACTTTAAAATAGTTTTGAAAATAATATAAGGGTAAGTGGGTTTTTTGTTTTGTTTTGTTTTGTTTAACATGGATATAATTTGTTTTGGATTGAACTGGCCAGGACCATCTCTACAAATTACATTTGTCACTGAAAGGTAGCACACATTTCTTGTTGCCATTATGGATGAAATCATGGTACATGGTCATGATATGTAGACCTGGAGTGTATCTACACTGTAGAGATAATGCAGTTTGACATCACTTTAACTACCATGGCTCCATCCTACAGAATCCTGGTATTTGTAATTTGTGAGGCACCAGTACTCATTAGCAGAGAAGGCTAAAAACATTGTAAAACTACAAATCTAAAGATTCCATCGCATGGAGCTACAACACTTAAAGTGGTGTCAGACTGCACTATTTCTACAGTGTAGATGTACACCTGAACATTTGTAGCATCTCCAGAAGTTCCAGAAGGCAACTCATGGATGGTGATCAGAAGAGCAAAACACTGACCCTACATATCACAGCACCAACAAGGCTGCACACATGCAGGCCCTCTAAATACATAGCTGTGTAACTGAGGTAAAGCATAAGCATATCTAAGAGAAATGGCAGAGCGTTTTTCCTTGGCAGCTTTGCAAAGGTTGGAGAGCATTGCACCTTTCATCCTCTGACTAACATTTCTAGTTCTTGCTTGTTAAAATGGAAACTATAATAAGCATGCTGATCATGCAAGTGTTAGAAGGCAATATTATGTCTCAGACAACCCCAAATTCTTTAAGATTCCAGTTTCATTCTTCAGCTATTGATGTTGCACTTTGCTCTTAAATGTCAGAACAAAATAACTAATACCTGCAATTTATTCAGATGACATTTCAACAATATAAGATTTTCAGATTACAAGCTTCTGCTCCATGTTCCTTCTAGTGTTACACTAAATGTGTAGATTTGGCAGATTTACATAATAGCTTTAGATAATGAATATTTATAATAATGAATGTATTTACATAATGACTGCAAGTTAAACATGCCCGATTAAAACTGCATGCTCTAATTTATGTACTAAGTTAAAAAAATACTTTACAGTTTATTTTCATTCATATTAGACAGTTTTTCTCTATAAAAAGAAATGTACCAACCTCTGCGAAGCAGAGGCAGTCTATCAAGAGTTTTTGCTCTCCACAAATTAAGCTGCAGTGTATAATTTGTACCATTCCAAATCTTACCCTATAAAATGCTTTATGGTAATTTGAGTAGGAGCTAGATATCCAACAAATGCTTGGGATAAGTATTGATATATGGCTTAGAAAAGTCAGAAGTTACTGCTTCATGAACAAAGCTCTTATTATCTCAGGCCAAATAATTTGGCTGACAAGTCCTGCACTTTTACTCTTTTGTTTATCCTGCTGTGCATTGATCTTGATCTCTGAACACTGATACATTGATCTCTGTATCTATTAGCATAACTGACCATTCTTTCCAATCTCTGTTATTTTTCCTTCCTCAGCTTCAAAACATTGAATAATTAGCTGTTATTGTTGTTTGATGTTAAGGTATCCATGGACATGGTTGTCCAAGAAAGGAGGGGTGTAGCACATCAAAACAATTTCACAGAAAGCAGTGATAAGATGGTGGCTAGTGAAGCTCTGGAATTAGCAGCATGGAATGTCCATCATCTGTTTGCCAGTGGCTCCTAACAATCTAAATATATATTGGAGGGAAAAGGAAAGAGCACAGAGAGTGATGTCAGCGTGTCAAGTGAGTATTCTTGCTTGCCTTGGGTTTCCTACACCCCAGAAAAAATGGCCTCAAAGGCAAGGATGTCACCAGAAACCTTTGGAAAGAACAATTTCCATTTAAATGAGAATTGTACTGTTGGGTCTGTTTTAGGCCTTTAAAAGATTTATTTTAGAAACATCACACAGCTGGGCAGGCAGAAAGTACCATAGTTTGATGTAATATCCAAACTGTTTTTTTTTAAATAATCAGAAATTAGGCTGCAGTATGAAGGCAGGAGTACATGAACCCAACAGCCATGGATGCAACATTGAGCCAAGGGAAGGTGATGTATGCTACCAAAAATGTTGCACAAATTCAGCAATGTTGTACAACAAAACCAGGTGTAGCTGCAGCTTCAGTCCACCTGAGTTTATTTTCCTGTTGCACAACTTCAAAACAGCAAATTTGAAGCCAAAATGTGGTACACTTCACTAGGTTGTTTCAGTTTTGCATCTTCTGTACTTCCCCTAAGAATATAGTGAAAAGCAATGGTAGAGGTAGGATTTGGATATTTTTATGTATTGTAGGAACACTCTGTGTTAATCCTAAGGTTTGATAGAAAGAAGATAATAATTAATAGAGTTCACAGTAATGATACATTATCCCAGCTACAACCTTTCTTTGACTTGACCAGCTCTCCATAGTCTAAGACACACAGATCTGATGGATGTCCTCATGATTTCCTTCAAATGATCTTGCAGAAATCTAAGTCCAGGACCTTCTGAACACAAAAAACAAGCCCTATTACAAAGCAACCTTTTTTGTAATTGTATGAATCCTGCTGTGAATTACAGGTGAAAACTGAAGAAAAACATGAAGTGCCAGTGAACCTTACTTCAACTAGCCACAAAATCAAATGTGGTGTAGATTAAAAACCCTACACATTTCTCAGTAAAGCAAAGTTATTTTATTACCTAGTACAAGAACTGGATTGGATCAGAAGGTTGTATTCTTTCACAGCTTCTTTACAAATATGTTTTTCCTCCATATACTCTGGTTTATGATGCATATAAATCATCCCCTTGTAAATTACACATCATGATTCTAATTTTCTTTATGCCAGCAGGTGAATCAGGAATTTAACTAAACCAGGCTATCAAGTAGTTATCTAAAAACTATCTGCTAGTATGTATATATAATGATATATAATGTTATAGATATTCTGAAAGTGATCTACTACAATATATACTACTGCTGCTATTATTACTATTAATTTCAGTATAAGGATTATTATGTTAAACGTATATGCCATTTTACATCAAATGATACTCAAGGCAACTGACGACTTTACAAATATAATGAAATACAGAAATAGATTGCACATGCCATTTATATTAAACAACAGACCACTTCAATATTATAACTTCCTTACTTCTGTAATAGAGTAGGAGCCTTTACAGACTGCCAGAAAAAATGCAGATTGAGGTCACTTTAACTGCCCTGGCTCAGTGCTAGGGAATCATGGGAACTGTATTTTTTTCTGGGACTTTGAGACTTCTCTGTCAGAGAGCTCTGGTGCCACAATAAACTACAGTTCCCATGCTTCCCTAGCACTGAGCCAGGACAATTAAAGTGGCCTCAAGCTGCATTATTTCTGGCAATCTGTAAAGGCCCTAAGTTTCTCAAGTTCAGTACTTTTTCAAATCTTTGCTTAAGTAAACTGCTTTATTTCTGCAGTGTGGATACACCCCTGGTGTCCTCTTTCAATACACATGAGAATTCTACATAAGATGACTTTCAAGCATGTTTCCAGCAGCAGTAAATTCCAGATAACTGTTTGCTTTTCTTAGTGTTTGAATCAATGCTTCACCTTCACTGGTTCAGCTCCATTCAACGCTAATAAGTGTTTTAACTTGCATTCATTTCCACTGATTATATCCAGCCATTTATTCCAAAAGTGTAGTT
This sequence comes from Phrynosoma platyrhinos, assembly GCA_020142125.1. Lineage (NCBI taxonomy): Eukaryota > Metazoa > Chordata > Lepidosauria > Squamata > Phrynosomatidae > Phrynosoma > Phrynosoma platyrhinos. The sequence continues at coordinate 182,693,858 of CM034706.1, read as the reverse complement.
AGGATTTAATTGCAGCCTTAATTGACTTGTATCTACAAAAAGTCTTGACTACTGATGATTTTATCAGCGATTCAGTGATGGAGGAAAACACCACATTCCTCTCTTTGCTGAAGTTGCAAGGTAGGTTTCTGCTAATGCCATTTTAACAATGAAACTCAAGGTCCTATATTACTAAGAGGTGAACTCAAGTCCTAGGCTGCCACTTTAAAGACTCCCCAAGGTTTCCAACACAATTTTGTTTGACATTTAGTTAAAGACCACCTTTATGATGTAACTATTTTTCTACTCCCTTGGTGGTCACTTAAAAAGGTTTAATTGTTGCTCTTTTAAAGGTCACTATTAGTAATTCTTTCAAGCCCTTCTCTGTAAAGCAAATTGCTGATTAGCATTGCTTTCAGCATCCTAGGATGTAGCTCTACCACCTACATTCACATGGCTTTCGTTGTTTTGGTGAAATAAGGAATATGCAAAGAGATGGACATTTTCCTTATCTGGGGACCAAACATCTTGATATTGACCTAATGTTTTCCCCTTCCATTTCAGCATTCTGTAATTTAAACGGAAAAATGTTCAGAATTGAAATATAACATTTGAAACAAAAAGCAAACAAAAGACAAAACTTCATCCAAAATGAAAATTATTAGTTGACATAGGTGGGGTGCAGACGGGTGGCTCTGGGCTGCCCCGGGAAGTGGCGGATCGGGGCCACGGCTACCCTACACCACAGCCCCGATCCTTCCTTTTGCCACCCCGAAAAGAGTGGCAAAATGCCGCTCCTTTTAGGGGCGGCAAAAGGATGCCCTAAGAGCCAGCGTGTGGCTCTTCTTCACCCTTTCCAGTGCAGTGTGTCAGAATGCTGTGCCGGGAGGGCGTCCTGATGCCGTGTGCTGTGTATAACGGCACGTGGTGTCAGGATGGCGTCAGCATGGAGTTGGAGCAGCCGGCGTGCAGCTGCCCAGCCCTATCTCTGCCTCCAGGCTGGCCCTTTGGGCCGGTCTGCAGAGGCCCATAGCAGACTAGATGTAGTCTATATAACTAGATGATTCAATTAGCAATTTTAAGCAGGCTCTGAAAAAAAATAATCAGATTTTGCCTAACAATTTTACACTTTTTTTCAGCTTTGCTTGTAAAATTGCATATGGTGTGAGGTGCAAAAGTTTTGGATCAGATTAGGTTTTGAACATACCTGATGGAGAGATATGTCTCCAAGAAATAGAAGGGTCTGGTTTTCCTGTAGCCAAGCAAGCCAGCGTGACGTTGCTTCCTTCATTCACCACAATGTCATTTGAGATATGACTTATCTTTGGAGAAACTGGAACAAAAGAATAAGAAACAGTTGAAGATTTCCTTAATCTGAAACACTTTACTCAATTAGGTAGAGATGTCATCACAGATATAATATCACACTATTTCATGTTAATTCCAGATAATAGCTACCTTGCTCCAAATTGCACTGCCTAATATAAAATTTATATTATCAGATTTAACAGGCAAATATCCTAATAAAGTAGCATTTCCCAGACATTATTTTGGCACACCTGCGTTGGATGTGTTTCCTTTACAGTTACTTTTCAGTCTACAATGCTGGGTATAGTTCCTGGGAATAAATCCTATTGAGCTCAGTGGGATTTAGTTCAGAGGAGTTGGGTAAAAAATTGCTTTGCAGATATTGTATGTATGCATATACCTCCTATGGCATGTCAAGTCTCATGCAGGGTTACTCTATGAAGTTTATCACATGGGGAGAAATTGGAAGTATAAAGGATGATTAACCCTTGATTAACCCACAATTGCACGAATGGTTTTCACACAATGTTAGCATGAAAAGTGCTGTTATCCTGTGCAGAATCCGTGATTAACCTGCACTTGCGTGCAATTGCAATGGTTTTCACATGACATTGAGAAAAACGTGATTAAAGTGCCATTATCCCATGAAGAACCAGGCAAGAAGCAACGGTAACTCATTCATAGAATTTTCCCATGAATGATTTTTTGCTGTTTCTTGCCTGGTTATTCCCTGGTTCTTCACAGGATAATGGCACTTGCCTTAATGTCATTTTAAGCACGTTTTATTGCCAATTGCACAATTTTTAGGGGTTAATAATTGTTTAAACTCCCAATTTCCCCCATGTGATAAACTCCATAGGAAAGAAACAGCAAGAAAGGGTTCAATGACTACACATTTAGTCTCATTCTTGAGACTGCACAAATCTCTCACATGTTGAGAGATAACCTTTGCCACTAGAAGCCATTTTGATCCAAGAATGCTTCTCATGAGACTTTCCAGGACTGTAAATTGTACACGGCAGGGAACCTCCATGGATGTTAAAGGCTTACTGGTGGTATCTAGAAACATATGAAGAGCTTGCAAAACCATGGGAGCTAAATGTACCATTCACAGCCCTTTCTATAGATAAGAAAGGAGATATATATTGCTGGGCATTACTTCTTTAACAAAAACTTGGGTACCAAAGGCAGAAATAACAGGGAAAAAATAGAGTTAGGTTCCTATAATCAAAACTAAAAAGAGTCATTCAACATGTTTCATTCAAGACTTAGCATATATACATGGGAAATGAAACAGTCAGGTCAGGTAAATCTTGCGTTAGCAAACAGAAACAATTGAACACTCTGGAGGCCAATTTAAAGCTTTTGTTCAGAATGCGTCCAGGAATGACTTGTTTTTTCACCAACTTCCACTTTCCCTGATTTCCATTTTGGTGGACAAAGTTACAGATTTGTGAGTTTGTCTGCTTTTATAACATACTGGGTATAGCTGGTGAGGCAGACTAATCTACTCTCCCCTTTTCTCTCTGTTTTGCTGTTCATGCATACTCAGTCAGGGGTACTGGAGGTATCTGCAGTTTGCAGGCACATACAGCCACAGCAGAGGAGAGGCTAAGGGAGAATCCTGCTCTTTCCCAACTTAAGCTGTGTTTATTGCATTGCTTTATTTCACTACTTAAGGCAGATATGCTGCTGCAACCCAACACTGAAAGTCTCTTTCTACAGCCTTCCTTCATCCTCATACCAATGCTGCCCAAAACAAAACAAAATATAACAAAACAAATAAATCTTCCCGGTAGAAGAGGATGAGGAAGAAAGGGGTAGTGGTGGTCAGGAGTAAAAAGGAGCTTCTTTGTCAGAGGCTAAGGGGCTAAACAGACTGGCAATAAACATTGGCATGGTGGTAGAGTGGAGGCGTGGCAACTGCATGCCACATGCCCAAATGCTGCCCTGACACTGGCGTCACACCACATGCCTGACCAGACGGCAGGCAGCATCATCCATTTCTCTGCACTGTGCCAAAGAAATGCGGAAAAGCCACCAAGGGTATCTTTTCATGCCTTTAAAAAAGAGTGGCATTTTGCGGTGTGTGGTTGTCGCAGCCCCAACCCAGCACTGAAAGGGGCAGTGGGATGCTGCTCCAAAGGGGTGGTCTGTTAAGCCTCTTAGTTACACCTGTACTTGCATTGCTCCTTGACAGGAGTAATACTGTCGGCCTTCGTTTTTGTGGGGGATATATTCCGGACCCCCTTGCATGAAAACGGAGATTTGGCAATATTCAATCCTGATAGGCTTGACTGGGCACACCCCTGTGGGCGCGTGCAGGAGCACACACACGGGAGAGTGCCCCAGTGATTTTCGTGGCCCCCTCCATGAATATAAAAAACTGCAGACTTTAAGTCTGCGAGAAAGGAGGGGCGGCTGTAGTTCCATAGGGCTATTTATCAACTTACCTTTGTAACATTCCTGCAATACATCTATTAGATTTATTAATTTATATTCCCCCCTCCCAAAGAGCAGTGGGGAGTGGAAGCTTGGGTTAACCCAGTTTTATTCTAACATTGACCTCATGTATAAATGTATGAGGGCACTCATGTGTAAGTCCAGAAATTTTAGTCAAAAAAATCAGCCCAAAAAATCTGAGATGACTTATCCACAGGTCAATGTAAGTACCTTAACTCTTATCAAAATAAGAACAACCCCCTTCTCTGAGTTGAGTAGCAAAGTCAAGAGCTTCATCCATCCTGGGAGAACCCAAAAGATGCACCGATTCCCTCTCCTTCCCTTCTCCATTGCAGCACCCCTTCTGGCTTTTTTGAATGTCTTAATGGGAAAATAGTGGTGTGCTCTGGCATCGTTTTCCTTTCCTTTACATCCTTTGTTACATGCCCCTGTTTTATCCTCAACTTATACACAGGTAATATAATTTGGCCCCCAAAACCTGCTCTCAACTTATACATGAGGTCAATGTACAGCTGAGTATATACGGTACTCTTCAGTGAAAATCTTTTCCAAAAACACTATGGGCCTTTGCAAACTGCCAGAAATAGTGCAAATTGAGTCCACTTTAAGGGTTAGGGTTAGTGCTAGGGAATCATGGGAAATGTTTTTTTTTCTGAGACATTGAGCCTTCTCTGTCAGAGAGCTCTGGTGCCACAATAAAATACACTTCCCATGATTCCCTAACCCTAACCCTTAAAGTGGATTCAATTTGCGCTATTTCTAGCAGTCTGCAAAGGCCCTATGTCTGGTTCTTTACACATGGTAGCCCATTTCTAATGTAGTTATTATACATTGTTTGGCAGATTCTCCAGCAGTTTGTTAGAGGCATGAGTCCAGGTTCTAAGGATGTGTCATATCATATTGTTGTCTGCCTTCAAATAATTTCTGACTTTGGTGACCTTAAAGCGACAATATCATAGGGTTTTCTTGGCAAGATTTGTTCAGAGGAGGTTTGCAATTGCATTCCCAGAGGCTGAGTAGGTTTCATGGCTCAGCTGGGATTGAACCCTGGTCGCCAGTCATAGTCCAATGCTCAAACCACTATGCCACACTGGCCCTTGTGTCATATCACAGCTGTAGTTTATTATTCCCAGTTGCATCCCCACCTGGGGCGTCACCTGGGTTGTGTGGGGATGGGGCTTATGAGTCCCTATATTGGGAAGAGGTGGGATATAAGAAAATAATAATAATAATAATAATAATAATAATAATAATAATAATAATAATAATAATAATAATAATAATGGGGCATGGCTTCCTGGAGCAGGGCTACAAGGGTGCCCCCTAGCTTGTTGCCCTGCACTGCTCTACTAATGAGTAGGCAGCATGGGGCAGGAAAGAGGGCACTTTCTCCAAGGAGAAAGCCCATGGCTGGAGGAGGAGGAGGAGCATGCACACTCTTCCCAGCTGCTCCATCTCAGGCTTTCTCTCCAGGAGAAAAGTTTGGGATGGAGGAGGAGGACAAGCACATATGCACCCTTCCCAGCTGCTCTGTCCTGGGCTTTTTCCCTGGAGAAGAATCCCTGGACAGAGGAGCTTGCAAGGACATGTGTGCACTCCTCCTCCATCCAAGGCATCCTGGAGCAGCCGGGAAGGGGGAAAGGAGAGTTTTACCGGGTGTCACCCCTCTTGTTGGTGTCACCCAATATTGTCTGCACCCTTAGAACACCCCCTAGTGATGCCAATGACTAGGCCATATATCTTTCTACCATAAGGATATATAAGGCAGCATCCAATAGTTATTATTACTTTTAAAAAATCCATGAAACCAAATGAGAGAATACTAAAACTAATCCAGGTCATTCATAAAATCAATCAGTCAAACAAACAAACAAGCAAGCAAATTCTGCACACTACATGTGCAGAAAGTATGCATACTAAATATAAGCAGCATAGGCAACAGCATTGTCTCCAGGGGCCTGTTGTTGTAACAGACTTAAATTGTTTTTTGTATATTGAAAGGAGCTTACAGCTTGGATTTCATAAGGGTGAACATTTCAGAAAAAAAGATGACACTACCAACAAGGCCCTGTTCATCATAATTAAAAAATGTTCTTGATGGTCTTAATGTTTAAATTAGAATTTTATTTTAGTAGGATTATGCTGTTTCAAGTGATTTTCAGTCAGTGCTTTGAAACTCACTTTCTTTGTAACAAAATCTCACACCAATTATTCTAGGTTTTGTGCACTGTCTGTAAGAACTCTTCCTATGGGGACCAATTTATAAAAGCTTCTGTTTGTTCGAAACCCAAATGTCAGTTCCATTTGATAAATCAGTAGTGAAGCTCCCTGGGCTCAAACAGCTTTGTCATCATCCTTTTTTCAGCAGGCTGCCTCTCTCACTCTTTTTTCACCTCTCCTGAAAACCTGTTCTTTTAGCAAAACCATTTCTAAAACATTAGATGCCGTGTGACTTATCTGCAATTTTTCTACATTACTCCATCCCAGAATTTTCATCCTATTCTTCTGCCATGAGCACCAGAATTTCTGCATAGTACCTAGGGCTATACAAGTGTCCCCATATTCACTGTGGCTGCATCTACACTGCATGATCAAGACACCACTTTAAATGCCATAGCTCAATGCTATGGAATCCTTAGATTTGTAGTGCTGTGAGATATTTAGCCTTTTCTATCAGACAGCTCTGGTGCCTCAACAAACTACAAATCTCAAGATTCCAAAGTAATGAGCCAGGGCAATTAGTGGTATCAAAGTGTATTAATTTTGCAGTGCAGATGGTGCCTTTGAAGCCTTATTGAGATTAGGCACTTTTTTAGTCCAGACTGGTTCTGATTCAGTTTGATCCAGACCCTGATCACAATTCAGAAATCCAATCACTGGTATTTCCATTAGCATACACTGAGAAATTAAAAGATCCTTTTAGAGGGGGAAGGTTTTGTAGGGAATTTTGAGCTCCACCAGTGTACTTCTGCCACGCTTCCCTTCCCATCCCCATGGTCAATAAGTCACTGAAGAGACCAGAGGCTCCTGGACACCTTTTGGTTGCCCTCCCTCATCCAGGAGCCATTATCCTCCTGGGCCTCCAGCATATATTTATCTGCCTAGCTACTAACTGACCATGAGATCCACCTAATCTCA
>CM034706.1:182669783-182680365 GCA_020142125.1 Phrynosoma platyrhinos | reverse complement strand
AATGATGCAGGATTCTTTCTGCTTTAGGGCCAGTGTGATAACATCCACTGAGTACCCTGGATTAAAATACAGTTACTGCAGAAGGGAGGATGCCAGGAAGAAGGACACAATGGCCCTTGGACTTACAGTCATCCTAAGGGCTATAGTTAAGTAAATGAGAAAGAAATGACTTATCTCCCTTCTTTTAAGACATGCCACCCAGGCCCAAACCACTCTGCCCAAGTCCAAAATGATATCCTTCCTTCCACACAAGAACCTCTGAAATGGGTCCTTATTAAATGAAACTGCTACTCCTATTCCATCCCTACCAAGAACACTTCCAAATGTTGTTCTAGACCGGGAAGAAGGCACACTATTTGATTTGTTCCATGTATTCATTAAAAAAAATCAAAGTGAGAATTATTAGAATTATGCCTCAGAATGATTAAATATGGCTCAATTCTCCCTTTTTCATTTTAAAATGTGTAGCCAGAATCTTTGTAACAAGTTTGCAGTAACAGAAAAAAGATGAAGGGAAAAAATCCAGCTTTTCAGTTTCCCAGAACAACCAAGTATAATATTACACTCGAGATTAAAATGAGTTTGTACACTTTGTCCAAAACAGAAAAAAATATTTCAAAATATGTCACTATCTAACCCTCAAAGGCAATAATCCACTCTTAGCATAGTTCATTTAATGACCTCAAAAAGCATGCATACTTTGCAGAGCATGGTCAAGATTAGAAACATATAGAAGTATTATTCCACATAAAAGGATAATTTCTTAATCAGATTCCCTATGCAGATTCATGCAATGAATCTATTACTCTAATCCACTGTGCAAAATTCTATTCTATGGCAAAGAAGAAAGTGAACATCTATGACCTATATAGCCCAAAATAAAACAAACTACCAGTATATCAATTTGGGGTTTTCAAACTCTGGTTTTTACAAAACCTTGAAGTTAAATATCACACAGAAGAAATTTTTTTTGAAGGTCATCACTTTATATTAATATTTGAATTTAACAAAAAAATAATATTTTAATGCCTTGAGACATGATGCATCACTATTTGCAATGTATAACTGATAAATGATTTTTTCCTTGCAAGCTAGTGAATGAAATCAACTGCTAGGCCTACCATACTGCATTGTTTGGGTTTTTAAAATCCGTACTTAATTTTTTGCAGGTTATTTCAATAGTTCTGTGGAAACATTATGTTGGGCACCATAAATGCATATGATTCAAAATATTCATCCTAAAAAAGTAATATCATGGGGGCTAAAGATGCAAATATTGGAATGATTATATGGTAGATTTAGAAACTGTTTAGTTATGGTTGATGGCAGATTTCCATGTTATCTCCCCATAAAAATAATGATGGACTCCTTTATCTTCTCTTGTTTTTCTAGCAACTTTTTATTATGGATACTATATGTGGGAGTTGCAAATGTATATCTCGATCCTGCCATGTTCTAAAAGCTTGAAATCTCCCATTTTGCCCTCTACCCATGTAGAAAATGGAGAGTGTCAACCTATATAGCTTTCGGAGGAATACTTTGAATCTTACAATATAATTCCTAGGACAAAATTTTGAGCAACATACATACAAGGAAGAGGGCACTCCTTTATAGGTAACATCTTGTTTGTGCTTTAACACTTTAAGAGATAGCTTAAAAGACAAAGCACTGCTCTGTTTCCTGTGAGTGGATGTGGTTTATTTAGAGAGTGGGCTAGAAATGGTTGGGGAAAGCTGGACTGCTTTGTAAGAGAGTTGGTTTTTGTTGTTTCTTTTCTTTGTTTATTGATATGGCTTAGTCACTGTGTGTTTAATGACATGTTTCCATGGAAATGGCTTCACTTTTCCAGATTTAGCCTTTCCAGGTTTTCTCCTGCATGGAAGAAAACTCATCACCCATTGCAGAGAAAAAGAGAGAAGCACTAGAACCTCTCTGAGGTGAAGGCAAGGCAAGTTCACTATCTAGCAGGGTGTCTCCACTGTGAGTTGATGGACCAACCCTTTTGTTATGAGAAGCAATATTGGTCCAGAGCTATAAAAGGCCTCAGGTGACCTTGTTGGAGGAAGGTGCTCACTTGGAATTCTATGATCATCTTGCTATGGCTGTCTGTCCTGATTTGCTGCCTAAAAAGAGCTGTTTTACAGTATGTTTATCATCAAATACCACCATTTTGAAACTTGATTTTAAACTTGATCCTTGAGATTAGATCATTATAGCCAATGACAAGTGTATTACCTCCCTCAAATGAAAAAGATTTTTGGGTGCTGTGTTGTTTCTATAGTTTGGGCATTTAAAAACTACTAGGTTACCTTGAGAAGAGAAGGATTTAGGATTAAATCAGTTTAATTCTGTAGTGAAGAAAACACTCAAGGTAACTTGGGAAGTATTTTTCAGGAGAGCAAACTACAACTGTGGTGTAGAATATCAAGCACCTCACCAAAGTAGAGATTCTAAAATTATTAAGAATGGAGCAACAAAATTAATGTGAAACTGATAGAAGGAAACTCAAGCAGTCAATACACAGAATGCCCTGGTCAATATACAAAATGCCCTAGTCTGAGTGACTATTTTCAAATGGTCAGGAAGAGCAGGCTGTGCAAGGAATTACTGGAGCAATTGAGATGGGGATGGTGGAGGAGTAGTAGGTGAAGATGCAAAGGGGTTTTGTTGGTTTCGTTGTTTGGAAAGAGGGGTTTGGAAGAAAAGGTGGTGTGTCCCCCCCATATCACCTCAGGTTATTGTTTTAGGTGTCCCATCATTCCCCTGGAAGGGAGGGGAAGGAGACAGACAAAGAGAGAGAGAAGAGCGAAGGCTGGTTGGCTGTCAGGTCCACTGTAACTCAGCTGCTCAGTCTGCCTCCTCCCCAAAGAAAAGCAGCCACTTGCCAAGAGAAAAGGAAAAAGCTGGCTGGCTGGTTCTGGGGGAAGGTTTAATTGTTACTGGTTTACTGGTCAGGTATTATGTATTTCATTTGTATGGCACTTTTCTCCTATAAGGGACCCAAGGTGGCTCACAGGTAAAAGAATTTTTAAAAATTACAATAAAACATAAAACATTTAAAATAATCTGAAATCATATAAAACAACATAACAATATACAAAAATTTTATTAGGCTTTTAAATCTAGAGTTAGGTTGGTGGGTGGTCTGGGGCAACAAAATATTTCTCATAAAGAAAAGGTTAAGAACCATTGCTCTACTGCACTAGTGATACACTATCTAAACCAGGGGTAGGCAACCTTTCCCCTTTAAGGGCCGAGGGACTTCAGCTCCCAGAAGCCTCAGCCATGTTAGCCAATAGTCCCATGTTGGCCAATAGCTCCTGGGATTCTGGGAGCTGAAGGCCCTCGGCCCTTAAAGGGGAAAGGTTGCCTACCCCTGATCTAAACCATGGGGTGGATAGAAGTATTATGATACAGTCCACCCTCCATATCCAAGGATTCCTTATGCATGGATTCAACCAACCATTGTTTGAATGTATTAAAATATATACATACATATAAATTCCAACAGGAAGGAATGGGCAGCAAGTTGCTGCTATCACTGTCTCCTTTAACCCTTCCAGTAGGTGGATGCCTACAGTGAACTCACTATGACTCATGGTAGGGCATCCCGAAAATTTACAGGAAGTACACCTCTAAAAGTATTGTGAGATTCTCAAATGATGTAATTTGAAGACCCTATACAGAGTCAAGGTGTAGCCTTAAACTCTCTTTGTGTATCTATTTTAATCCTAACTGGCTGAGCATCTACAGCTTCATCCTTGACTGTCTCATGGGGAAAGATAAAGATGGATTTGTAATTTTTATCATGAATCCACACTGGTGCACCTGTACACTATATAGCCTCACTTTACTTTATGTAGTACTTTTAGATTTTAGATTTTTTTTTATTTTATTTTTTGTAATCAATTGAAATCAGTGCATATAGTTCTGGGGAAGCATCTGGTAGATTGTGCAGAGGGTACTGAACTTGGTGTGAAAATTATTTTATAATTCAGGAAACAAAAGAATGAGTCACCGTGCATAACCAGTCCATAACCAGCTTAATTCTCTAAACACTCTCTATCTCTGACAGTTGTTTGCTTGTATTTTACTATTGTGAATAGTAACCTATCAGCAAAGGCAAGAACATGTCAAAATGCCAAATTTAAAGCCTGAATACAGCTCACCACACTACTGTGCTCATGTGTCATGTGGCCATGTTACTGGAGGACAATTGGAGTTGTAGTTCCAAAAAGTAACTTTTCCAAGTTCTGATCTAAAGTGTTGTTTGAAATGAGAGCACCAATGGTCAAAATAAAACAAGCATTGGCAGCAAGAAGAAGAAAAAAGTACACCAGACAGAGCAACCATTATATCACTGGGATGGGGAGGAGGACTCTTCAAAAAGAACAGGTTTGAAAAAGTAGCTCACTTGCCTCAAGTGAGAGCATACTGTGAACTCAAGCAATCAAGACCAGGAGTATTTTTATCCAGCTGGGACTGGAAACCCAACTCTTTTTCAAAAATCTATTCTCTACCCAGGTAGGACAGACAGGAACACAGCCTTAGAAGGAGAGTGCCAATGTGTGGCTATAACAGACTATGCATGGAATATCAGAAAGCTGCTCTCAGTTCTCTATGGAGTATACCACTAACAGCAGAGCTGTGATCTGCCCAGCATGCTCATTATTCCTCATGCATAGTGTGAACGGATTTTGCTGCTTCTTCATACAATATTTACTTCTTGTTGAGCTAGTTTCAAAAGGTCACATTTCCTCCTCTCAGACCAGTAGAAAATAACTTGTTACAATCCCCATGAACCATTTCCCTTTTATTCTAGACCGTGTATGCATCAACCATCACTTCCCTTTGCAAGACCATTTTTTTTTTAAAAAAAAAAGTTTTTAAAAGTTTTTAAAAATTCAGATATAGCCAAACATAAAGGATACAGTGGAATCTACTGGGCTCAAATCGGTTTGCATCAATCCTCCACAGTTTTGCATCATCAAACATCCTCTCTTATCTCCTTGAGTCTGATCCAAATGCTTAGTTCTTGGAAAAATTATTGTTTTAGACTACAGCTACCAGAATCCTTCACACACGATCTCTATGTCTGTCTCTCTGCTAATCTTTGTAGGACTACTCCATTTTCAAGGGCTGATCCTTCATTTGCTGGATTCTCTCCCAGTTACTACCTTCACAACTTAGGAGGCAACTTTTATTTGTCATGATTGCTGGTCCCACGACATTATGTGTTTTTCTGCCACAATTTCTTTCATGGTTCATGATTATGTGACCTTGCTTTCCTCCAGCCCTCAACAGAAAATGATTATGCATCTAAGATAGGAAGACAGTCAGCTTTTTAGTTTGAATCAAATCAATCTTTTTGGATATGTCATTAAGACACAAATGATACAAACAACTTCAGCAACAATTGCTCCTATAGTTGCTGCTGCTGCTGCTTCTTTGTCAGAATCATCAGGTCCCTGGGAACATGGGTTCTAAAAGAAGTTTCATCAAGTTCACCTTAGGGAATAGATGGAACAGGGTTGTCGGGAAGAAAACTGTTTTTCCTTTCATCATTGTCCTAAATGTGGGCGTGGAGTAAATGTTTCCCTAAACTACTTTGATACAGAAATGCTATTGTTGTGTATATATGTTGTGAATGATAAACTGGATATAGGTTTTCAATTAATGTTGCTGTCAATCACCATTGGATCCTGGGGGAGGAAGATGAATTGCCAGTTTCCAGCATTCTCTGCATTACTGCAGCAAAGGCATATAGGGAACTTTATTTATTTAACTACGATATTTACATCCCACTCTCTATTGTAAGATCTCAAAGCAGCATAGAATTAAAACAGTGTAAACAGTACCTAATAAAAAGCCAACAGAAATATTTAAGTAGGATAAAAGCATATTAAATAAACCATGGATTGACTAAAGTATGTTTGCATTTTTGCAATTGTGCTTAGATTGAGCACTTGACACCAAATCGTGCAATTCCTAAATGATTTAGACTTTTTTTTTTTTAAAAAAATGATATTTTTAATATGATAACAAATTAAATTCAACTTTTAGGGTGGGTTTTTGGCTTGAATATTTTTAACTTTGTTGTAAGGTTCTTTGGGTCCCATGTTGAGAGGATATAAATTAAACAAATTAAAGCAGCAGAAAAGACTAAAATAGTTACAACCATATACATGTATACTTTAAGAAGTACTATGGTATGACTCCAAAGGCTTTAATTTTAAAAAGCCATGCTTTATCTTGGTGTCTAAAGGAGACTGATGATGACACCAATTGGACTTCCAAGGAGGGCATTCTATAAATGGTGCAACACAACAGGTAGGCTCTCTCTCATGTCCCTATATGACATATCATTCTCACTAGTGGGATGTGAAGTTGGGCCACACCACTAATAGACCACTAAGGTCTAATCTACACTACAAAAAGTATGCAGTTTGACACCACTTTAACTGTCATGGCTCAATGCTATGGAATCCTGGGATTTGTAGTTTGCTGTGGTACCAGAGTTCTCTGGCAGAGAAGGCTAAATAGCTCACAACACTACTAATCCCATATTTCCATAGCATTTGACCAGGGCAGCTAAAGAGGTGTCAAACTGCATTATTTCTTCAGTGCCGATGAGACACACATAGGACGTTATCACAAGGGGAGTCGCAGGATTTTTTGGGGGGGATTTTTGAGGATTTGAAAAGATCAGGTTTTTGTTCAAATTAACCCCCTTTTAAATTCGAATTTAGTTATCAGACGAGGCGGAATGGGACAAATCCCGTAAATTAAAGTCTTCCGTTCATCCGGTTTATTTCCACTTTCTCCCCGCAACTCCCCATGTGATAACGTCCATACACACTAAAACGAGTTGTTGCAACTATAGCACCATTCCACTTGATTTAGTTATTTCTGTTGAAATGGGACTTTGCTTATACTACCTCACTATGACGCTTTATTTAAATAGGCAATTCTGAACAGTAGCTTAAAATATAGATATTCTATCAAGGCAGCTCTATGACTAGAATTGAGTAATAGCCCAGCTCCCCTAATGAGCTTCATCAGCCTGCTTGGGGTTAGTCATTGCAAGCAAGAGGGCATGGATCTTTGCTAGAAAGAACATGAAACCAATTTAGAAAAAAAAAAAGTGCAGAATGAGCAGATAACCGAGGGTGGAAAACTCAGTACAGAAGATTTTGAGAAAATCCTCAGGGGTAGGATATGGTTTAATTAGAAAGGTTTGCAGAAAATCCATACTTCTAAGTGGCTATAGTGCAAAGAATATAATGTTATATTATATCAAAGAACCACTGGCACCAGTCAACTTTAATACTCTGAGTCTTGGATGCAGTGTGGAAAAAACAGAGATGGAAAAGTTACTTTGGGGGAGTACAACTCTCAGGAGAAGTCTACAACTGTATTTCAAGGCCAGAATCCTGTTAGCATTAATTATGGTGGAATAGGTTTTGGCAGCAGAAGGAAAAGGGTCATGAATGGAGCAGCCATGAAGGAAAGAAGGCCTTGGAGAAAAGGATAGTTGACGAATGTAGTGGTCAGGGAAAGGGTGGAAACCAGCCAAACATTGTTATCAAGCTATATTTTAATAGGCAGTGCAAAATGACAACATTATCCTTCCAGATCACTTGGGGGTCATCAAGAAGATGGAGATGAGGAGGGAGAACACACAGCCTCCAATATTTTACAGCTGAAAACTAGTTGTATGTGTGGCCAAGAAATGTAATAATGTGGTGAAGGTGGTAAAAGTTACTATTGAGGAAGAATACACAAGTTAAGAAAAGCTGCAACACATTGCTTTTGCCTGAGCCTACTGGGAAGGGCAAGATCCAGGCCCTTCTCTCCTCTTCCCCCACTAAGGCTGCATTTACACTGCAGAAATGCTCCTGTTTGACACCATTTTAACTGCCATGGCTCAGTGCTATGGAATTTTGGGAACTGTAGTCTTGTGAGACAATTATCCTTCGCTGTCAGAGACCACTCATGCCACAACAAACTATAATTCCCAGAATTTCAAGGCATTGATGGATTATTTCTGCAGTTTGGATGCAGCCTGAGTTAACAGAGTGCAATCTACTTTTCTACTTTGAACTCAGTTTCCAGCAATGGAAGTAAGCTGAAGATAAAGGGAAAAGTTGGTGGAGGAAAGTGAAACTGGGATATTTGAAAAGCAGATTAAAAAAGTGGAACAACAGAGGGCTAATGGAAATTGTCCCTGCCAAATCAGGACAGTTCTAAAGCTGAAGGTTTTTTAGAATACATTTGAAAACTACATAATTTTCAAACACATTCTCACCAAGGGAAACAAACTGATGAAAATGTGTTTTCTTCCCTGTGAGAATGAGTAATAATCAGAAGCGCACTCCTAGGTGGGCTGTCAAAAATGGCCCAGAATGTTTCAAATCATTATTGGAGATGTCAAAATGAGGAAAGCTTTTTTTTTCTTCTTCCATATGTGGTAGACATCTAAGAAGGCGAAAAAGTTCCTGGTCTAAGATTAATTTAAAAAAAAATTAAAGCTAGATTCCTTAATATTACCAGGAATATTTCTGTTGAGCATTATGAATAAAGATGTGGATAGTAAGTATGGATCACTTTGAGATATGAAAACAACAGCAAGAGTATCATTTGCTCAATTTGGAAACAGACTGATGCACAGAAGATAGAAGAATGGATTGTTAAGGTTGTTGAGCCCAAATGGCCAAAATAATGATGGTTTTAAAGGATAAGCCAACTGAAAACTTTTCTGAGAGATTTGAAAACATTTATGGACTTTTTGAGCAATAGGAAATCTAATGATGTAATAATCTGTGGCTATGTTTATTAGTAATTTTAGTAGGATTATTTAGTTGGATCTGTAATGGTACAATAATGTCCCCCTCATTTTATTTTTATCTTCATTGCAGTCAGGATTGGGGTGGGCATCAGAGCCATACTGTGTATAAGTTGTATGCCTTCTCTCTCTCTCATTCCTTTTTTCTTCTATACCCTCTTCCTTTCTCTTCTTTTTTTCTCTCTTGTTTCGTTATCTTTGATTTATATTGTTCTGATTACAAATTAGATTGTTTATATTAAAATTAATAAAAAGATTAATCTCCCCCCGCAAAAAAGGGGGGGAGTAGCAAAGCTCTAGGCACTTTCTTGTGAGAAACAACTCCAGCCCCTGGAGCAGTTTCTCACCAAAAATCACTACACCTTTTTTTTCCCTCCAAGAGATTGTGAAGGCTAACAGAGATGAAATTCATAGTTTAAAACACCCTATACTGTTATACAGTATAACATTAAAATGGAATTCTTTTGCTGCACTACACTGGCATATTCACTTTGGTCTATGTGATGGTAGAAGGAAGGAAGGGAAGGCAACAGACAATGTAAAGAAAGTCAGGCATTGGATAAATAAGCTGCATGGAGCCAGCAAATTTTGACTGCTTTCCATCACCTCTGCTGCATGGCTGAAGACTTTGCAAATCAGCCAGCTGAGCACAGATTTTAACCTGGTTTTAGGCAGGATACAGCTGGGCAGCTGCATCGGCAAC
Organism: Phrynosoma platyrhinos; assembly: GCA_020142125.1. Taxonomy (NCBI): domain Eukaryota; kingdom Metazoa; phylum Chordata; class Lepidosauria; order Squamata; family Phrynosomatidae; genus Phrynosoma; species Phrynosoma platyrhinos. The sequence goes on along the minus strand of CM034706.1, from coordinate 182,670,817 downwards.
ATTTTGCGTGCGGTAATACCCAGCTGCATCCCGCAATAGAATTCAAACCAGCAAGGGTAAGACAATTTATTTTGTAATGTGTTAAGCTCCTAGTATTGTGAACCAAGAGGATTTCAATCTAAAACAACTTCATTTTCCAAGAATTGTAAAACAAAGAGGTGGCTCCAAATGATCTGCAGATTATTAATAAACCTGCTGTTTTGTACTGTTTTGGCTGCACAAGTTTCTAGTTAAAAACAGCACTTTGTAGGTGATCTATTTGCATCAATTGAGAGAGGTATAGGAAATCAGGCATTTCTCATTCCTGGATCCATTCGTCTTATGGAACAAAATAAATATATGTTTTAGTTTCTATCAATTATGCCAATTTGAGTTTATGTTAATTATTAGCTGATACAGTTTAAGTAGAAGGGAGGGAGTGGGGGAGGAGGGGTGGGGAGGAGGTAGTTTTATTTTAGTTTAGGGTTATTTTGTTCATCCAGGGTTATGATTTTATGTATATGAATGATTTTTTGGTATGATTTATGTTTTAAAACCTAATACAAATGATAATTTAAAAGAAATATGTCATACAAAACAGAAAAAATTATAAACAGGGGAAACAGTAATGAGTAATTAGAAGATAAGATCATTCAAACTTGCTACTAGATTAATATGTGTATATTTTTACAGTTTTGGTGTCTTAATAAAAGGTCATAAAACATAAGAACATATATCAAACTATGCAAAACTATTGTAATGCTGCAGAAAGGACAGTTAAACCTCTCATTATTAGATTTTTGTGCTCATATACATTTGTTTTGTTACAATAATATGTCAATTTTGAAAATAATCTTACAAAACAGATTAGCTTTTATTTATTTTTTTATTTTTTAAATCTCAAGTGGAATGCCATGTAGAAACCCTGTAACACCAATCTTGGAGAAGCTGCATTAGCTGCCAGTACATTTTTGTTCTGCATTCAAGTTTCTGGTGAAGATATTCAAAACCCTAAGGCAGGGGTAGGCAACCTTTTTGAGCTGGGGGCAGGTCCC
>CM034706.1:182647794-182658129 GCA_020142125.1 Phrynosoma platyrhinos | reverse complement strand
GTTGCCTACCCCTGATCTAGACACTATACTTCTACTGATGCAGCCTTAAAATTGCATTGGAAAGATAAAACACCCATTCAAATTACAATGGTTCCATAGTCTGCACTTCTTGAAATAGTTTTCTAATGTAAATACAAATATTGTGCACCCCATTAATTACACTAGAATACATAGCTGCTGCTGTAATTGAAAACAGCAATCAGAGAACTGGGTAGCACTTCAGTTATTATGAAATAATGCAGTAGAGTCTTGAAGTAAGACATTGTTCAACAACATTCCCTCTCCCACTCCTGCTTTATTTTAATGACTTCCAGCAAAACTTTCTCTCATCTGACAGTAATAACATCTGCAAGGATGCTGCATTTGAATCACCAAAAGAAAGAAAAAATCTGAACAATTTTCAACTTTCATAGAGGGAAGCTATGGTATAGGATTGTTCTACCCAGATCACAAAAATCTGTCAATTATAATTAGCCTCCATTTATGGCTCAAATCCCATGAGGTGCAAATCAGAGAACTTAAACATATTAAAGGTTGAAGTTTTAGACACACTTATTTGGACATAAGGCCCACTGGGTATCTTGAGACTTGCTTTTAAGTAAACATGCAGAGTTTAGGCCTGCAAAGCTAATGTACAAAAATACACTTTGGAGAATGTCCAGCTGTACTTGGTCAGATTCCTGGTACTGGGCTGTGTTCATGTCCTGAAAAACAATGCTTGCTTACGTGGTTAAGACTGAAACTCTATACACATTTAACTGGACATAAGCTCCCACGACCTGAATGGGACTTATTTCTGCACAGACATGAGATAGGATTGCACAGGTCTCACTGATTTTCATATGATTACAGTTTTCTCAGTTATGTCCATAAACCAATTTGTGGGTATTTCAAAACTGTTACATCATTCACACTATGTACAGGTTAATACTCTAGTGATAATGATGGATTAGAGCCTTTTCTGCTTATCTCTCCTAGAGCATATTACAATTTCCAGTAACAACAAATACAAAGCCCCTCTGGTTCCAAAGTTTCTCCTGAACCATAGAAACTATTAGGTGCTACAAATCTCATTTAGGAAACTCTTCAAAGGCAGGATTGTCTCTCATCTTGTCCACTTGTAGCATACCTTCCAACATTTCATAGGCAGAAACTGTCAGAGTGTGGTCAAGATTGCAGAGTTGATAATGAAGAAGAACACAAAAGGTAGGAGAAGCTGCAGCAGTTTGTTTTTGCCTGATCTTACAGGGAAGGTCAAGATTTGACCCCCTTTTCTCCTATCCCCCTTGCTGAATTGAGTGCACTACTTTTACACTTGAAACAAAGAGCCTTTGCAGACTGCCAGAAATAGTGCAAATTGAGTCCACTTTAACTGCCCTGACTCAGTGTTAGGGAATCATGGGAACTGTATTTTATTGTGGCACCAGAGCTCTCTGACAGAGAAGGCTCAATGTCTCAAAAAAAAAAAAAAACTACAGTTCCCATGATTCCCTAGCAATGAGCCAGGGCAGTTAAAGTGGACTCAATTTGCACTATTTCTGGCAGTTTGCAAAGGCCCACAATTTGTAGCAATTGAAGTAAGGAGGAGACAGAAATGGGACATTTTAAAAGCAACAGAAAAAGTGGGATGACACTAAAGAAATTGGGGCTGTCCCTGCCAAATTGGGGTAGTTGGGGAGTATGTACTTGGTAGATGCTTTTATTGCTATCACCATCAATTACATTTATATCTCTTCCTAAAAAACGGAGACTCAGAGAAGTTCACATATTAAAACAAATACAGTATTGTAAAAATATATAAAATGCTAACATTAACATATAATTATGTCAATTAAAACACTTAAAATAATTTAAAATATGCAATTAAAAATTAAAACAGCTTAAAACACTACAGTTAAAATCTAGACAGCACCTCTAAGAATTAAAATGGTCTGCCGGTGGAAGGCCAGGAGGTTAGCTATTTTGCATCACCAAAAATGATAAAATGCTGAGATCTGCTGTTTTTATTGGCAAAATGTGATCCTTCTCCCCTTATTCGCTCATTTTAAAAAAGAGGAAGAAGAAGAACTGGAGATGCTGGAGACAAATGGTCAAAGCCTCTCCCACTCATACTAAGGCTGCCACTACATTGCAGAATCAATGCTGTTTGACACCACTTTAGTTGCCCTGGCTCAGTGCTAGGGAATCCTGATATTTGCGGTTTGTTGTGACACCAGAGCTCTCTGTCAGAGAAGGCTAAACAGCTCACAAAACTACAAATCCCAGAATTCCAAAGTATTGAGTCATGACTATTAAAGCACTGTCAAACTGTATTAATTCTGCAGTGTAAATGCAGCTTATGCCCATCATTTGTGCTCACTTTGCCTTATATTTACTGTAGAGTAAAGAAATAACCACAACAAAAAAGATGTAGCTGCTACTTATTCTTCTTTGTCTAATGCTACAAGGTTGCTGTGAGGATAAAATGGGACGGAGATTATTTAAGAATTCTTGAGCAAACTAGAGGAAGGGTAGAATCACAGAGAGAAATTCTCACTAACTCTCAGCGGCCTTTCACATTACAAAACTATAGTGCTTTGATTCTACTTTAACAACCACGGCAACAGCTTATGCTGGAATTCAAAGTTTAGGGAGAGGGATGTACAATTCACAACCAAAGAAGTCTAAAGCTTTCCCAAACTACAAACCCAAAGATTCCATAGGATGAAGAGTGGAAACACAGCGCTATAATTTCATAGTGTGAAAGCCCTCCCTCCCAATATTACTGAATGTAAAGTTCCATGATCTCTAATCAATGGCCATGGGACTGATTGGAGGGATATACATTGTTCATACCATCCAGGAGGGGAACACATTGTCCATTGTCATAAATATGTACTTATAGGTTTTCTAGCACCTTGATCCCAATATACTTGTTCTCCCTTGTGCCCATGACCTTAACATGACCAAAGAATATCAAGCCCTTTTATATGTACAGAAGTGATTGACTGGGCTGGTAGTTGGCAAATATGTTGCAAATTACAAGGAATTAATTCTTAGCATTAATAGATAATTGCCCATCCATTTGTGAGCTGCTTTCCTTTTTATAGCAGAACCAAGGGCATGCCTGATGAATAAAGTTCATCTTGCTTTCCTTTTTAGCTCATTTGCTGTGCACTCCATTTTAATCTTTGCTGGGGCTTGCAGGAACTATAGAAATCATTAGATAAATTAATGCATTTCCTAGATAGTGCCCAATCAATGTACAGTGGCAAGGGGAACATTAAAATATTGCTATTTTTCCCCTTGGCTCTTGTACTTGGAACTGTAATTTCCCTTTGTTTCCAAAACTGATAAAGAATTATTCAATAATGAAACCCTATGGAAGACAAACAAAACCTGCCGTTTTGTAAATGATCTTGAATATGAGCTGATGCAATGGAAATAATAATAACTGCAACTTGATTTTGATCTCATATTTCTCAGTAGACTTGGGCAAAAGTCCTTCTCAGTAGACTCAGGCAAAAGCCAACTGCTGCATCCTCTCATACCTTGTCTTTTCTACTCCATTAATAATTTTTGCCATCCTAACCAAATTCTTATGTTTCTTGGCTACAGGTGCCCCAGTTTTCATATGTGAAATGTTGAAGCTTATGCTATGCAGGGGTTATGGAACCAGATTGCCAAATACATTCAGCCCTCCATATCCACAGATTCTTTATCCACAGATTCAACTATCCATGGCTTGAAAATATTTTAAAAATATATAAATTCCAAAAAGCAAACCTTGATTTTGCCATTATATAAGGGACATCGTTTTACTATACCATTGTATATAATGGAACTTGAGCATCCACAGATGTTGGTATCCAAGGGCCCACTGTTCCTGTGTCTGTATCTGCAGGGCACATATCATACTGAATATAAGCATGCAAACCACTGCATAGATGTAACTTCAAATACATGTTTCCTGGATGGGCAAGGTGATATAGTGGTTTGAGCATTGGACTATGACTCTGGAGACCAGGGACTGAATCCTTGCTTAGCCCTTGAAACCCACCAGGTGACCTTAGGCAGGTGATACTCTTTCAGCCCCTGGGAAAAGCAAAGGCAACCCCCCCTGAACAAATATTGCCAAGAAAACCTTGTAATACGTTAATTTCCAGCCATAAGTTGGAAATCACTTGAAGGCACACAACAAAGAGACTTTGCTGCTTGAGAAATAGCAGTAACCTCCCCATTCCACCGTCTAAAATCAAGGTATAGAGTAATATAAAGTCAGTCAAGTTATTTTGGCACCCAAACATAAAGATAAAACAAAGAAAACCTTGATTCCTCTAGTTGGAAGAAAAACAAAACAATAATAACTGGAAACACAAAGTTTGCCACCCTTTTTGGTAGGCAGAACCTGTCCCCTAGTGCACCTGGTGCATGATAAGGCACTCCCTGAGGCAGGTGATTCATATACAATCTCATCTTGTCCCCCTTGTACTTGCACCAGACATATGGCTGAAATAATAGCCTCACCACTAAGGCAACATTTTATAATGAATGTTTCTTTGAAGTCCCTACATTTTAGGGTCACTCACCTCCCCAGTAAAGATCCTCAACCACCATTCCCACATAAGCAGTGTCATTTCACTCAGCCCCTTTTTGTAGTTATATCTGATAGTTGTCTTCCATGCCCAACATCATGCCATATACACTAATAGGTTTTGCCTTGTGTGGTTGCCCTGCCCTGTAGTTCACACTGCCCAAATACAAACCAAGCCAATGATATGTTGTCACATTGCAATGAGTGGGTGATTATTTATGGTTCACAAATCAGTTTATAAAGCACTCGGGGACCTATTGTGATGAAAGATGCTGGCCAAATGTAATCTATTAGTGTTAGAAGGCAGGAAATCATGCTTTCTGAATTACATTAGCAGCTAGAGTCGAAGAACAATATTGGAGTCATGACTTAATATTTCTATCTGTCTGCTTTTATTCATGTTTCTGCTACAATCCTAACTTTTTTAAAAGGTATCCATTAGAACCCATTAAAAGGCAAAGCAGAGTCCCCATGACACCTTCACACACACACACAGTCTCTGACACTGCCACTGCCACCACAACCCTATGACATTCATGGTAAAAGCTCCAGTATTACAATTCTCATTGGAAAAGTACATTTTTATTCCCCACGATAATGGAGAGTCACATTTGAAAGAGTGTCTTTACAAAATGCTAAGTGAATAGAAGTCTAAACTCATTTGTCTTGATCCAGTGGTTCCCTTTAGACCTGGAAGTACACTGCATATATTAGGGTGTGAAACATACCGTTTTCCAAATATTGTTGAGCTGCAGCCCCAGCATTCTTCAGCACTGCCTATGTTGGCAAGGCTTGATGGGATGATCAACAATATCTGGAGAGTCGGGTGATTTCCACTTCTGCGATACAGATAGCTCATTGTTAATTTTAACAGCATATAAAGTGGGTATTTATTTATATTTTGGGGTGTGTCTACACAAGCTGAAAACTCCAGAGCTACCCTTGATCCACTATGCAAGCACCACATATACTGGAACAACAGTGCTATGAAGCTGCAGTGCACAGACAGATAGGCCAACTGTGCATCAGTACCTGTGCCCTGATCTTATCTTGGCTGCCACCATCACTGCTGCCTTGCCAGCCACAAAAGCAGTTCCCTTTCATAAGAGCCTTGCTGGTAATATTGCTTCAGCTGAAGTCAGAATGGGGCACTCAACCATGTGATCAGTAAAGAGTGATAGAACCAGGGAAGCAGTATGTAGACAGTGGGACATGCAAGTGGCATGTAGACAGCTGGGGGAAGGATACTTGCTCAGGAATATAGAGAGAATGGAGACCTGAGGAGAATTGAATTTTTGGTTTTTGCAACAAGCGACTGGGCTCAGAGCACATGGCAATTAGCACTGGTTCTTTAAAAAATATCAGTGGTCCTGGAAGCTCTGGAGTAAATGGCACATTTTCTTCATTTGGATGAAAATCTAAAAGAAGTAGTTCTGCTGTGGAGGGGGCCATACATCATCAGGTTTGGGGTAAGTATGGATGCGTGTTTTTTCCTTTTGTGTAGATGCACTCTTCCTTTCCTTCATTAATATCCAAGGGGTTTATTTACCTTTTTTTTAAAGTGTCAAACCTATAGATAAAGAACAGAAAAGACTTTTAAAACAATGCATAATTAAATAAGTAGGAATATGGTAACAATCAATCACTAGAAAATAAGAGCACTGGGTTATCCGGCCAAGCTATACATGCATAAACAGATAATGTCTCAGCAGGCATTTGCAACTGAACACCAATTCTCTAACCTCCCAACAAAGTAAGTTCTACCAATGATAGAACATTCCTTGGAGCACACAAATTGTATCCAACTTCTGGGTGAAAGTGATAAAACTATGGTCACATTTCAAGGCCCTTCCTATTCCAGAGTTAGAATGTTGAATAAATTAGATTTAGGTCAAGGCTCTTGAAAGACTATGCCTGTGGGAAGTTGATGGTGGCAGGATGGAAAGAGACACTTAACCCATTGCTCTCTTCAGGATGAGAATATAAATGATAAGAGTTTAGGAAAGAGGAGGCGAATATGGTGGCTTGTTGTTGTGTGCCTTCAAGTCATTCCCAATTTATGGAGACCATATCACAGGGTTTGGGTTGGGTTTTTTTTTTTTTTTTTGGCAAGATTTATTCAGAGAGAGTTTGCCATTGCCTTCCTTTGAGGTTGAAAGAGGGTGACTTGCCTAAGATGACCCAGTGGGTTTCCATGACTGAGTGGGGATTCAAACCCTGGTCTCCAGAGTCCTAGAGTCCTTATAGATCACAGTTCATATTTGTTATTTTGTGCCTTAAAGTAATTTCTGATTTATGGAGATCCTAAGAGAAACTATTATGGGATTTTCTTGGCAAGATTTGTTTAGAGGGGGGTTGTCTTTGCCTTCCCCTGGGGCTGATTAGAGTGTGACTTCCCAAGGTCACCCAGTGGTTTTCTGTGGCTGTGTGGAGATGCATACCCTAGTTCTAGTCCAATGCTCAAACCCCTAAAGCACACTAGTTCTCCAGCATGGTAGCAGTCACAGAGAAGACACATCCACTTGGGTCTTCATTTTTAAGAGCCTTATCACACTATGGAAAGGCATGTGGGAACAGGAACTTAAAAAGAGTCTCAGCTCTAGCCAACACATCAAATCCAACTCACTTGGTGATATTATATAACATTGATTTGCATGTCAGAGGGTCCTCTATTTCCCCCCTCTGAACTGAAATATTGCAGGGTTGCAGACTGCCAGAAATAGTGCAAATTGAGTCCACTTTTAGGGTTAGGGTTAGTGCTAGAGAATCATGGGAATTGTTTTTTTTTTTTCTGAGACATTGAGCCTTATCTGTCAGAGAGCTCTGATGCCACAATAAAATACAGTTCCCATGATTCTCTAGCACTAACCCTAACCCTAAAAGTGGACTCAATTTGCACTATTTCTGGCAGTCTGCAACCCCCCATTGTTCCCACTGAAATACGTATCATTTCAGCATTAACTACATGATTATGAAGTTGGGTGACTCTAATCAATTATTCAGTGAATATAGGCCTCCAATAATTTAATGGGCAGTGGCCAGTGCTTTGGCCTTCTGAGCAAGGATGACTAGCAGCAGTCTATATTCTCAGCATCTGATATTCTCAACGCTGAAGAGAAGGTAAGCAATAGGAGGAATGTCTTATGTTGTTGAAAGATATTTCTTATCTGTCCTGCTTTCTCCAAATCCTACTGCAAATGACAGAAGGCTCTCTGCCAAGTTCCCAACACTTGAGATGGATGGAGCACTTTGTTTCCATTCCATGTTAGTTTACCTGGAGCTTAATCACAGTCCATTCAATCCATTTGCATAGAAACTGAAGGCCTTTCTGCTTTAAAACTCCCATGCTTGCATGAATTTCCCCCCAAATACCAGCATCGTTTGACTGCATATTTTGATACATCATATGATAACTGCACCACACAACTTGGAGAAGCTATGGAAACTACATCTTTCAGTCCAAATGATAGCTACATTCTGGTCTGCCTATTATTCCAAGAAGTGCCCATTCTTCTGTTAGAGCCTTATTGCTTTACAAAACAAACTGGACATGCAGTGACAGAGAAGCATCTTTCTGTTTGCTTCTCTGAATGTCATCAAGGCACTTACATTCTCTTCAAGTTGTAAAAGCATAAGAGAGAGTCATAAAACTGTCCCTTTTGCCAAATGGACTTTTCCAGTGTGACAAAAGGGACAGTTTTATGACTGAAAGTGCTTCAATGGCATGCAGAGGAGCACACGGAAAGACACTTCTCTTTCACAGCTTGTCAGGTTTGCCTTGCAATGTGAAAAGGCTCTTAGAAATGAAGACCTAATGATATCATCCTTCATGTACACTATACATATACATGAGGAGAAAATGACTCAACAAGGACTGACATTTTTGGTTATGCACATAACATTTATCTCTGTTTTGTCTTGTTATATCTCTGCTTTTACACAAGAAGAAAGGGAGGGAGGGAAGATATTATATGAATGTAGGCCTTGGAACTACAACTCCCAAAATCCTCTAGACTTGTAGTTCCAAAAAGTAATGCTGCCAAGTTTTTATGAATGGGCAAGCAACACTAGTTTCCAACACTGAAAACTCTTCCAAAATAAACAAACAAACATAAATTATTACTTTGTTCAATGAGATATAAAACACAGAGTCTTGGTTAATTCACTAGAGTGTTTGTTTTCTTTTAACTAGCAGAATCTCTAGGGTTTTGTCCATCATTATAACCAGATGTTCTTTGCTCTGGAACAAATCTGTAAGCACAGTAAAGCTGACAACTGAAGTACACAGTATTTTATAACTTTTCCATGGGGTTTTCCATAAAATATTGTGCAATCAACATTTTAATTTTGCTTTGATCTGATTTTTTGTGTCTAAAATAATTTACTTGTAGTTTCTTGGCTGACTGTTTTCTTGTGAAAGTGGGGTGTAGTTTATATCAGTGATGGTGTTATGTGATTATCTACAAAGAAGGTAAGACAAAAGAAATGGTGTGTAGATCTGACAGACTCTAAAAAAAATGTGCTGTCTTGCTGGTGCAAGGATCCATTGCAGAGATGCTGCCAGAATTTATCAAGATCACTGACCATTACTCCTTCATTCTGATCCACGTGGAAGAAATGAAACAATCATACACAGTCTTCAGCTTATTACAAGTGACTTTGAGGACATGGATAAGAAGTAAATTACCTAGGAATGCAGGTGGTTATTGCATCACTCCTTCCTGTTGAAGGTGATCATCCAGGAAGAAAGAAAATAATGTTTGAGGTAGAGAGTGTTCTGCACTGATGATACCATCAGAAAAGATTTGGTTAATTTGACCATGATATGTGATTATAAGGAGGATTTTTGGCAAAAGATTGGTTGAACTTCACAGAGCTTCTTAATAAATGTTTTCTGGAAGTGTCACAAACCTGTTCATGAGGGCTTTAAATTAAATCTTACAAGTGAAGAAAACAGAGGACAGGAATATAGTGAACACCTATCCCTAGAGGAATGGCTCTGTGGTGTCACTGAATACTGTTGCACAAATCTAAGGATGTATAGGGCTGATTCCTGTTCAGGCAGGTTATGGTGGATGATACTTGGGATCCCATCCAAGTTAACAAGTTTATGGGTGAGTGATCAATATGCAGGCTTCATCATTAAGCTTGCTGACGACAGATCTCTTTAGTAATAGATAGGCATGCCCATGTTCCTTTGGCGATCAGACAAGAATTATGCCCTTTGACATGGAAGGAGGAGTGATATTTCCTATCTCATCCAGTGTGTTTCTTTAAGCATCTCTCGGTACCATATGACCTAAGATAGGCAGACTGTATAAATTGATCAACCTCAAGTCATGGCAAGTGTGTATGAGTGCTTGAAGATTTCAGGGAAGGGGATTCCTAGGCTGCTTCTGATTGCAGCTTGTTGACTCCAGCTGGAATGACATGGAGAGGTGGGTTTTCTCTGCTGTAGATACCTACATTCATTAAACACCAGGTAAACCTTGGTTTATGCAATGGTTTTGCATCACAGTGATATTCTGGAATCTGGTGCAGTAGCCCTGAATAAGCAAGCCCCAGTTCATGATGAAACTGGGATCAATAATGTCAATACTGCATAGGGAACTGGGGACAGTGGCAGACTTGCCAATGAGCAGAATATGAATATGAATATTCAGAGGTAAGCCCCGTTAAGTTCTATTAGTTCTATTAAATTAAGTTCTACTAGACCAGGGGTCGGCAACCTTAACTTACCTGGGGCTGGTCGCTGGTCCCCA
>CM034706.1:182628472-182640019 GCA_020142125.1 Phrynosoma platyrhinos | reverse complement strand
TGCTCTTATTGCCTCTCTATAAGAATAAAGAAATTTCTTATAACGGGTTCTGTCAGATAAGAGTCCAGTTGAGCACCATTTGTGCTCTAGTCGTTGTCCCATCTGCTTCATGTTCTTTAGCTCTCTGGTATACCAGGGCTTCCGATTCAAAGTGGAAAGGAAAGGACGCTTGGGAGTGATTGTGTCAATAGCCCTAGTAAGACCGATGTTCTGTATATTCACCAAGGTTTCGACAGAGTCACTGACATTATCAACCAGTAGACCCTCTAGGGCTTTCTGGAATCCAATTGGTTTCATTAGCCTTCAAGGGTGGACCATTCTAATAGGTCCACCACACCTGAAGGGGCAAACAGTGGCTCTTAGTTCTGTCCTGACCAGGAAATGATTCATCCACGACAATGCGATGGTATTAACTACCTCCGCCCCTGAATCTTCCTGTTCCGTACTGAAGACCGCATCGAGAATATGACCCACACAATGTGTTGGCTTGTTGACCAATTGGGAAAGGCCCATGGTTGTCATGGATTCCATGAACTCCTGAGCCGCACCTGTAAAACTGGTCTCGAGTGGTATGTTGAGGTTTCCCAGAACAAGAAGTCTGGGCGACTCCAACAGCAACTCCGAGACCAGCTGCATCATCTCGGATAGGGAGTCTGTTAAGCAACAGGGTGGACGTTATACCAACAGAATCCCTATACTGTCCCTGGTCTTCAGATGTCTGTACATACACTAAAAGCGGTCCATCTTCCGGATAGGTGTCCTCGTCACAGTAAGATTGTCTTTATAGACTAGAGCCACTCCGCCCCCTCACCCACTTTCTCTTACCCGCATGATAACAGTATACCCAGCTGGGAGAGCTTGATTCCAAGTAACGGCACTATCTTCTCCCAGCCAGGTTTCTGTAAAGCAAGCCAATTCAGTTTGTTTTATCCAACAGGAAGTCATTGATGATATGCGACTTGTTTTTAACCGACCTGGCATTGCAAAGGAGCAGAGTAAGGTTCTGTGGCATGGATGATAATTTCCCCATCCTATTTTGGGTAACAGAGTGAACTGAAGGCAGGATCACTTTCAAACATCGATCCCGTCTTCTTTTGCAACAGAATTTCACTCTGTTATCGCCATATCTTCCTTTGCCCCATACAACCTCAATAGCCGCTATTATTACCTCGGCCACCTCATCCCTTTCATATTCCACCTGTCTTTCTATATTGCCAGTCCAAATGTCCCCGCCCCCCAAAAAGGGACACTAATTAGGACTGGTTACTTTGTTGTTACAGTTCTAATTGTAGAGTCTGCCCACCCCCACCCTTGGGCCTTATATTGAGGGTGCAGAAAGAAGGGCCAGCACTTGACTCCTGGGCTCTTGACACTGGTGGAAATTTCTTGGGGCTGGCTACATGTTTATATTTCCTGCTCTAGCCACATCCCCTTGCTGCATCCTTCACTGTGAAGGCAGCTTAAGAGTCCTTCATTTCCTCAGCCACACCTCTCTCACTTCAATCCCGGTGGTGTTGGGATACAGGGAGCCTCTCAGCTGGTGTTTTTCAGCTGACTTGATGTTTCTTGGTTACAAAGGCAACTTAAGAATCCTCTGTTGCCTTGGCCACACCTCCCTCACTTCAGTCCCAATAGTGTTGGGATACAGGGAGCCTCTCAGCTGGTGTTTTTCAGCTGGCTGGATATTCCTTGGCACCATTCCTGTGGGAGACCATTTTGAAGCATTTCTTTTTATGATGTAAAAAAAAATCATTAATGACCTCTTTCCCCACTACTATTCTGCTAGTATTTTTTGAGCGAAAGTTCAGTTCTGCTTTAATGCTGATTTTCAGTGGTCAGTGGGTGTGCTGTGAATGTGTGGGTGTGATTTAGGGAAAGGGGTGGAAACCTCAAATTGATTTCCAGTTGAGAAACTTTTAAAGGCTTTTTTTTTTCACCTATGGGAAAAAATCCATTAGCAAATGACTACTCCCCCCAACTGGGGCTTGTCAGAGAAGCCAAGAAGGGAAAACATAGCTTACTTCCCCATATCCTGTCTCCTTTTCCTGGAATAGCCCAGTTCTCAAGTCTCTTTCTCAAATACACAAACACACACTTGTTAGAACAGAATTTATTTCATTATTCTGCCTGTTCCTGACTGAGCAGACTTGATTAATCACTGGCAGATTAATCACTATTTTACTTGCGGCTTTTATCTGCCAAAGATTAATCAAATCTATTATGAGTAAGGACCCTTCCCCAGCAAGGGGGAAAACACCTTTTAAATATAAGACCGCTTTTAATTTATAGTTCTGGAGGGAGATCTCTCTCTTTCTCTTTCTGTGCCAAACTAGAAAAAAGGGCAGCTGGGTGGGTAGCGCTAAATGCTGTTTGTGGTAAGGGTTTCGTGCAAATGAAGGATGTAATGATGGAAATATTACAAAGTTCCAATAAGGAAGAGAGTAGTTCAAATTGCATAGCACTTTTGAAAATAATGCTATTTTAGCAGAAGAAAAGCCTAGTGCAATAACAATCTTTCTCCTCTTTCCATTTTTTTTCTTTATGCACATTATTAGATCTTTAACAGCATTTTGACAGAAGACTACGGTTTCAAAGGTTTCCACTTATAGCTTATTAAACATGATTTGCCTTGCATGCACAAGATGCTTCAGCCTTAGCCTGGGTTTGACAACATAAATGATAGCTAATACTGGTAAGAAATATGACTGTATCTTGATTTATCATTTGCTCCCAATTTCATTTATTGCAGAAGGAAAAGTAAAGACTCTTCCAGGCAGTAGTCCTGTTCTGTGCTTTTGATTAATCTGTATCACCAGACTCCTCCCTTGCCCTTGGTATTACATAAAGCATTTATATAATCTTGTTTAACAAGCCTGTATTTTTAAGCTGTGCACTTCTAAAATTTATTATCATGTAAATGTCTACTGATGATGGCTTTCTTGCAGACAGATTTCAACACCAGCTTTATGGAAGAGAAAAATGAACTATATATTAGAGTGAAGAAAATCTGTATGTTGGCATATCATTTGTTACAGAATGTTTAGGTCATACCTGTAATGCCACATGTGAGATCATTTCTCCAGTAAGAGCTTTGACCTTTTATGACTTATTAGTAATGTAAGGATTATTATAAAGCATATAAGTAGAAAATGTACCCTGAACACATGACGGCAAAGTGGGTTTGTTTCCTGTTGCTTCCAGACAACTCTGCTGTCTCAGAAAACCAAGATTATTAATTGTTAATAACTGGCAGAAGGTTTCACACACTAGTTAGAGCTAAACATTGGGCAAAACTAGAATGGCCTATCTACTCAGAATAATTAGTTCAAGTAGATATTCTAAATAGTTTGCTGGAACATTCAAGCAGACTCACTTTCTCTCACTTACCTTATAACACTGTCAGTTTTTATGTATTTTATGTTGGTGTTGTGTACCTTCAAGTTGTTAGCAATTTAGGGTGACCCTAAGGTGACCCTATCACATGGTTATTGGTTTTTTTCTTGACAGAATTTGTTCAGAGGGGGTTTGCCCTTGCATTCCCCTGAGATTGAGAGAGTGTGACTTGCCCAAGGTCACCCAGTGAGCTTCCATGATTGAGTGAAGATTTGGACCCTGATCTCCCGAGTCGTAATTCAACTCCCAACCATTTCAATATGCTAGCTTTCAAACAGTACAGTACCATATTGCTGTGGAATTCTGGGACACTGTGCTAAAAGATGACAACCTTCAGTTCACCAATTTGAGACTTCACTGCAATCTGGGCAATCATGCCAAACATTCCAGGATATAACAAGTTCCAGTTATTCAAGTTCCCCACCATTCCCCTTGTTATCATTCAGCAATAAACATTTTCAGATAAGTTTCCAATCAGCAGAAGAAGACAATGTAGATAATTTTCTCACCAAAAGGACTAGCCTGGGTTGATTGGTCAATGTGCTCTCTGGTGGGGCTCCTTTTAAATCAGTACACTACCCGTTGGGATTACCTAGGAGAGGTGCTGACTACAGCAGGCCCTCCGTATCTGCAGACTTGCCATCCGTGGATTCCAACATCTGCCAATAGCAAGCCAGTGGGGGGGGGGGCAGAGGAGGAGGAGAAGGAAGGAAGAGGAGGAAGGGCCAGTGGCAGCAGGAAAAAGGAGGATGGAGGAAGGAGGGGTGGTGGCAGTTGTAGAGGTGCTGAGGGGGGAAATAAAGAGAAGGTGGAAGAGGAAGAGGATGGAGGCAAGTGAGACCTTGGGCAAGTCACTCTTTCACAGCCTCAGAGGAAGGCAATGGCAACCCCCTCTAAACAAACCTTGCCAAGAAAACCCCACAATGGTTTCACTGCCTTAGGGTTACTGTAAGCCAAGAAGGACTTGAAGGCATCCAACAACAACAACAGCAACAATAAAGAGTTCTCTCCAGTGTGGCTGGCTTCTTCTTCTTCTCCTTCTCTCCAGGTGAAGCAAGGCATGGCTGAGGTGGGCGGGTGTGTGCTGATGGCAGGGTCATTCCTTTCACCTCCCTCCTTCTTCCCTTTTCCCTTTCTCTCTCTCTCTCCCTGGCTGTCCGCCCCTTCCCTGCTCTATCTTCTGGACAAGGTGTGTGGTCACAGTGGTGGCGGTGGCAGCAGCAAGGAGCAAACATGAAGCTAAGCTTAAAGTATGGTAAGCCCGTGGGGGGAAGGGGGTATCAGAGAACAGGAGAAGGAAGGGAGAAGGAAGGAAGGAAGAGGAGAAAGAAGTCATGGCAGCTGAGAAGAGAAGGAGGAAGCAATAGCCTCCTGCCACCTGCCATGGTAAAGTGGCGCAGTAGACTTCAGATGGCCAGAAAGGCAAAGTGCCATTGTTACTAATGGTGGTGTAGCCATGTGGCTGCGCTACTATTGAGGTCAATGGGACTTGAGCATCCATGGATTTTGGCATCCGTGAGGGGATCCAGAATGGTATTTCATTCCATTGATCCGTCTTATCAGCAACAGAATAGCAATCATTCACTGAGATGGATCCTGTGTTGTCCCAGAAATAGCCTGCTATCTAGGTGGATTCTGATAGTTGTAGTAACTAATTTCTCCATGCTCTCTGTTGGCCTCAACCAAATTAAGATTTAAATGTTTAAATGTACCATATCCAATAGGGCTGTTAATTTTGTCCTTTGACAGACAGTGTGATTTACTGGACAGTAAAACATGCTTCCATCCTTAGTTATTCTG
Source organism: Phrynosoma platyrhinos (assembly GCA_020142125.1). Lineage (NCBI taxonomy): Eukaryota > Metazoa > Chordata > Lepidosauria > Squamata > Phrynosomatidae > Phrynosoma > Phrynosoma platyrhinos. Next base: position 182,634,826 of record CM034706.1, on the reverse strand, counting down.
TCTGTAAAATAAATGTCATAATGGCATACACTGTGAAATGCATGAATGACTAAGACAAATATTGCAAAGAATATAATTAGTGGTGCTTAGGACCATTTAGTTAACATCAAGTTTGAGTTATCATTTTGTTGTTGTTGTGAATTTGGTTTAAATTACTTTTTGGGGGCAAATAGTCAAAAGAAAACCCAGCATGCTGAACACATTATGGTTGTGAGGGCACTGGGCACTTGCCAGAAACATTAATAAAAGCTGATTCCATGTTATTTAGCCCCCATGGGACAGCTGACTAAAAGTAACTTTGTGTGCAAAAATGGCCGTAGGAATTGCCCTAAGGCTGTAATCTAGCAACCAACTATGCATGTACAAATCTCACTGACATCAGTGGCACTTTCATGTTCATAAATTAGATGCCCTTCAGCATAAGGAGATGCAGATAAACTAGTGACAGCTGTTGCAACTGAGACATAGAAAGGCCAAAACAGAAAAGAGCTGCAGTGTGGTGGTGTGTTTTCTTATCCTCTCCCATCTATCCACACTTCTTCAAGTTGTCAACATGTTCTTGTTAACAGGGGCTAAATATAATCAACTTCTAATTGCAAAGCATTCTAACCATCACATACAAAATTTTCAAAGAAAATGTGATTTATATTTATACCTATACTGATATCCAAACTACATCTATATCTAAATAGACAAAAGCTGTTTTCCCAAAGTACATAACTAAATATTTATTTATATTGACTATTCACTCTTATGTTAATGCAAGTTTACCACTTTGGGAATATCTTTCTTAAGCTTCCTTACGTATACACAATTTTTGTCAAACAGGAACATATATAGGTATGAATAACTTTTCTCTTATTGTTCCATGGATCTGTTCTTTTCTTCACTTTATTCCTCCTGAACACAGTTCAACTTTTCTAAACTAATTCCTAAAATTAGTTCTAGAAGTAGAACATGGGGCCTCGGCAGACGGCTTAATTGAGCCGTCTCCGAGGCCAGGAAGAGGAGGGGCCACCGCACGCGCGGCGGCCCTTCCTCTTCCTGAGGTCGCCCAGAACGCTTCCGGGCCACCGGACGTCCGGCGCGTTCAGGGCGACCTCCTCCTGCAGCGTCCGGATGCGCTGCGGGGGATAAGTCAGAGAAAGGGCGCCCGCCGCTTTTAGGGCGCCCTTTCTCTGACTTATGAAAGGAGTGCCTTTTTGGCGCTCCTTTCAGGGTCGCTCTAGGAGCGCCGCGGTGGGGCTGCCATAGCCCCGCGGCGCTCCGGACCAGGGCGTCCCAAACGCCCTGGTCTGCAGAGGGGGATAGTTCATTGTGATTTTTCGTTCCCCTGTACAAATGTTTGCAGACACATTGTGGAAACAATGCAAATAACAGTCAAATCATGTGTGATTGCAACAAGAGTCTTTTCATGAAATCTTGATACAGCCACATTTTGACAAACATAATAAGCAGAAACTGTGATAAATCATACATGCTCAATACACTATACAAAGTTTCTTTGTGCCTACAGATCTTTTTAATTTGTAGCCACCCTAGGGTGACCCTATCATGGGGTTTTCCTGGCAAGATATCTTCAGAGGGGCTGGCCATTGCTTTCTTTTGAGGTTGAGAGAGTGTGATTTGCCCAGTCACCCAGGGGGGTTCCAGACTGAATGGGATTTGAACCCTGGTCTCTCAGAGTCCTAATCCAATATCCAAACCACTACACTACACTCACTCTCACTTTGCACTACACAAGTAAATAAAAAGTGGAAACAAGTAAGATGTATTAGTTTCATTTGTGAAAGAGTTGAGAGAATCCATAATTTGACAAACGAGTAGAAATTTGGGTGATGAGAACATTGAAAGTAGTGATGCAAATCTCTTTCCTTTTTCTCCATATCCCTGAAAGTTGGGGGAGGGGGAGAAATTTTATTAGCCTTCTTGCTCCTTTGTGGAGAGCAAAATACTTCAACTTGGTCACCCCTCACAGAAAAGGGGAGGGGAGTTTAACAGGAAAAAGGATTTAACAAGAACATGTTGACAAAACCATTACTGTCAAATTCCCAGTTCCTGAAGAATGCGGGCTATAAAACACTTAGCTTTCTTTCCTTCCCTAAATCTCCTTGTAATTAGCTGTGTGAGCCATAAAATTCCATTCACAGTGTCTAACCACAGCCAAATGGAATAATTCAAATTATCCTGACCAATAGTGCACATTAAATTGAGGCACTGCCCTGGCTCAGTGCTAGGGAATTATGGGAACTGTAATTTGTTTTGGCACCAGAGCTCTCTGGCAGAGAAGGCTCAATGTCTCAGAAAAAAATACAATTCCCATGACTCCCTAGCACTGAGCCAGGGCAGTGCCTCAATTTAATGTGCACTATTTCTGCCAGTCTGCAAAGGCCCTGAGACTAGCATAATTAAAATGGGGAGGATCAAGTTATCCACGTGGTTGTATCTGTGTATAATTATGTACCATGTCAGGTGTACATGAAACACATATACATACATATACTTTTATGATTTGAAGCTAAAATGGATATTTTTATGGTGACTGGAGAGTATCATAAAACACTCAGCTCTCTTTTCCTTCCAGTCTCTAATAAGGAAGTATGCCCTGTGTTTATCTTTAGAACTGAATTACTCTTTCTCCCCCTCCTCACTTGCAGCTGACTGTCTTGACTGAAACTCACAAAATTAAAATGAATGGCTGATGCACTGTTACTTTTATTATTTAAGCAAAGAAAAAGAAAAGTCCTGGACATTGAATTTCTCACTGAAATGCTTGCCCAATGACTTCATTTGCAAATGAAGTATCTGAAAATTCTCACACATCAGTGGAGCAGGTGCCAAATTTCAGAGCTCATAAGTACTTGAGCCAAGCAAAAAATCTTATGTTTTTTAAAAAAGCAATGAGCTTTCACCACATCCCTAGCTGGAAATATCTCTACCTATCTCATTTCTCCCCACTGGCTGTCAATTAGGTGAGAAGTTAAATGGCAACATTCTTAATGTGATTCTTTGTAGCATTAATGCCTGTTATTACTCTCTATAGATTGTGAAAATTATCTATTTATTAATTGATTCTGCTTCCTGTTTTTAACCATTTCATAGACCATAAGAAGACCTGTCTTTTCATCCCATGACTATTAAGCTTTCTTAGCTATCTTGGGCTATCAGACCAAAAGAAGAATTGTCTCAACTGTATTGTCTCAAAGGCAAAGTGAGAAGAAAATCCAGTTGGCAGAATGTATTGGGATATGAAAGCAGTGAAAAGTGATAAAATAAACATTTATCCTATAAAAATGGATTCTGTGCATAGGTTCAACTCTGAGTACTAAGCTTTCTTCTTTGGAAATCAAAGGGCTAGTTTCATGAATATCACAAAACTATGAACTGATGACACAAAACAATGATTCTATGGCAAGGATGGAGAACCTTTGGTCCTCCAGGTGTTGTAGACTTCAGCTCTCAGAAATCTCTGTCATCATGGCCAATAGTAATAGACTGTGTGAGGTGCACTCCAGAAGAACTGGTGGGCCGAAGATTCTTCATTCCTAAACTATGTGGTGGATTTTTTGGCCTAAATCCTATTGCTAAGACTTTCTAGAGTAGACCCATTGAATCAATTGGATTTATCTAAGTGGAGACTCATTATTTAACAATTGATTCAAAGGGTCTACTGTAGTTAGCAGTGCCTATTAGGACTCCAGCCTGTATGTGCTAGCCACAGTCTGAAATACTGGTTACCATTAGGCAGTATCACACAAAAATTCAACAAGTCTGTCAGCAGTCACTGAAAAAATTATTATCCAAGAGTTGTGGAGGACCTGACAAGTAAGCAACAAAATAGTATAGCATTTTGGAATCTTCCATCTGGGAGCTTTTTTATCAGATTAGCCACCGTTATTGCTGAGCTACAGAATATTATATTGTTCCTTTACTACTGTGATTAAACTGCTACACAGGATTAGGGTCAAAGTGGAAATGTTAGTCCCAGCTAAAGTAGTTGCCATAAGTCAATGGAAGCTTGACAAATCAACACTTATTTAAGTTTATTAATTCAGTGGGATCAACTTTAGCTGAAATGAATAATTGTATTTAGGACCAAACTATATAAGAATTTGGTTTTGCACCATTCTTTTTTTTTTTTAATCACCCTGTATTTAATTATTGTATTTTCTACAGACCTATTATTCCCTTTAATTCCTTTTATGGATTTCATCTTTTGCATCCATTACCCAGCCTTGTTTTCCTTCATTATATGAAAGGAAAAGATCCGAAATCATGATTCTGCAGAATCAGGATTCCAAATAGACTTCCCTCCTTCACAGAGGCTAGCAGAGAATGTGATGGCAAACACAAGGTCAGCAGATGTGGTGCTTGTTTCCTCTTCATCACATATAAACAGGAGTTATACAAGGCCTCAAACGATGAAATTAAATGAGAAGAATGCTGTTACTTCTAAATTTGTTGTTGTGTTCCTTTAATGAATTTTTGACTTATGGCTACTGTAAGGCAAACCTGTTATGGGTTTTTCTTGGCAAGATTTGTTCAAAGAAGGTTTGCCACTGCCTTCCTCTGAGGCTGAGAAAAAGTGCCTTGCCCAAAACCACCCCATGGGTTTCCATGGCTGACCTGAGGATTTGACTCCTGGTCTACCAGAGTCCTAGTCCAGTATTTAAACCACTACACTATGCTGGCTCTTTCTGCTCCCAAATACTTCTCTGTACATTGGGGGATATGCAATCTCTGCATTAGTACCATACATAGGTTTCAGTGTAAATTTCTAAAGGGTATGGGAACATGGTGAGGTCTTGTGAAAGACTACCATAGCAACCTATGTTTCTTTGCCAGAAAATCAAAGAGTCTTCATTTCTTACCAAGAGTTATTTTGTCATGCAACAATTTTCCTATCAATGAAAAAGCAGAAAGACTCTCTGGAGATAATCATTCTTCAGTTTTTGATGCCATAGATTTTCCCTATTTTCTGTGACTCATACTGTTCTCTTGGTGAATTCAGAGAGTGGGAGAGAGAACTAGCACTTGTTCTTTCAGCAGACCTTTCATCACTCTCCAACATTTTTTTCATTACTGTACCCAATTTATCACTCAGAAAACAGAGATGGGGAGGAAGGGAGCTGTAGATACTGAGCCTTGGAGATATATTTGTTGCCTGTGGCTTGATTCTAGTAAAAGTGAAGAAAAAGAGGAAAATAAGGCTGCCATTTTTGTTGATTTGTTTCCCAAAGATTCAGAGGTGGGAGAACGGAATGAACTAAAAGCCGATCATATGATATAATACTTCTAACTAAGCACATTTATCAGGCAAGGCTTTCGAACTTCCTGACTCAATTGGAATGGTTAAAAGCCATTTATCATGATAGAAATATAGGAGTTGGCATATCTAATTAGATTACTGATCTGTCAGTTGACCTCTGCAAGACACACACATGCCAAACACTTTTCTGTCATAGGGTGAATGTGTAATGTACTTATTGTAGGCTCTTCTCATCCAGCTCCTCAAAAACCCAAGAAGGATTACACCATGGCCTTGCTTCAATTAATGAATTTTACTGAGATTTCAAATGCTGCTTTTCTTCACTAGTAATCTTCTTCTGTTTTTCTCTTGCTTTCTCCATCTATTTTCTTACCATGGAAAATCAGCTAAGGTGAAAAAAAAAATGGAATATCTGCACAATGCTTTCTAATTAGTAGTGTGAGGAGCCCTCCATCTGGAAATGCCCCAGGATTAGATCCTCCCTGATTAATTAGGGAGACTTTGATTCATACAGGGAACTCCTTTGAGCAAGTTTGTGCCTTGCATTGTTTGCAAAGCAGGACTCAAACAGCAAATTCTGCTTGAAAGTACTCACCTTTATTATAAATACAATTCCCTTCAGTCCATTTTTTTTTAAAAAAATAGTCTTATTAGTGCTGTATTTGCGATCAAATAAAAGTTGTATGCTTAATAAAGGCAGGACTCTTGGTCAACTGATCCTCTCTTGAGCATGTAGTAACTCTGTTCTGTGGCTTATTCTTTTCTTTGAACTACAAAACCATTTAATCCCATTTGAAAGCTGAGCTCATGACAGACCAAATTAGTTCATTCTCTTTTATTACATTATAGTAGCATCCACCATTAACTTCTAGTGTAGAAATACACATACTGCCAAATGATGGGTGTCTTCGTTTTATGCCGAAAATATACCAGGCTTTTCTACTCAAAGAAAGAGTGGTGTTGCTTTTTATTATTATTATTTCTATAGTAGCCTAAGAACATCCAAAGTGCTGAGAGTCAGTGTGGTATAGTGCTTTGAGAAAGGCAAAGGCAAACCCTCTCTGAACAAATCTTGCCAAGAAAAC
>CM034706.1:182613937-182626612 GCA_020142125.1 Phrynosoma platyrhinos | reverse complement strand
CCCCCCCCCCCCCCGGGCCCTCGGCTCAAAAAGGTTGCCTACCCCTGGTATACACTTTACCAAAAGCACACATTTTACACATTTCAGCATATTAATTCTTATCTGCTTTCCCACTGACTAAACTGTGTTTGTGCACATTTTTAATTTATATTTATTGTAGAGGTACAAATTTACTAGGTCAAAAAAAAAAAAAAAGGGGGGGAGATGATATTTCAGTGACTTATTTCCAGTGCAGTGAAACTGACAAATATAAACATGTTCTCATTGATAGTCTTTCAATCCAGCCTCATGTAGAATGTGTAATAGTGCTGCTTTGTGATGTGGGGGGAAAAAACCATCCCATTTGCAAGGGATTGGTACTATATTTAAATTGTATTATTATTAACACAAAATTTCTAGGAAGTTGGCTATGGGCTGGCAGACCTTTGAATTGTCACCAGTTTGGAGACCACTACTTTGAACAGTACTGCATTACAGTAATCCAAATGTGACATAATGATGGTATGTGCCACTGTGGCAGAAATGATACTGCAGGAATGTGCACAGTTGTCCCACTAGCTTTAATCTGCTAAAAACTGGGAGTCCAGATTCAATGATGTATCCAGGAATAAAGTGCTCTAGTCACTATCCCATTTGTTTTCTCACCAGTATCTCCCTAGTAAATCAGGGAGATAGTTTTGGTTCCACTCCATGGGAGAGGATACTCAGGAGTGAATGTGTTATGACCTTGGTTATTTTTCCATTCTAGAGGTCACCCAGAGCTTCAATAAAATTGCCTCCTCAAGACCCATGAAACTCCTCAGGAACCACCTAGATCTGTCACTTTCTGGGAAGGATCATCTTAAGCTGCACCCTCCCCCCCTTGTCAGTACGAATCCCAGTACATCTACATGCCAGCATATAGTCATTTGTTCATAAGAACAACAGTAGAGTTTCCCTATCTGTTCAACCTATATGCAGAACATATTGTAAGGAAAGCAGGCTTGGACATGGAAGGAGGAGGAATGAAAATAGAAGCAAGAAATATCAACAATCTGAGATATGCAGATGACACCATAATACTAGTAGAGAACCGCACAGACCTAGAACAACTACTAAGGAAGATCAAAGAAGAAAGTTCAAGGGCAGGCTTACTGTTGAACATAAAGAAAACTAAAATAATGACCACAGAGAACTTACACACATTCAAACTAGACAATGAGGAAATGGAATGAATAAAAGAGTTTTCATATCTGGGATCAAACATTGATCAGAATGGGGACTGCAACCAGGAAATCAGAAGAAGATTAAGAATTGGGGAGGGTGGCTATGAAAGAAAAGATCCTAAAATGCAAAAACATACAAATCAACATTGTAAGCCACTTGGATTGTTTGTCAATAAGCGGGATATAAATAAATTTTATTATTATTATTATTATTATTATTATTATTATTATTATTATTATTATTAACATAAACGTCAGAATCATACAAGCCACTGTATTCCCTATTACCATGTAGGAATGTGAGATCTGGACAGTCAAGAAAGAAGATATGAGGAAAATCAACACATTTGAGATATGGTGCTGGATAAGAGTGCTGAGGATCTCATGGATAGCCAAAAGGACAAAGAAATGGGTTCTAGAGCAGCTCAAGCCAAAAATATCTATAGAAGCCAAGATGACAAGACTTAGACTGTCATACTTTGGACACATCATGAGAAGGCAAGAATCATTGGAAAAGACAATAATGTTAGGAAAGGTGGAGGGAAGTAGAAAGAGAGGAAGGCCACATGATAGATAGATGGACTTTATTAAACAAACTATGAATATGAGTTTTCAGGAGCTGGGCAGAGCAGTAGAGGACGGGGGTGGGTGGGTGCTGGAGATGTCTCATGCATAGGGTTGCCATGGGTTGAGATAGACACAAAGGCAGTTAACAACAACAACAGAGTTCTATCAAACCACATAATTCTTTCATGTTCACATTTTATGAGTGGAGCCTGCAATGTGAGTAAGGTCAGATATCACTTGGGACACTGAAGACATGATGTCCTGAACCACTACCAACAAAGCAGTGACAAAAAGGATAATGAAGCCTCTCTAACATCATCTACAAGACTAGCCTGGTTAGCCTGGAAATGGAAATGGGTGTTGAGCATGGATGGTTTCTTCAACAACTTTTTAGCTGTTATGGCAAACATAATAAGAACTTCAGTAGTTGTGGATTAAGCACATGCTTTTACAACAGGAAGAAAGTGCTTCCACATCATGAGGACACAGAAAGAGAAACATGCTTCTCTTTACTTGCCTGCTGGGTTTGTTTGTAATGTGGTAAGGCACCCTGTTACCTTCTCTAAAAAAAAAATACTTCAACAATATGTTATGAAAGCATGTTGATCCCTTCATTCCACTCAAGCCTGAGTTTGTTTATGTCTATTTTTATTCCTTAGGCCAGGTAAAGGTGACTGAATAGTATTTTGTGTGGGGATATAGATGACACATACTCTGTTTATAGTTCTCTCTTAACTTAGCATTTGTATAGTGCTCTAAATACCCTTAAAGATCTTCACATGTACTCTCTTATTCATTCTTTAACAATCCTAGAAGATGGGTTTGCATCATCCAAATGTTACACGCAGGGAAGACAGAAGCTAAGAAACTAATTTGCCAGACTTCATCAAAACATCTGAGCCCTCTACCTTCTGTATAACCACTGTCTAGCCACTATGTCACACTATGTCAGGAATGTAAAACTTCATTTATTTCATTCTCTCACAAAAGAATCGGAATTAAAAAATAAAGTTAACAAGAGGTTTTCTGCAATTTATAACAATATTTTGGATTTTACAATGTTTTCATAAACATTTCAGTTGCACAAATAATATTTTTTTTAAAAAAATAAAACCCGAAGTTTTAAACAAAAAATGATCCATTTTATGTAAAAGGCAACATTTTTGCATGAAATCTTGTTTTGGCCAAAAAGCGTTTTGAAAAAAATGCACAGAAAATAGGGGAAAGTGTGTTTGTGGCAGGGGTGAATGCTGGTCTTTTTACTATTATAGACATATAAAATATCTCATGGTTGTTGGTAGTTTTGCTCATGGGGTGCGTCAAGACAGTCATTTTCACTGATTTTTTTTAATAAACGATCTTTTACACTCCTTTACTACAACACTTTCAATGTTTCAAAGAGATAATGTTTGTCTCTTGACTCTTTTATATTGCTCATATAGCAATATGTCTTGAGGGGTTTTTTAAAAGAGAAAAAAACTAAAATAAAATGCATAGACCTCTGATACTGCTCATTAGTGCCAATGAATATGAGAATGGTGAACAAATATCAGTAAACCACAGATTAGATTATTCAGTTTGATTAGAGATAAATCTCTGCCCAATGAAAATTTAGATGCCAGACTCTCCATATGAGGTAGTCTTCCTAAGGCTAAAACTGTAATAATATTGGCTCTCCCTTTGAGGTGGGGGAAAAAGAACTAGATATTTCAATGAGGCCTTAGCAGACATCAAAAATCAGTCTGGCTGTGAAAGCAGTGAAGAGAGAAAAATTAAATCCCCTTTTCTGAATGCTTTTCACATGATCTGCTGGCCAGTATCTACCAGAGAAGTTGCCATTGTGAAGGTTGGCTGGGTTTACATTCAATCTGCCAATTGGACTGGAGAAAAAACATCCCAAATTAGGCAAGGTTTGGTACTGCTGTTAGTTAATTTTCCTGCCAGAATGGAGTTAATCTCCTTTCCTCTCACTTTAATGCTCTTAACGAGTCATGCACTTAAGACCATATTTTCCTTTGTTGAAAGGGACACATCTAACACAAAACTACTGTTCACAGAGGACACAGAATTGTAGCACTGGGACAATAAATGGGGAATTGCAGGGAGCCAGCTTCTTCTTCTTTCTCCCAGAACACTATTCATGAAGTGGTATAACTGGGGAAGTCAAGGTAACCCAAACCCAATTTGGGCCAGTTCTCAGTATTCAAAAACAATATGCTCACTAGGAAAGATTAGGAAAAAAAAGAAACAGAATCCTATACAAACATACCAAGAGCTAACACCAAATGATGGTGGTACCTTAGTTAAAAGCAGGACACATCAGTGTGACACCTTTAGATATTCATGGTACAGAGGTACATGGTACAGGATGCTTCCCATATGGAGGATTTCCTCATCAGAGCTTGAAAACAACACTCTGACACATGAACGTGGATTTATTTAAGTTTTAGACTATTTCCCAATAAGCCCAGTTTTTTTTATTTTAACATAATGGGCTGAACCTACCGGGAAACTGGGTTAATAGTTATGCCTGCTTTCTAAAAAACCCCTTCTAAATGGGAGTGGAGAAGGAAAGCAATTCAAGTTCTGTTCAAGCAAGCAGCAGGAGAGAGAGGCTGGCAAGTGAACTAAACACAGAGAATTGAGTGGATGAGGAAGGATGTTCAAGGGACAGATACAGACAGAAAGAAAAATAAAGACCAAGTTGAGGGAGTTGAAGAGTGAGATGGGATTGGTAATGGAGGAGGGCAGAGGACATATAGATTTAGATCTAGATCTGGAGAGAGAGAGGGAGGGAGAGAGAGAAAAAAGAGAAAGAGAGAGAAAAAGCAAAGCAATGAAGTGAAGCACTAATATTGGGTGGGATACTAGAGGATGACAGAGGGTGAGCATGTTATAGAAAATTGAGTGCACAGCTCAATCACCTGGAAGCCTATCCTTCTGCTCCAGAGACTCTCTAAGCCATCTGTCCTTGAAGCTGTTTCTTGCTGTGGAATGTAATCATCCAGCTCCCCAGAAACAAGCCATGGACAGGAACTAACTCCAAAGAGGCATTTATTCTTCAGTTGCAGTATTAACAAAGAAAAACTATTTACACTCTCATGTAGATGCAGAAACAAAGAACAAAGAGAGAGCACAAGAAGAACAAAACAGAGAGCACATGCTGTGTGCTCAGGTTATCTATAGATACTGTCCATGCGGTCTCAAAACTCAGCCCCTTCCTGTGATTCTTTTCTATGTCCTGTGTCACATGAACAGTAGTTCCCACCAAACATGATGATCTAGTATGTTTACATCTTGCCTTCGTGTTCCCAGACACACTATGACCTTGACTACCTTCTGTTTTGTTATTTTGTTTTCCAACTCCAGGCAACTTTCCCAGCTAGCTGTAGAAGTTCCCATATTGTCATTTTCCCACATCTGTACATTTTCACACAAGTTGCATTTTCCAACAGAGCACACTGATAAAGAGGAGGGAACATCATTTAATGAGAAAACATAGAAATCTGAGGTAAGAGATTTGGGGAAATTGGGAGAGAGTCAAGAGAAGATATCATGTGGGCCTTATGGCTTCCAGCCAGCCTATGATTTGTTCAAAAAAGAAATGCTAACACAAAGATTCATGCAACTAATTTATTTTTTCTTACTATGGTTAATGTAAATGGATTAGATTTTAGAGCTAACTAATGATAAAACAAATTAGACGTTTTCTAGTATTGTTCCAAGCTCAGCTCCTACTGCTATCAATCAAAAGGTGTAACTATTCCATTTCCCCCCTTCTTAATAGATGTTGTTGACTGATTCAAATATGGGTGATTCAGAAAGCAGGAAAACATGTGGAGCTTACAAGTAGAGCACAATATCATAGAGCCACCATAACATTCTATAAATAAGGCAGAAGGATTTTGAATAAAAGCTTCCCCTGGAATAAAAAAATCTCATATAGAAAAGTTTATGATTAGACATTTGTCTTGAAAAATCAAAGCAACATCTTGTGACACTTTAAAGGCTTTAAAGCACACACCTGAGATCTTCTGAGGAACCATTTGAATGAAAAGCTCTGCAAGAGTATGTGTGCAAGCCCATAGAGGGGAAACAGTTAGTTAGCCTGGTGGCAGCATGAATAATCTCAGCATTCAGTTGGGAGCTTGCCAATCAGTTGGCCAATCAGTAGCCAATGTGGTCAAGGAGTGAGCTGGATCCAGATGCTGTTGAACCACCGGGGAACTGCTCACAGAAAGTATTAGATACCCCCTTGTAAGCCAGTATGGTGTAGTAATTTGAGTGCTGAATATAGGAATATTTGGTATCTATCTATCTATCTATCTAGAAGAGCCCTGGTGGTGCACAAGGGCTCTGGCAGCGCAGTGGTTAAACATTTGTACTGCAGCCACTCATTCACAAACCATAAGGTTGTGAGTTCAGTACCAGCCAGGGGCTCAGGTTCGATTGAGACCATCCTTCTGAGGTCGCTAAAATGAGTACCCAGCTTGTTGGGGGGTAATTAGCTTATACATTGTAAACCCCTTAGGGAGTGCTTAAGTGCACTGATAAGCAGTATAGAAATGTACTTGCTATTGCTATATGAAAATTTTAGCATATTGCTTCATATGTTGTTGTTGTGCACTGTCAAGTTGCTTTTGACTTGTGGCAACCTTAAGACAAACCTATCAAGGGTTTTTATTAGCAAGATTTGTTCAGAAGAGGTTTGCCATTGTTTTTTTCTGAGGCTGAGAGACATGAGTTGCCAAAATTACCCAGTGGGTTGTCATGACTGAGTGGAGATTTAAACTCTGATCTTCCAGATTCCTAGTCCAACACTCGAAACGACTACATCATGCTGCCTCTTAGGGTTGCTTCATATATAACATTCTAATACAATATTAGAAAGGAAAGGACCACATTCCAAAGAAAAAGAACAACCTTTTAGAAGAAAGGTGCTCAGCTACTTGCCAGTTAATGAGTAACAAATGTAAAATTTACAATGCAAATAAATAATCTTAGGGGAATCTCTGAATAACAGAAGTATACAGCTGACGATTCACAATAGACCGGAAAAGAGAAGAATCGAAGATAGAGATGTCAAAGTTTAACAGTTAAAAAAAAACTTTGTGGATACAGCAGCTTGAGCTCCACCTTTGTTTCATTATGTACTTTAGTTATCTGGCTTCATAATCAGTTTTATTTTATTTATGGAACCACTTCTGACTTCCTTCTTATATTGATTATTTTTAATCAAGTTTTAGAAGAGCCAAGAGTGTAGAGCTGTTGTTATTGCACCATAAATCCACAAGGATGCATTCACATTCTCTTGTGAGGCTCCATGAAAAGTGATATCCACCCTCCCAGCATTAACAATCAAACAAGCCTGCTCTAGATTATTAAAGCTCTGACTTCCTTCAAGTTATAACCAGCAGGCATGTAAGAGGGGAATTGTCTTCCAGACAGCAGCACCTCTAAGCCAAGCTTCTTTCCCCTTTTCTTTTTCTACCTGTAAGGTGTGATTGAGAGTGGAAAAACACTAGGGACTCCTTAATCTCCCCCTCCTCCCATTCTTTGTTCATTAAAAACCTTCACACACACTTCCCTGCTAAGCACATTGTTTTCTATACACAACATGGTCGTTGAGATTTTTGAAGGGAGAGTATTTGTAAACAATGTAATGCAGGAAGACAAGCCATTGATTCCTTCCCTTCACTATTTTCTGCTGCTGGTCACAAACTTTGGCCCAGAACAAGGGTGAGAAATATATGGCTCTCCGGATGCTGGATTATAACTCACATCAGTCTTAGCCAAGACTATTGATAGGAGTTCATCCAACATCTCGCTGCTCACATGTTGTCCACAAGTTTACTATCTCTAGCCCAGAACAAATGTTTCAATGCATGCATGTCTGTATGCATATAACCACTGTAGTGGGTTGAGCACTGGACTTGAACTCTGGAGATCAGGGTTCAATTCCCTGCTTGGCCATGGAAACCCGACTGGATAACCTTGGCTGAGTCATACACCCTCAGACCCCAAAAAACCCTTGATAAGTTCACCTTAAGATCATCATAATTCAAAAATGGCTTGAAGAGATGCAACAACAAATGTAACAATTATATTTTGAAAGCAAATTGGGGGTAAAGCAGACTGGCCAAAACTAGTAGCCAAAAGCCACTCTGGTCACTGTTGGGTGGAGACTGCAGTGATCACACAGCCCATTCTCAAAGGCCCAAAACAGATGGGCAAAAAGTGCCACCTTTGAGCCAATCTGGGGGTGTGGCATGCAGATGACCCCTGGATCATCTGCATGGATCATCCCTGGATCATCCAGAAGCTTCACTGAGGCCAGGTAATGTGGCCTAAACCTGGCCTCAAAAGGAGCCTTGCCGGTGGTCCATTAAAGACTGTGGCAGTGGCTGGCCTCAAGACTGCCGTGTCCAGTCACCGTGATCCTGCGCTGCTTGGAGTTTGATTGGTGCTGGAGCGGCAAGAGGCTGTCAATCTGTTTAACCCCAAAGTGAGCTGCTGCCATGGTCCCGAATGGGATGTTGACCGCAGTGGCTTTTTGCTGCTCCATTTTGTACCGGTTTTTCCCAGCTCAGTGCGCTCACAGCATGGCTTCCAGATGCATGGGGGGGGGGGTGTTGTCTGAATGTCATGCCCACAAAGTTACCCGAGGCCACTTTATTTGGCTCACTTGTCTCAACCCTATGATATGAATCCAACCCTAAAATCTCTTCTAATACTGAGTTTGTCTTTCTGCAAAGCAGCTATCATGACTGGCTCCATATTATTTTGAACTGTTATAGTGTTAGCATGTATGATCAAATGTATATTTTTAAAAACTCCTGTAAAATTCAATAAAAAGCTAATTTGATTTATTTTTAACAAGTCTATTAAATTACTTCATGAAACACAGTGATTATTATTAAAGTCTTTGCTAATAAGGAATAAATCAAATCTGAAGTGCTCTGCAAAGGTATTATAAGGATTACAAACATTCAAAATAGCCAGCTTATTCCAATTAATATTGACTTCTAGCAATGAATATTCAAAACCTTTCTAATTAGAATTCCAACTCCCAGCTAATGATTTTGCTCAGATATTGAAGTTGGAAGAGTTCCTTCTTTTGGTTAAGCAGAATAACAACAGACATAGGATCGTTGCAGACCGGCCTGAGGGTGGAGTTTGAATGGGGCAGCCTCACGCCGGCTGCCCCAACCCCACCCCAATGCTGTCCTAATGCAGCACGACTGTTTGCACACTGCACGGCATCAGGACACCTTCCCGGTGCAACTTTTGAACATGCTACGCTGAAAGGGCACAGAAGAGCCGCAGCGCTGGCTCTTAGGGCGGCCTTTTGCTGATCCTAAAAGGAGCGGTAGTTTGCCATTCTTTTTGGGGTGGCAAAAGGGAGGATCGGGCTGCAGCGTGGGATTGCCACGGCCCCGATCCGCCACTTCCCGGGGTGGCTCTGCATCAGCCCTTTGTTTAGGTCAGGGGTTGGCAACATTTTCTTACCTGGGGCCAGTAAGGTCTTCCCCAGGTCTTCCGCGGGCTGGGGGGGGATGGCGCCACACGCTCGCTTGCGCAGGCGCAGTACTTTTGGAGTACTGCGCATGTGTGAGCAAGTCGCAGCCGCCATTTTGTTTTCATTTGCACATGCGCCGAGTACTGTGCATGCGCAAACGAGTCACAGCTGCCATTTTGGAAAACAAAATGGTGGCTGCGGCGCATGCGGTGGTGGTACGCGCACGCGCGGCAGCAACAAAAACAGCCTGGGGCCAGTCCAAAGGCCTTGGGGGGCCAGATCCGGCCCCCAGGCCATAGGTTGCCGACCCCTGGTTTAGGTAATGGTTTGGAACTTCAGCACCAAGAACAGAAAATTAACCCTCCAAAACAAGTTTTGTTCCCATCTATAAATTGTTGTTGGGAAAAATAATATGACCAATACACACCCTCCAACATTTCACATCTGAAGATTAGGACACCTGTGGTGAAGTAATATCAGTGTGGTTAAAATTACAAAAGTTAATAATGAAGAATTGCCAAGCTAGGAGAGGCTGCAGCATTTTTACTTTTTCCTGAACCTACTGGGATGGTCAAGATTTAGTCCAGCACTCTGTCTCAAGAAGATGTAAGCCAAGGTGCCTGGCAAATCTTTCTTTCTTTTTTTTAAAATAGCAATCAATAACATGCTGACTCAGTACAGAAGTTCCATTTTTTGTGAACATAGGGGGGTTGCAGACTGCCAGAAATAGCGCAAATTGAGTCCACTTTTAGGGTTAGGGTTAGTGCTAGGGAATCATGGGAATTGTTTTTTTTCTCTGAGACATTGAGCCTTCTCTGTCAGAGCACTCTGGTGCCACAATAAACTACAGTTCCCATGATTCCCTAACCCTAACCCTAAAAGTGGACTCAATTTGCACTATTTCTGGCAGTCTGCAACCCCCATAGTCAATAGTCATGGACAGAGTAGACTTACACATAAACATTTTTTAAAAATTCCGTAGAAAAGTATTTAGTATTTAGCTAGTAATCATCAACTTGTTATCAATCTGCATTGGATTTGGCAGATAAAATTGCCTGACTTCCTTTAAAAAAACAGATTGAGAGATTATTCCAATCAGGATCTAGGCTCTATTGTCGTGGATATTTTTCAGCAGGTACAACTATAAATTGGAAGTTGAAGGCCTAAAGTCTACCTCCAAACCCACACACGATACATTTCTGGAAGCCTTCTTTCACTGCCTACATCTCAAGAAATGTTTCAAGGATAGTGACACCATTCAAGACAACAATGCATAGTGATTGCCCCTGTCTCCACAACACAATAACTACACTACACCAATAACTCTCAGACTCATAAAAAGAACTCAACATAGGCTCCTCATGATGGTCAGTGCACAGAATTAAACATCTGTACAGAACGTTTCTGCCACCATGGCCAGGTAGAAATAATCCATAAAATATGCATTGACAACACAATCTCAGCCACAAGGAATATACACAGTCTCAGAAACAATACTAATATTGTCATCAAAGAGGCTGACAAAGAAGGGGTTGTAGTCATCATGGATAAATCTGACTACATACAGGAGGCTGAGAGGCAACTGTCCAACACTACATTTTACAGAATCTTGTCTAACGATCTCAGTGGAAGGAATTACACGGACCTGTCAGGGAATTTCCCATGGAGATGCAGAATCAAATCTGAACTGATACACCAGTTCATTATACACCAATTCATTCTACCTATATATAAACAGGCAACCCTGGATGACCTGTCATCTCAAGCACTGGAACATTCACAGTTGGTGCTTCTGGATATATCAACAATATACTTAAACCATATGCCACCCAAACCCCAACTATGTAAAGGACACCACTGACCTCCTGTAGAAAATACAATTCCTTCACAAACTTCCAGGGAACACCATCTTAGCCATTATGGTGGATATGGAATCCTTCCATACCAACATTCCCACAAAAGGATGGATTACAAGCTGTCAGGAACATCATTCCAGATGGGACCTTAGCAGACCTAGCCATCAAAGTCTGCCATTTTGTTCTCACACCGAACTACTTCACCTTTGGAAATAACATATACCTTCAAATTAATGGTACTGCCATGGGCATACACATGGAACTACAATATGCCAATATCTTCATGGCTGATCTAGAGCAATGCTTCCTTAACTCCTGCACTCAGAAACTGTTTCTCTACCTGGGGTACATTGATAATATTTTCATAATCTGGACTCCGGAGAGCAATCACTCAAGATATGCTGACAGAATTTCAATAATTTCCATCAATTTCAGCCTGGAACTATCAACAGAACAAGTTCACTTTCTGGACACCACCGTACAGCTACACAATAGACATCTAAGCACCACACTATATCGCAAACCCACTGACCACTACACAGACTTACATGCCTCTAGTTTCCACTCTGAACACACCACCAAATCCATAGTCTACAGCCAAGCCCTCTGATACGATCACATTTTCTCAAACCCACAAGACAGGGATGCCAAACTCATGGAATTATAACAAGCATCCCTCAAGCTACAATACCCACCACATGAAGCTTGACAAAGCAACACTTGTGCCCAGGTCTAATCTTTATAGAATAGACTGGGAATAGAAAATGAGAGAACCCCACTAGTGGTGGCATACAGCTCCCAACTGAGACCACTCAGACATATCATCCATGAACCAAGGTTGTCACTAGGGGAATGCAGGGGCTGCAGGTGACACAACTTCTCCCCAAACATCTGCCTTTTGGCAGAAACAGGCTGTGATGTTTGCCTGTGTCCCATTAAAACACTGAAGAGATGGTGTGAGTGGGGAAAGGCTCAGTGCCAGGAAAAAGGAAAGGCCGTAATTGTTCTATTTTTTTTTTTTTAAAAATCTTTTTAAAATTTATTATTTAATTTTTTCCTAAAAAACATCACATCTTACCAAATTTTCACTTTAACCATATGAAATTGTGTACATACAAATACATTTAGGCTGTGTAATTTAAAGATATAATTTTAATTTTCCTAGTTGTCTATATCATAATTATTACCATTACATGCAATGATATAGGGGAAATATGATTTATGAACATTAGTACCAAAAAAACACACATTTATTTATTTATTTATTTATTTATTTCATTTTTATGCCGCCTTTCTCTCCAAAAAAGGGACCCAAAGTGGCTCAGAAAAAAATTAAAAATTTGACAGTGAAAATGTAAAAACAGTTAAATCATCTAATTAAAAGAATATAAAATTAACATTAAAAACATACAAAAATTAAAACATAGCTAAAACACACACACCCATATAAAACCACAATTATTATATTAAAAAACCTGCCTAAATTAAAAAAAAAAACATTTCATTACTGGAGAAAGGCAAGCAGGGA
>CM034706.1:182584071-182599330 GCA_020142125.1 Phrynosoma platyrhinos | reverse complement strand
AGCTGAAGTCCCTTGGCTCTTAAAGGGGAAAGGTTGCCTACTCCTGCTATAGCCTATGAGAAATGAGACCAATGCTATTACAGAGGAGAGAAAAAGAAAGTATAGGGGGATGGCAGACGGGTGGCCCTGGGCCGCCCTGGGAAGCAGAGGATCGGGGCCACTGCTACCACACACAGTGGCCCCGATTCTACCATTTGCCACCCCACAAAAGAGTGGCAAAATGCCACTCCTTTCAGAGCTGGGAAAAGGGCACCTTAAGAGCACCCGCACGGCTCTTTAGCTCCCAGTGCAGTGCATCAGGACGCTGCGCTGGAAGGACATCTTGACATCACGACATCCTCAGCGTAGGGTTGGGGCGCCCAGCGTGCAGCTGCCCCTCCCCATCCCTGCCTCCAGGCCAGCCCTTTGGGGCGGTCTGTAGAGGCCCACAGTTTTTAGGTTCCAAGAAAATTCATAATGTCTTAAAGATTGACATAATCATTGGTAGAGTTCTCATAATATTTCTACATTTTGAGGGACATGTATTATAGTAAGGTGTTCAATACAGGTTTTTCTCTCTCTGCACAATATGTATTTGAGAACTTGTCCAATGCATAAAGAACAGCTGTGCCTTGAAGCTCCTGGAGCAACCTATTGCATTAGCCTTATTGCATCAATAATGAATCAACAGCAGCATCAGATATAGTAGCATCAAGTGATGGAAGGCTGGAATTGAAACTGCTATAAATCATATTACGTATCCAATGCTCGCCGTTCTCCACTGTGACATGTGTACCCTCTTAGTAGATAGTCACTGCAGAAGTTGCAATACTGAAGACAGTGCTTTTATTACTATGGCTGGCCCAAGATACTGTCTATGCTGTCTGAGGAAGGGAGCATGTTGACATCCCCTTCTGTTCCATGTACAAAAGCCAACTAGACTGGCTGTTGAATCTTCAGCATTCCAACTTGTTGTGCTCCTATGCAGCATGTGAAGACACCAGATTAGTTGTCAGGGTCTGAGTCTCTCAGAGTTCCTGCCATGCTAGTTAATCATATATGTTGTATCTGCTATTCTTTGTATTACTGGGTGATAGGATGTGTCATACGTTTGGTATTGCCAGGTGGAAAGAATGTTTATCTATGGTAGTGTTGGTTAATGAGCAGATGTGAAGGGGAGGTAGTAGAGACCAGGATCTGTCAAGGTCTGTTCTCTGGGGATACCTGGTATGAAGAGAAACAATGGGGCTGTCTTGGGCAGAGGAGTATTTTGGTTTAGGAATGAATTGGATTTGAGTGCACAAAAAAAGTTTGAGAAATGATTTGTGCTTTTAAGGTACTGTGCAACTGAAATTGCTTTATTCCTAACAATAGTGCCATACTGTGAACTGCTTTGGTTTCTGAATAAAGCTTGCTGTTTTACACTAAAATTTGTATTTCTGAGCTAGTCAGCCATTACAGCTTAGGGCCCAGAGCAGGCTGAGCATCAGGGCGTTCTCCCCTTCAGTACTTTGTTGCCATCTACCAGTATGTACTGTCCTAGTTGATTCAATTCTGCATAGTGATACAGTTGGCCATGCCTGTTGCTCTATCTTATTATTGTTACAATATTTGATAGTTATTTTCAGCTGCAGTGCTTAACTAAGGGAGGTGAGTGAAGGAGAAAGTCTCCTACTCCCATATTACAAAAATGCTAATCTTTCCATGGAAACCCAAAGGGCAAGGAAGAGCCAAAAAAGAAAAAGAAAAAAATCCCCTAGCTGCAGTCAATTAGAGAGTAAAGACCAGGCATATTTGAAGACCAAATTTAAAAACCTTGGGCCTAAATTAAATCTCAGTATGTTGAATTTCAAATGCCTGCATCACAAATAGCCATGGCTTTAATTCTGGCAGCAGGGGATGTACTTTCCCTAGACAGTTCAGGGTAGTTAAGCTCATTATTCACTGTCATGGAATCTTTTGAAGATTATAACATTTTTTAAAATTAAAAACCTTTAAATGTTTGCCTTACAAAAAAACCTTGTGTGTGTGTGGGGTGAAGACAAATTACAAAGGAGTGGTTTCTTGTTGTTGTTTTAAGGGAAACTACCCAGTATAATTGAGACACGACTTTTGATATTTTCTCATAGTTGTTGTTAATTTCCTTTTTTAAAAAAGGTGATACACTTTTTTGAACTTGAGGTGCAGGAAGAGATTACCATTTATGTATGGTCTGCTTTGCAAACATGTTTGGATCATGTGCTATAGAACTTTTTTAAAAATTAACTTGCAAAAAATCCTGAAAGATCAGGGGACAAACTGCCAAATCCATAGCCCTACTTGGTTTGGGCCAATGAGGCAGAAGTGAGAGGACAGTGTTTTCCCCTTCTTCCTCTCTTTCTCCCTCCACATGCCTTTTTCCCTATCACATTTTCACTCCCATTGATGGACACTTGAAGCTCCTTGCCACCCAGAAACAGAAAAGCTTGGGATCTAAGCTTCCTTCAGTTTGCCAAACATGTATGCAGCACGTGACCCTTTCTATCATTACTGCTGCCAGGGCCCTGATGGCACAATATAATGGGAGCAGAGATTCCCACACCCAAAGGGAAGACCTCTGAGAGTAGCGTGCCTTCTGCACCTGCAAATTTCCTTCTCCATGAGTGAAGAAAGAAATCTCTTAAATTCTATGGTCCCCAGCATGTCCTCCAAAATGTTGTTGGGTTGTTCTCTACATTACTGCTACCCAAAGTGGTAGTCTTTGGAATGGTGCAGGTTTATGAGCCTTTCGCTACCAATTCCTGGTGAATTTTCAGGAAAGGAACAACTGTAGCCATTATGGTATTAGTTTCTGGCACACTGGAGAAAGGGGAAGAGAGTTGCTGTTCCCTCACATCAGATACCCTGAGATGTACTGGTCAAAGAGGGAGATGGGACTTTAATGATATTCCCATCCTTCATTTTTTTTTAAAAAAAGTGGAAATCAACAATGTTAAATCAATCAATGATAATGCACAAGGAACAAACTATTCAGAAAACCAATAAACCCTTCCAAAATAATCAACATATCAACATTCATTCAAGCAGCTTTCTGTTCATAAATACAATATATGGGTACACTGAACAAATACAGAGGGATCAAAGAAGTAACTAGTAAAAACAGCCAAAAATTAGGAGTATCAGAGCTCAGTATTCATGACAGAAGAAGTGTCACAATAATGCCCACCTCTTGCCCCACTAGAATTCCCAGTGCACAAGCTCATATTATTCTCAAATAAATAAATAATAACAATAATACAGATTGAGTCTCCCTTTATCCTTGGGACCAGAAATGTTTTGGATTTCAGATTTATTTTTTTTAGAATTTTGGAATATTTGCATTTACATGAGATAACTTGGACACAGGACCAAAGTCTAAACAAGATATTCATCTATGTTTTGTATATCCCTTATACACATAGCCTGAAGGTAATTTTATATGTAAGATTTTAAATAATTTTGTGTAAGAAAGAAAATTTGTGTACACTGAACCATCACAAAGCAATGGTTACACTATCTGAGCCCCCCATGTGAACAATTTTGTATTTTGGTGCATTTTCAGGAGCACCTGCTATAAACTTTGGCTGATACGCCAACTATGCCATTTCCTGGAGGTTGGGGTCACCGCAAAGGGAGATGGAGCAACCGCATGGTCCAGCAGCAGCTGCTTTAATTTTTTTTTTAATTCTCTCAGATGCATGCGTGACTGAAGATCGGCATGCCTGTGCACCTGCGCAGGACCTATCATACATGCACAGATCATGCAAGGATTCATGGGATCTTGGCTTCTCCCAATGAGTGGGTGCAGTAGACAGGCGCCACTATCTGACTGTGCCACCCTTGAGGCAGAGGAATGAGTTTGTCATCTGAAAAGACACCTACTCCACCATCCTCCTCAAAACATGTCCTACACAGATCAGGGGGGAGGGGGAGTGTACGTCCAAGGGAGATTTGTGTGGACAGATCTGAAACATGTAGCTAGTGGTCATGCAAGGGACCTAGTCAACAGAACACATGGACAAATGTTACTCCAGGAGCCCCCCCCCCCAAGCATACCAGGAAGTGGTGTGCAGGTTTTATGCACACCTGCACAGAAGAGGTCAGAAAAGCCTCTTTCATGCAAACTACTGTGCATGCTGACAGCAAGCATACATGTGACAGAGAACAGTTTCTAGGGTGCATGCGTAGGGTTACAATTAGAGTTAGTGTTCTAATATTAAGCACACCTGCACCAGTGCATCCACACCTGGAAGCATAAGACACTTTAAATTAAACCCTGCATTGTAGAGTGCATGCTCTGGATCGCCAACTCAATTTGCGGTGTGGTGGTGCATTTACACAGCTGTTTTAGATTTCCAGCACCCTTTTTCTGGTGCACCGGTGTCATTGCATATATAAGCACATGCGAAGGTGTGCATCTTTGCCAAAGAAGTGGAAATAAGCTGTTTGTTTTAGGAGCGGCCTTTCCTGGCATACAGCAGCTAGAGGGTGCTTCCCTGGTGACTTTTAGCTGTGCGTCATCTAAACGCCACACCTCCAAGTCAGCCTCAAAGCACCTCATTTTGTGTGTCTGCATAGCACTTAAGTCTTGTCATCTTGGCTTCTAGGGATATCTCTGTCTTGATCTGCTCTAGAACCCATTTGTTTGTCCTTTTGGCTGTCCATGGAATCCTCAGCATTCTTCTCCAGCACCATATCTCAAATGCATTGATTTTTCTCCTATCTTCTTTCTTGACTATCCAGCTCTCACATCCATACTTGTACCGTAATATGGAATACAATGGCTTGTATGATTCTGACTTGACATTACTTTTACATTTTTTAAAACAAACAAACATTAAAATGATTAAAAATGGGCCAAATCAAAATTATCCATCAAAAGTTAAGTATCAAAAGAATGTGGAATATTATTCCTCGGCTCATGAATGTTGTGTTATTTGATAATTAAAACAAAAACTTTAAAAGCATTGTTATCAATTATAATGAATGAAGGGTAACAAACAAGTTCTTAACTCTACGAAATACACACTAGATGGTCATAGGGCCTTTATAGACTGCCAGAAATAATGCAGCTTGAGGCCACTTTAATTGTCCTGGCTCAGTGCTGGGGTATCATGGGAATTGTATTTTTTTTTTCTGGGACATTGAACCTTCTTTGCCAGAGAGCTCTGGTGCCACAATAAACTACAGTTCCCATGATTCCTTAGCACTGAACCAGAAGAGTTAAAGTGGCCTCTAGCTGCATAATTTCTGGCAGTCTGTAAAGGGCCTCAGGGGCTCTACAGATGGCGTAAAGCGCTGTCTTGGAGCCAGGGATAGGGGCAGCCACACACCAGGCGCCCCAACCCCTTCCTGAGGATGTCATCAGAGTGTGTGCCATTGCACACGGCGAGCGATCTGATGATGTCCTCCCAGCGCAGCGTCCGGACATGCTGCGCTGGAAGAGACGCGGAAGAGATGTGCAGCATCTCTTTGGGCGCCCCTTTTGCCAGCTCTGGAAAGAGTGGCATTTTAGCGCTCCTTCCAGTGCCAGCAGAAAGGTGGATTGGGGTCACTGCATGTGTTAGCAGTGGCCCCAATCCTCCACTTCTTGGGGCAGCCCATGGTTGCCCATCTACATCCCCCCTCAGTTTCCCTATGTTCAATTTGTGGAGCAATAATGCAGACTTATCCTTGGGGCTTAGAATGTTACTTTAAAAAAAGAAGCCATCCATAACTGAGCAGAATTAAAATGATTCTCTGAATCCCACAGCAGGATGTCATTATATTCGGTCTTCTGAAAATCAGTGTTCTAAGCTCTGTTTTATTTTATAGATGTTGTTGTAAGGAAGGGAAGTAGAATCATGATAAAGGTATACACAGGAAAATGGTATACATGTATTACTGTAACTGTTGATGCTGTTATTGTTTATCGCCAGGCACTGGCCAATACACCTGGTATCTGTACATTCATTACTGTATTGTATTGTATTGTATTGTATTGTGTTTATATCTGGTCTTCCTTCCCACATCCTGCTTTCACCCCAGAACTGAGACTCAAGCTAAAAGAAACAAAACAAAAAGAATTCACACAGATAGACAAAAAATATTTTTTTAAAAAATAATTGAACTATCTATTGAATTCAAACCCATTTAAAATATATTCCTTAAAAAGCAAAAGAGAAAAATGTGGTGAAGGGCATACTAATAAAGCCCTCCTCTTGTAAAGCAATTTTTCCCCCAAAGCCTGTAGAGCAGGGGTCCCCAAACTATGGCTCGCAGGCTGAACCCAGCCCATCGAGGCCTTTCAACTGGCCCGCGGCCAGTCCTGCTGCTGCGCGTGCAACGCAGGGCTCCATTTTGTGTTCCAACACAAAACGCCGCCCAAGTAGTGCACAAATGCAAAGATCTTCACCTGCCAACAGAAGGTCAGCAAGGAACAGGGAAAGTCTAGCCTTTCCAAGAATGGAGTTCCAAGGCTTAGGAGCAAGCCACCACACTCTCCTCCAACATGTCTGTTAAGATGATGGGCCTGAGAGAAGAGATCTTTTCAAAGATCAGAGCCTGATACAATCCAGATACCCTGGATGTTGACAAAACACAGCTTTATAGGTCATAAGCAGCATGTTGAACTGTGTGGTTGTAACAATGATGATTATGATGCTAATAGTCCCAGCTTCTCTCAAACCAAACAGGTGGATACAATACCAAAGAGAACTTGTTTGACCACAAACCATAGCAGGTGTGTATGTTGGGAGAGTGGGAGATCAAACTATTTGAATAACAATGATTCTACTAGACCACCTCCAAGGCCCTCAAATGTTTTCTGTGTTCATCCATATATGTCCAATGTCTGTTAAAGGGCAAAAGGCATTTATATTAATAATCGACATTAATTTTATTCCACTAGCATCTAGCAAAGCTGTTTTGTGTCTTCTCAGTTATTAGGCAAATGGAAATAATTTATCTGGTGTGTGTGTGTATTCACAGGCACATGTGCACAGGATACAGGCATTAGCAACACTATCTGGCAAGCAGCCAAAAATAAAGAAGTTAATTAACCTAATAAACATTACATTTTCACTTTCCCATAAATAATGAATAATCTCTTCAAATTCAATCAGTGCTTCTTAAGGGAGTATTCTTTCATAATGCTTTAGGAATAAAAAGCATGGAACTCTTCTTTGAAGGCTATACCTTGCAAAATTATTGCCCTAAAGCTGCATCTAGTACAACCTTTTCTTGCTGTAACAACTTCCGAATTTGCGAAACAGTACCACTCACAGATGTCTCTATTAGCAGTTTTTAAGTTTCAGCCTCCTAGAATACTGAGACTTCTGGGATTGTTGGACAATGGAGATTGTCAGATGAGGCTTCTACAGTGCAGCAATCAACATTTTTGAAGCATACAGAAGCATACCAGTATTGATACAATCTCTATTGGGACTCTGTTTCAATACCAGTACGGTGCTGCACATTCCTTCCCCACTCTCCTGCTTCTGCTTCCTCCTTGTTATTGCTCTACCTAGGGCATACAAATCAGTCTGATGGAGTGGGCAGATTGGGTGGTTGAGAGGGGGAAGAGAGATTAGGTGGTTTAGGGGGGAACTGAGATTGGGAGGCAGAGGAGGGAAGAGAGATCAGGCAGTGGATAGCAACAAAAAAAGAAAAGAAACACACAGCTTGGTCTGCTTGGGAATAGCAAGAGGAAGGGAGAGAGAAGGGAAGAGAAGGAGAACCCTAGGCATTCATGCCATGTGACTGCTGACTTGTCTGTTTACAAAGAGGAAGTGATTATCGCTTAGGAAGGACTACCTGGATAGCAGCACCAGTAGTAGGCATTGAAGGGTTTCCCCACCCATGATAAGGCACACTTCAGAAATGACTGAAGGACACACCATTAATGGGACGAAGACAACATCATGTGGTAAGTATCATTCAATAATGCTACTATCTTGCTCTTGTCCCACAACAGAAGCCTCATATGATAATATCCACTGTCTACACCAGGGGTAGGCAACCTTTCCCCTTTAAGGGCTGAGGGACTTCAGCTCCCAGAAGCCTCAGCCATGTTGGCCAATAGTCCCATGTTGGCCAATAGCTCCTGGGATTCTGGGAGCTGAAGTCCCTCGGCCCTTAAAGGGGACAGGTTGCCTACCCCTGGTCTACACTGAACCTTTCTGGGCCTGAGGAGGTGATGTGAGTTTCCTAGCTGCTTCCCCAAACACTGCCCTATTGCTAAAGTAGGGATGTGGGAGAAAAAAATCACTAATATCTTTTTATGATTAAGCATTCTCCAGCTTCCATGACAATTCTTCCTGGCATTGTGGGAATGAGTCACCAAGCGTGCTTCCTCCCTGCCATATCCACATACTGTGCAAATAATTTCTCCAGCTTCTTGTTTCTTTGTGAAACTGAGCACAAATGTAGAGCAAGCATATAAAGACAGGTTGATTGCTCATGATTATGCAAATAGTCCATCCAGTCCATCAATTTTCTAAAGTCCATGCAACAGTGGTGGTGTTATGGTAGTTTTAAATTTTGTACACTTACTTACAGGAAAAAATCAATGAACAAAAATGAATGAAAAACATTTTTTAGAACAAGTCCTCCCCTGCCTTCCCATTCCCCAAATCCTCACCATCATGTAGTGAGGAGAATTTGTGAATATGTGTTTTGTTCTTTAGGTCATTATAATAAATCATGTTACAACTTAGGTTGCTAGACTGACTTTGGGTCTGCTTCCCAGCCAATATGCAACAATGGCAAAGATAGTTCAGTGAGAAAAAGTGCAAGTCCATTATCTCATGTGCCAATGAACCTGTAGATTTTTTTCCTTCCCAGAAAGATTTTAAAGATTCACAGGATCATCTCAGAGTAGGGTGAGGGAATGTTACTTACATTTCAGCATATGAAACCATGCACCCATAAATACCAAAAAGGGAGGGGATGTGTGGAAAAAGAAAATGAAATGGGTGGGGGGAGATGATGAACAGACTTCTGAGAATTATTTGCTTGGTCAATTGTCATTAAAATAAATTATTTTTGATGGTTTGGACATTGGAAAACCAACCAAAAAAGCATTTCCTTTTATGCAAGGGACTGATATAGTTCTGGAAATCCTTGCTACATGTTCAGAGAATGGCAGTTGCAATAGCATTGTGGGACATAAAACACTGCATTTTTATGCAATGTTTTCCATGTATGTTGCAAAACAAGAGCTGGGATGTTCTTGTATATTTGTGACAATATGACCAGGTACTTTGATGTTATTCAAGTAGCTACAAATAGATAGTTACCCTTTCAGATACATGTATAATGGAATTGATATTGTACTGTCATTGCATTTCTGTATCCCACTGTATGTGAGCATATTTTTTAGTGTATATGACATTATTTCCATTTCTTCAATGGTATATGCATTAGTACAACAATTTTTTGTACAAATGTACATACTAAATATTTTAATTAATATTATGTTAAATAATAAATAACCTATTTTAAAACAAATGAATGATATTAAATACCGGTAGTAATAAAATCTAGCTACTGACATCCTATTTTCTACATTAAACTTATTTCATTATATGCCACTCTTCCTTTTAAAAGTACCTAATGCCTTAAATGCATTCCTAAGAACAGTTATATTCACTTAGGGCCTTTACAGGCTGCCAGAAATAGTGCAACTTGAAGCCACTTTAACTGTCCTGGCTCAGGGCCAAGGAATCATGGGAACTGTAGTTTATTGTGGCACCAGAGCTCTCTGACAGAGAAGACTCAATGTCCAGGAAAAAATACAATTCACATGATTCCCTAGTACTGAGCCAGGACAGTTAAAGTGGACTCAAGCTGCACTGTTTCTGCAGTCTGTAAAGGCCCTTAGCTTCACCACCACTAGAGCATCAAGTGCTGGTGGACTATTCTAAGGCTGTTATATTATGTGACAGAGATTGACTTCTCTGTAAAGTAAAGCACTGTAAAGAATCCAAAATTTGTTCTGGTCTGCCACTGGATTCCTCAAAACCAGTACACAACAAAACTGTGGCACAGTTGATTGCAAATCACTACAAAACCAAGCCACTGATGTTTGCGTGTGCAAAAAACAAGTTTTATACATTTGCAAATGATCCCATGGGGACATGTGTTTGAAGAAGAAACCAGTTCACCAGAATAGACACTCTGTATGCTCTAACTGCTTTGTAAAGTTGTCTTCTTTTAAATGTTTCCCTACTGCTAAAATTCAAAGGTACGGATTTTGCTCCATCTGGAGGCTATGCTATCACAACACAGAAAAAAAAATGCTTCTTCATCATCTAAGCCATTAAAAGGGTAGAGTTGGTCCTTTGTGCTTCAGAAGTTGAATTTAAATGAACTGATTTACACATTTCCATGTTTCCATGTAATTCAATCACCTGTGCAACTGCTGATAAATTTTGCTTTAAACCTATTTATGGCACATCAAATAACTTATAGTAAAATCCATAGATAGTGGAATCATTACCAGCAAACTCCATCCATCCATTTTGAGAATTTTATAACATCTTAGGGGGATGCCTCATATCCTTAGGGGCTTCATTATTAATGGGAATTATCCATGTGCATCAGAATCAGAAGGACTTCCTCAATTAAAAGATCTTATGAGAAGGAGTACAGTAAATTCATTCTTTTAGTCTATGTAAAAGCAACTTCCCATAAGAATAATAAAGCACTTAAACTGGATTTACTTGAAAATACAATGGATTTTAAAGAAAATCCTCTGCTACTTAAAAATTGAAGACATGCTAAGTTATTCATTTGAAAACAGAAACCCATTTTTTGCCTTTTTACATTAAAGGAAAGTGTATTAAGAACACTGAAGAGCCAGTACATATTTTACTAAGCATTTATAGCAAATCAATGGTTGCTTTCCAAGATAACCCAGATGAGACCTGGGTGAAGTTGTCTGTTGGTTAAGACTGCACTGCTATAGAGGTCCAGGCTATTCGTGCTGAATTGAAATCAATAATGAAGCCCCTAAGTTCTCTAATTCTTATTTTAGACCTAGAATATTGTGTTGGTATGCAGGGCTGATGGGAGCGAGGGAGACTGTTACATATTACTGTAGGCTTGAAGGTCCAGAAGCCTGGTTTTGGCTGCAGAAATTAAGTAGTCTGACACCACTTTAATTTTCATGGCTCAGTGCTATGGAATTCGAGGATTTGTAGTTTTGAAAGACACTTAGGGCCTTTGCAGACTGCTAGAAATAGTGCAAGTTGAGTCCACTTTAACGGTTAGGGTTAGGGTTAGGAAATCATGGGAACTGTATTTTATTGTGGCACCAGAGCTCTCTGACAGAGAAGGCTCAATGTCTCAGGAAAAAAAAACCAATTCCCATGATTCCCTAGCACTAACCCTAACCCTTAAAGTGGACTCAATTTGCACTATTTCTGGCAGTCTGTAAAGGCCCTTAGTCTTCCCTATCAAATTGTTCTAGTACCCCACACAACTTATAGAGCCATGGATGTTAAAGTGGTGTCAAACTGCTTTATTTCTTTATTGGTACATATCAAAATAGTGTCAAATTGCATACCAAATACAGTTTGTTGTGAGCATAGCTGGCACCAAGTTGTCATGCTCTTAGCTGTACAGTTCCAGGCACCTGATGAAAAAGACCCATCTTAAGAATCACCAAGGGAGGGTCCCTTGTGGAAGTTTCAAACATCTGAAGAGCTCTAATCTTATGGGAACCTGGAACTCTCATGGAACATAAGGTGGGCTTTATCTAGGCTGTCTTGAACTGGCCTGGCAGTTGAAAGGACAGTTTCATATTGCTTTTTCAAAAACATTGTAATCCTAACTTGGAGACCTGAATTTTTTTTCACAAGGGCCCCAAACTGCTTTCAGCAGCTCCACATAACTTCCCACATAAATTCCTACTAATGACCTGTTCAGTGATCTAAATGGAAAACCTAATTTCATGTAGGAAGTTTGGTGAACAAACATACAGCAGTAGGTGGATCCTGAAAGATTACTTGGTTCATTTTTATCTCACTTTATTCTGGAAACTGTGAAGAATGGGAAATGGCCAATTGAAAATAAGCATACAACATCAAACCACGTACTTTATGATTGGTTAGAAAGAATGAACATGATATATTCAAGTAAGATTTGCTAAAAAGTTAAACATCTCTAAGAGTGCATCTACACTGTAGAAATATAGTGGGCCCTTGGTATCCACTGAGGTTAGGTTCCAGGATCCCATGTGAATACTACAATCCATGGGTACCCAAGTCCCATTATATACAATGGCATAGTAAAATGGTGTCCTTTATATAAAATAGCAAAATCAAGGTTTGCTTTTTGGAATGTATATCTTTTTGTAATATTCTCAAGCCATGAATACTTGAAATCATGGATAAAGAATCTGTGGATGTGCATGGCTGACTATAATTCAGTTTGACAGCACTTTAACTGCCAATGCTCCATCCTACAGAGGCACCAGCACTCTTTGGCAAAGAAGGCTAAAGACCTTGTAAAACTTCATATCCTAGGATTCAACAGAATGGAGTTACAGCACTTAAAGTTGTATAGAACTGCATTATTTCTACAGTGGAGTTGCACCCAAAATCTACCCTTGGCCCCATCTCCTCTGCAAAGAAAATATTGAGGAAAACACTACAGTAGAGTTATCCCTCCATTTTCATGGGAGATACATTCTGGACACACACACACACCCCCCCGCGAAAATAGAAATTCGCAAATTGAATGGCCATGTGCATTTGCCAGTCTGTGAAGGACAGAGACAGCGGACTCTAAGTCTGTGAAAATGGAGGGACACCTGTACTTATAAATGTTGCTCAATGAGAACCCAAGGGAATATGGTCCATAAGAGCTGCCCAAGACCTTTAGTGCACTTCTCTTTAAGCCCTTCCTATTTAAACTGTTTCTGAATATGACTCAAAGGCTTGTAGCTACACTGTCAAACATAGTTGTTCAAATTATTTTTCTCAGCCTCGGGCGGCTGTCAGCCACAGGCATAGTGGTTACATCATATAGGTGGAGCATAACATCCTGCATTTGCAGTTCCATAGGGTTATCTCTTCTGCCCCCTACAGAAGGTAGCTTGCCAGCACTGGAGCATGCCACAGCGACCAGGGAAAGTCAGGGTCAGGGCAGCATTCAGCTCCAATTATATACA
This sequence comes from Phrynosoma platyrhinos, assembly GCA_020142125.1. Classification (NCBI taxonomy): domain Eukaryota; kingdom Metazoa; phylum Chordata; class Lepidosauria; order Squamata; family Phrynosomatidae; genus Phrynosoma; species Phrynosoma platyrhinos. The sequence continues at coordinate 182,586,177 of CM034706.1, read as the reverse complement.
TGTGAAAAGAAATAGACAATACTGTCTGTGATTTCCAGCAAGTTTTCAAAAAATGTTTGGTATAATTTACAATAATTAATAACTGTGCAGACTTTGTAACAAGTTACAAAACAAATTAATTTTTAAAATAATTACTCAATTTCTGCAACAAGCACAGTCTCAGTGCTATAACTGTAATGGAAGAGGGTACTTTACAGATTCTGCCTACTTCATGGGGCCAAAACCAGCCATTCTATAAAATGGGACTTACCAGTATGGCTGAATTCATGCAGGAACTCCCATAAGGAGCCCTGGTGGTACAGTGGTTAAAAGCCAGTACTGCAGCCACAACATTGTGAGTTCGATCCCAGAGGGTTCCGGGTTGACACAGCCTTCCAACCTTTCATAAATTGGTAAAATGAGTACCTAGCTTGTTGGGGGCAAGTTGACTTACAGATTATAAACTACTTAGGGAATGCTGAGTTCACTATGAAACGGTACAGAAATGTAAATGCTATTGTTATATGGTGAAAAATAAGCCAGGTATTTATTGATTAGGTTTGAATCCTTCCTTTTTGGCATAACTAGGAACCAAGGTCTCTTACATCATAAATTAAAACAAAATAAACAAGTATTGATAAAAAAACACAATATAAATATTAAAATATAATTAGATATCAAAACATATTAGGTTAAAATAGTTTTTAAACACATAATTAATAATTAAAAATGTAAAAGTTTGGCACATCGGTTATACTTGTGCCCTTTGCAGGTTCTGAATTGCTAAAGGCATGCTGGAATAGAAAAGTCTTTGATTGCAGTGGAAAGATAGCACAGCAGAGGTGCCAGTCTAGCTCCCCTTGGGAATTCCATAGTCTGAGAGCAGCTGCTAAGAAAGGGAAGCAAGAAGATATACTTGCAACAATACCACTTTTATCTACCTTAAACTGCAATGACATTTGTTGCATACAACATACTGTTTTGTTTATTGCTGTGGTAAGCAGTTATGTTTATTTTATAGTACACTGAATCAAATACAATTATGTTCAATCGGGCAGAACTTCTGTTTAAGCAACTCCCAAAATGATCTTACTTACACAGCAACATTTGCAAAACTTTCAAATCATTTTTAATTTCATATATATATATATATATATATATATATATATATATATACCTCATTAGTCCTGCTTTCCCCCCTTGCATGGTAAAAACAACAGATTAGCAACATAAGCATTGGTAAGAGGATTTGGATGAGTAAGAAACCCATGAAGTTTGCTATTTTTATTTGAGTCTTCAGTTTTACTGAATGAAGTTGTTTATAAATGATGCAGATTAATGAGCCAAGAACTACAGTATTTCCAGTTCTTAAGAAGAATAAAAGAAAAAGTGTGTGTGTGTGTGGATTAAAATGAAAACAACAAAGGAGAATCTTTACAGGATCCTATAGTGCCATTCTGATGACAGAACTGCTTCCATCAGCAGAACTGGGAGACGATGATTGCCCTTCCCTTGCAACCTCAAAACATACTCTGGAGAGTGTATTTCACAGCAGATTTTTAGGTGGAGAAAGACTGCAGGGTGGAGGACATCTAACAGTGTAACACTTGCTTTTAGGCCTGCATCTCCTTTTCTTTTACTTTACATTGGAGAAAAAGCTCTTTGTTAATTATGCTAGTCCAGCAAGAGAGATGCATATATGCAACTGATATGACACATGCCAGCTTTCTTATTTGGTGTAAAATGAACATATGGATAGGACTGGGCCACTAACAGATGGATTGATTTGACTGGGAAGATCAATATCTAGTCTGGGCCACAATAATATGCAAGACAGACAAAGTACATGTTGCTGTATATAGTTGACTATCTGAAAAACATAGCATGGAAAATTGTTTTTAGGAAGATGGAATATAAAGATCCTGAAGCCATTCATAATAGAACAATGGTAGGATGATGTACTGAGCATTAGCAATAGCATTTACATTTCTATATTCTTCTACATTTCTACATTTCTAAGAGCCCTGGTGGCGCAGTGGTTAAATGCCTGTACTGCAGCCACTCACTCGTAAACCATAAGTTGCTAGTTCAATACTAGCCAGGGCTCAGGCTTGACTCAGGCCTGCA
>CM034706.1:182567582-182581421 GCA_020142125.1 Phrynosoma platyrhinos | reverse complement strand
GGATGAGGAAGAGACCTTCAAAGGAATGTCAAAGGAATGGTAACATGGATAGCTGCATTACAGGGACTCAGACTATTGGTTATCTGGTTCAGTAATGTATATACCATTGTTACCCTAAAAAGTGAAGGAACCTGGGGTCCCCACCAATAGTGCTAGTATCGCTTTGGTATTTGGGGGGAGGTATTAGCTCTAAAGGGGGCCTGTGAAAGGTTGGTAGCTTTGGGGATCTTGAGACTCTGGTTTCAATTAAGAGCATTTCATTTTAGAAATGTGCAATGAAATCCAAACATAGAAAACCAATGCAACCTTAAGAACCATACAAGCCTAAAAGAAAGAAAGGTGTGAAAGCTTAGATTGTGAGAGACTGGAAATTTGTAGGGATGGTCATTTTCACTCCTGAAGGTCTATAGGAAATGGAGACTGGCTCAGACAGAGTCTGAGGACTATACAGAGAGTGGAGCTCCAGTCTGCAGAACAGAGCCTCAGTCTGTAGCAGCAAATTAGCACATGTGTGGGACACATATTTATATCCTCCTTTGCACCCTCAAGGGGTACATGGTATTTCCACACAATGTGACAAATGTTTAATGGGTTTTCCCATAGAATTGACAAAAGGACTCAAGAACTACTGATGGTGTTAACTCTAGAGTGACAAAATATTGATAGGATTTGAGACAACCTCTGGATAATCAGACAGGAAAGGTGAATAGAGACACTGCCTGGGGTGAGATGGAGGTGTGGTCTTTAACTGCTTTGCAATGGGAATGCTTAATCTCCACTGCAGAGGATATGCAGAAAGCCTGGGGGAGGGCAGAGTAATCATCAAACCCATTCCGCATTTACTGTAGTATTATCTAGGTCTTCCACATGTCCTTGGGCCGGCAGGCCTTTCCCACATGAAACTTCCCAGTGTTTCAAATGCCATTTTGACCTCTTTAAAACATGCCTGACCCTAGATATCAAATATCAACATACGAAAACCCATATTGGGCAAGAGGGGTGTAAGGTATATTAACACCAGGATGTAAAGCACCATTTTTGTATATATTTTTCATATGAGAATAATTTTTTTCAAATGTTTTCTTCATAGTGGGTGACCTTATGTGAGATTGTATGCACTGTTCAATCATCATCATCATCATCATCATCATCATCATCATCATCATCATCATCATCCTTTTGGGGTATTTTTGTGAATATGTAATGAAGATGGGGGTTTTTTGGCATAAAATTCAGTGGAAAGGCCACTATTTTAAGGCTAACAAACACGTTTTTGCAAAACATACATACACATGGACAACACACACACACACACACACACACACAAGAAATCTATGAAAAGTATGCGTGTGGGGGGAGGAAACCAAAAAAAGTGCCAATTTTTTCACACTCTCAATTGACAATTTTTTCACTGAGTATTTTGGCTTCACTGAGACACCCCTATGGAGAATGAGAAAATTTGCAAATGTTCTTTAGATCCCCAGTGACTGACCTGAAGTGTTGGATGTGAGACAGAACTCTTTCCTAATTCTTCCTGGAGATGCCAGGAATTGAACCTAATCAATTGTGGCTTCCATGTTTCCCAAAGATCTGAACCTATTTAAGGGAGAGAGTTCAGCACCCCAGATAACTCCTATAAAATTTAGATTTAAACACTAAGTATTTTCACATCCTTCCTGACATAGAAGCCACCAACCACCAGGGAGCATAAGAGCTTCTGCATATCCAGAATGTGGTCTGTCATTCAGCTTTAACCTCTCCACAAAATGTGCCTTCCTGATTAAAGCCAACTTTAATCAACTTCCTAGACTTTCTTCCTAGAGAAATAACAACCTGAACCATATGGCACTACAATTCTAATAGTGACTACATGTTACTTCTGATTCCAGCTTCATGTAAATCTCATCTAGATGGAGAACCTGAAAGTCATATTGTACCTCCTCTTACCAAACTGATGCAATAACCATAATGTTTATTTAGTTATTCTAAATAATATTCTAAAAAGTCCAGAACTAGCCTCTGTCTTTTTCTTCTCTCTTCACAATATGGTTGCCCCATAAGAGCTGGTCTTATTGCATCATTTATTTACAGGTTTACTGTCTTCTTATTTATGAGTGTATGAGTGTCTAGAATCTTTTTCTGTGACACATTGAGTATGTCTCTCTCTCACACGTACACAATGAGTCACGGCAATAGCAAATACATTTCTATATGGCTTATCAGTGAACTAGCACTTCCTAAGCAGTTTACAATGTGTAAGCCAATTTGCCCCAACATGCTGGGTACTCATTTTACCACCCTATGAAAAAATGGAAGGCTGAGTGGACCTTGGAGCCCTGCCTGGGATCGAACTCACAACCTTGTGGTTGCAGTACTGGCGTTTAAAACCACTGCATCACTATGGTAGGTAAAGTGGTGTCAAACTAGATTATTTCTGCAGTGCGGGTGTGCCCTGTGTGTGTGCATCTTCATCCCTTTGAATACACGTTTGTCAGAATACTAGGTAGACAAAGAAGCAAGAGTGTTTACTCACAGACTACTCAGTGTATTACACTCAATGTATGATACAGGTTCTGGTCAACCCCAATGGGAATAATGCAATTTTAGGATGTAATGTCATTCTAAATGTCATTGTTAGAGGGGAGAAAGCTGCTGTTGCTGGCCTGATTTTACTTTCTACACTCAAAGTAGTACCATGAGATGGCTGATTTTTTTCTAGTTCACTTCCTGAAATCACTGGGGAAAGTCCAAATAATTCCAGCCAGAACTAGTTAGTACTACTATAAGCCTTATATGGCTTGCAGTTATCAATTAAACTGAATCACTATGCTGAGCACATGAGGATGGAAACCTTCTCTGAGGAAACAGCTTTGACCTCTTGATACTCATTTCAGCCCTGTAACTGAAACTCCATTCTTCCACCTGACATCCTTTCTTTGTAAATAAATATTGTTTATGGCATTCTTGGACTGTTCTAATTATTTTTGCCGTTGCTACAAAATGTAAATGCCCTCGAGCATATTCATTTTGCTTCTCAAAATTATAATTTTCTTCTTAATTACATTCCTAGCATTTTAATTGCCTTTATTGATACATGTAATGTTCTGCATACTTATAATTAGGTTTGTTTAACTTGCAAGGTTGCAAACTGAAAGATGGAGGGAGTTTCATAATTACCACCCAAAAAGGAATGTTTAACAAATAAGAGTAAATATATTACTTGCCTTAAGAAATGAAGGATTGGAGTAGAAATGTCACACTTAACGAGACATATTTTACAATTCTTCGTTCAGTCTTGTTTCATATGTAAATGGAAAGCCATCTATCTTTCCCATCCCTTTTTATTTTCCAACTGTGTGTGCCTGTACTAGCCACTCATCAGTGAAGGGTAGATATTATTATGACAAGGTATCATCATTAATCCTTTCCCAAGACCAATTGTATGCTATCACTCGAGGCTACAGGCCTTTTCCCACATTATGCTACCTAATTAATCTTAGGCTAGAGACAGGAGTTGTACTTTCCCTTGTCCTCCAAGAGCCAGAAACAGTACTCCTCCACAAATTCATAAAAATCTCAGAAGATTCATAGTGTCCATCTCAATACAGGGAAGCATTACAACTTCAAATGTTTTCCATCTTGAGGGTTGATTCAAAGTTGAATCGGATTGGTACTGCCATTAAGGCAGACTGAGGCATCCATCTCAGGTTGCACATTGGTGTTACCAATGGTTAATTATAGGCTTTGTATCTTATTCTCTTTTTACTATGTAGTTTCACACGAGGGAAATTGGAAGTTTAAACGAGTCAGAATCTGCAGTTATCCAGTGTATTAGGCACAATTGTGGGAATGGTTTTCACATGATGTTGCACACAAACCCCTTAAAATCTGAATAGAAAGTGACATGAATCAGGGAATAGACATTTTTGGGAAAATACCATGTTTTCATTTCCATTTCATTCACAAATTCACTTTCTTTGTGCAATTGCTGTAGTGTGAAAGCTATTTGTGGGATTCTTCCCATTTCTGTGCTTGTTGCCAGCTTTTCCATGGTTCTTTGCGGTGCTTTGTTTTGCGGAGAGGGAAGAGAGGGAGAAGAGGGATGCAGCCTTTTATGCTTCAGCCAGGGCTCTTAGTACACACACACACACACACACACACACACACACACAGAAACAGCTTGCTTTTTCTCCCTCACGTAGCTCTCTCTCCTCCTCCAGTCTTCCCCATTAGCAACGAATAGCTGGTGAGGGAAAGGCAGGGATGCAGCAAGAGCGAGAGTGAGAGAGAACTTTTCTCTTTCCTTTCCTACTTCCTTTGGGTAATGTTCTGTTCTTTTTACTCAGGTTGGATACCATTTCTTGGAAAGTAAGGGCAGTACAGTGTAAATAAAATAGTTTATTTCTTTGGGTGATTTCTGGTAACACAACTATTGCTTCTGTGTGCATGCGCAAAAAAATTATTTCGAAATCATCAACGAGATTTGTCCACATTGGTGTGAAAACCAAATGTGCTTTCTACTCACTTTCTCACATTAGTAATGTGCTTTTAACACGTTGTTATGCTCTCTGTGTGAAAATCATTCACACATTTGTATGCTTTTCTGGAATGCATTTGCTTTAACCATTTTTAGAATGGAAGCACATAGGTCCCCGTGTGATAAACTCCTATGAGAGATGGGGAGAAAGACTTCTGGGATTCCCAGAATAATATGGCTGTCTTTGGTACTCTGTATTGATTTAGAAGGTGGAGGCCAAGAAGCCAGGCAGAAAAGCATACATACTTTTCTTTTCACACTTTGTACATCTGCCTGCCTGTAAACCTCCCCACCATCCCCTTCTTTTTTTTTCTGTTCTGGCAGCAATAGAGGAAAGAAAGGGGGAATATCTCTCTTCTCTACAACATGCTAAGTAAAAATAAGAACAAGCATGCAAGCAAGCAAACATCTGGGAAAGTATAAGCTCCTTGTTTTAACTTCTAAAGGTCTTCTTGATTTAACTTCCTTTTCAGCTTTAATTTTTCATGACTGCTCTACTCAAGATCTTCGTCCCTTGAAAGATGAAGGTGGGGTGTGTTATAGCATTTCAATGCTGCTTTAAATGGCATGGCACCTACAAAATCCTGAGATTTGCAGTTTTGTGAGGTACCTAGAATTATCTGCCACAGAGCTCTACTACTGTAGTTCAGGGGATTCTATGGGTCCTTCCAAACATGGGATGCAGCCATGTCAATTAATGTGGTATCAAACTGTTCTAACTGTATGGTGTAGATATATCCTGGGTTTCTTACCCAGGCAAGGGTTTCTTTCTCTATTGTTCAGCTTTATCCTTTCTTGCTGCTCCATATCTTCAGATTTTCCCTTCAATTACTGTTTTCAAATCTTAGTTAAAACTTTGTTGCTTTGTCTTCTAAAGCCTTTGGAGCTCTAGTATGAAACTTTACTTTCAGATATTCTGATTATATGGATTTGGATGATTTGTTGTTGTTATGTGTGTGTGTGAGTGTGGGTATATCTTTTAATTCCTTCTTTTCCCTGTATTCCAAAGAAAAAGAAGGAGAAATCCCTTTTAGCAAGGATGTCTGTTTTACTGTTTTACTTTTGCCATGCACTTTATTGGTGGTATACTTTATTATTATTCCTTTATTAAAATATTTAATATCCTACTCTATATCATGAGATGTCAAGGTGATGTACAAGCAAAATTGGTATATAACTAAATTAACACCAGCAACAGCAACAAGCAGTTGAGGAACTGCTTGGGAAAGATACCTCTTTACACAAAAAGTGCAACAGCCAGAATGACCAGGAATATGAACCAACCCAACAGAATTCTAGACCAGACATGACAAGCATGGAAAAATCACTCCCCCTATCCCCAGCTCAGTGCCTCTCATAATGTTTTGTTGACAAAGGTCTAATCTACACTGCAGAAATAATGCAGTGTGACACAAATTTAACTGTGGAATTCTGGGAATTGTACTTTTGTGAGATATTTAGCCTTCTCTGTCAGAGAGTTCTATTATTCCACAGCATAGAAACATGCCAGTTAAACTGCATTATTTCTGAAGTGCAGATTAGACCAAAATCAATGGATTCAATTAAGGTGAAATAAATTTTGGTGCCTGAGACTCCAAATCAAGCCACCCTACTCTGATAAACAAAATAACTGACAATAAAATTAACCAGTGGGATGGGCCACAACACATTCAGTGTGGAGTATTACTGTTCAGGATGCCAACCAGACCAGACCACCACCAGACCATTCTGTTCTCTCTTTTCTCTTTTCTTTCCTCTGGAACAATTAGCATGCATTAGACACTGAGCATGATCAATTTTCATTTGGATACTTTGTTTTAATCTACCAATGTTTTGTACCTGTGCAAGCCTTTCTGATAAGTTCTTGCTTGGTGGTTACACCACACCACGCACAACTTGAAAAATAGAAATAGGGAAAATATTTATAAATCAAACATTCAACAATTTTGCTGTTCTGTAGACAAAACACATGCACACCAAGAGTTGACAACTCTGAGGGGTTAGAAGGACACACGGGTGGTCCAGCAGACCTTGGAGGTGCAACCCCACAGCAACCCTGTAAACAACATTTTAAAAATAGCCCTAAATAGTCCCCAATGTCCTCTAGGGAGTGTGAAGGCATTTTCAACACATCATTGGATGGCCTTTGGCCATTGTAGACCAAGGAGAGGCCATGAAGCTCACTTTTTTTAATTGACCTAAATACCATAAAGGCACCAAATCCTGTACGACTTTGGAAGGGTATGACAAGGGTTCCCCTTGTTTAGTATTTGGAGGAGAAACAGCCAATGAACAGCAAGTGCTGTAAGCTATATTTCAACGGAAAGAACTGGCAAAACCTCTGAATTCCTTGCCTAAGAAAACACTATGAAATTCATAGTGTTTCCATAGGTCAACAGGTGACTTCAAGGCATATATACACACACAGGGTGCCCTATGGGCCACAAAATACCTCTGGGAACCACATGTTGACTACAGGCCATACTTAGTCCATGTCTGATCTTAGATACTTGTAGTAAGTATCTATCTAACATCTATTTCTCAGGTCCTATATTTGTTACTGGTTGGCTATGGTAGTACACCCCAGTGTCAAAAAGTTGCAGTATGCCTAGGACTGTAAAGCTGTTTTGAACAGAAGATTTATATCCCACTGGTACTGAATGTGACCTCAGCCTGTATATTTTTTTAAATATATTTCTTAAAAAGTGTGCATTTTTGTGCATTCTTTTCTCTCAGATGTACGAACATCTTTAACTTCATTTCAACAAAAACATTTGTCCATAAAAATGTTTGTGTACAATGGTTTGAAGCATAAAAACAATCTGAAATAACACATATTTGGAAGTGATGTGAGGTTTAGATATTGTCAATTATCAAATCAATTCCAGGTCTGAACTTTTAAATATGGACAAATGGATTTCTTTTGACATTCTACCTACTCACCTCTTCTTCACCACTGTTGCCTGAGACATTCAATTTCTTAGAAATCTTTCACATCTTTGAGATGAAACTATAGAATTTGGTTTCCAAAGCCATTTCACTTTATACCACATTAACCAAACTTGACAAAAGGTTTTATCTGATTATAACATTTCAGTACAGATATTTAATGTGTCAGACGCTATTAGCTTTATATCAAAGACCAGAATCCTGACCTATGCCTTTTAGTTAGAAAAACCTCACAAAAGGCACATTGCTCACAAAATGATTTCTGTCCTGTGAAGAAGGTGACACACCCCTAGCACTGTACTGAATCTGTTCAACATTGCCTGGATTAATGATGATGTCTGTTAAGACACTGTCTGCATTTCTAATCATCCAAGGCTTTCTTCTTTTCCAAAGTTTAATCCCAGTTTAATTAGTTGACTCTTGTTTTTTCTTGACAGTTTACAATTTAACTGTTTTAGACCAGCAGAAAGGATGAGATCTGTTACCCAGCAACTGAATGATTGTCATTTTATAGTTTTGTCTTAGATGAATCAATTTTATTAAAAGTATTTTAATTTTAGTCTACACTGCTTAGATATTTAATGAGGTGATTTGATACTGTAACTTCTCTTGAGCTCAATGGAAGGGTGCAAAGTAAGTGGACCAGTAGTCCAATAGATTTTACCTTCTTAACATTACACGTCCTATGAAAATTTTTATATAACTAGAGCACATCTTAGCTGAATCATATATATATTACAGAGAGAGAGAGAGAGAGAGAGAGAGAGAATATCATGAACTGAACAGGTAGAAAGACACAGGTTAAGTATTAAAGAGGGAAAGAAGTAATTAGAAAAAGATCGCAAAAGATTAACCCTGCTGATAAAAGTAGTAAGAGAAATAGTAATTGTTATTATATTATTGTATGTATAAAAGGAAAAAGAATTATATTATCAAGAAATCATTAGTAGGTATGCATGATTTTAACTTGTTGTGGTAAAATAGTAAACAAATAAAAACAATGAAGAACAATTAGTGCACTTTTATTATACCAGTATTCCATATCTGTTGAAATATTTATCATTCCCACAGTTTTTAGATTAAACAAATTTTGAACTCTCTCTTTCTCTGTCTCTAGTAATTACATTCACACATACATACCATTTGAATCTTTACACAGAATTGTCCATTACATGAAAAAAACACAATCATTTAATGATGTGAATTGGCAAAATTTCAATTAACCTTATGAAAAATAATCTTAATACAACTCAGCAGAACGTATTGCAATATTCAGATAACGGGGCTAGTGGGCATCGATTTTTGCATGTAATGGACAGCTCTACTTAAAATCTACAATACTGTTGGAATAATTACCCAAACTCAAGCGTAAATACTGAAAAAAATGTAGGAGATTATTAGTTTAGTCTAGGACCCTAGACTACTTCTGGGTAGTACGGAGCAAAAGAGTATCCCTATACAGTACTTCTTCCAATTATGACTAGAGAAAGGAAACAATGGTTTGGATTCAAATTACAGTTGGCCCTCTGTATCCAGATTCTTTATCCACAGATTCAACAATCCACAACTTGAAAATATTTTTGAAGAAGTATAAATTCCCCAAAGAAAACTTTGATTTTGCCCTTTTATTTAAGGGACACCATTTTTCTGCCACTGTATTTAATGGGACTTGAACATCCACAGTTTGATATCCACTGGGGGGTGGGGGTGGGGGGTAGATCCTGGAATCTAGCCTCAGTGGATACCAAGGGCCCAATGTATATTCGCCATGAAATTAATTCTAATGAAATCCATAATTAACCATGTGTTTTAACAGAATAATTAACTTAGCCTTGGACCAACCTCACAAACATACATTTCTGATATTTCTAATCATCGTCTCCACATGGTCCTATTGAAATGACAGGAATTCCATCTGACTGATAGGTGAAAATAGGTCCCACATCATGTATTATGTTACATTCATAATGTGTTGTGAAGGGTATGGGTAGACTTGCTGTCATCTACAATGTTTTTTGTAACTGTGATACAAGTGAACTACTCCAATCATTGTTTTCCTTTAAACATCTTTATCCCATGCCACATCACAAATTGCTTTTCTGCACAAACTGTCCCATTCTCAAAAGCAGTTTAGAAGTATTTTGGACTACTGACTATACATTAAACAAAACCCACATTTGATTCACTTGAGTTCTAGTCATTTTTTCATAAGGTCAAGATATGAACAAGAATGTGTGTGTTACAGTTGTTTGAGTGTTGAACTAGGATTCCAGAAGACAATGCTTTGAATCTTCATTCAGCCATGGAAACTGACTGGGTGACCTTGGGCAAGTCATACTCTTTCAGCTTTAGAAAACAACAAACCATCTCTTGCTAAGGAAACCATAAGGTAATCATAAATTGGAGTAGATTGAAAGGTATGTAACAACAATAATAGAGAGATGAACAAAATGGCATTCCCTTTCTGGAAGCTTAAATGACTTCTGATTGTAAAGTTTAATGCTTTGTATACAGAAAAGAGCTAGAGGAATGATCCACAGTCACAGAACTGACAGCAATCATGTATCCATGAGTTGCATATTAAAAGAGTGTAAATAGGTATTTTACAGAAAGATTGCCTTACTATTGTTTTGTAAATCTCACTAAGCTACTTCAGAAATCCAGAACAAATTTGTTAAATCTTGCTCTTTTTGTTCTGAGAGAAAAGACAAGATGATAACAGTGGCTGGCACCAAGAAGTTAATTTTATAACAAACTGACATCTCAAGCAGCAGCAATTTAAAAGAGCAATGCTTTGTCAGTTTTAAGTGGGAAGCTGTTCCCGGTATGATTATAGATGTCTTCTGCATATTTATTTTGCCCCACTTTAAATAAATTTGTGTAAGATTTATCTTGTTAGTTCCAAATACAAGTTCCTCTTGGCTAGATTTAGAAATAAATTAGTCTTCACAAATATTGAAGAAACTGAATCAATACATTAATATTTAGGAGGTATTAGAGAGGTTTATTATTGGGAAAGGGCAGCACACGTTACACTGGAAATATTGGACATATTTAATTCAAAAGTATCAATTGCAGTGACACACTGAATATATAAATTGTATTTACATAAATAGATAAATGAATCCAGGTATGTAATGTGGCAAAGAAAGCTGAATACTTGGGGGTGGGTGGGAAATCATCTATACAGACCCCTCAAACATAAGGGGGAAAATGTGTATGCTTAAGCTCCAATGAAACAAATGGGTGTATACTCCCGCACATGGTGCAGCACACATGCCAGAGGCACATGCAAAATTTTGTCTTCCGTTGTGCAGTCTAGGGTTCCCAGTTATAGAGTTACTTTAAGTGAAGATGCAATCCAGCAGACAAGATCTTCCCACATAATAGATCCCAGGGTCAGTCTCTATGCCTTCCTAGAAAAATTGGTCAAAAGAGTCAATCATACAGATTTGATAAACTGTAGGCAATTGGCATGACAGGCATGCAACTCAGTCAGTCCCCAGGTGACATACATTTTATTCTGCCCCTATTATCCTATCAATTGATGCCTTCCTCATGCTGACTTGGTTGATTAACAGTTGCTGCTACCTTGTCATCAATTCCCTCTCAACATCAATGACAGCTACACTGCCTTATTAATCAAATCTACTGTGATCTAGAGTGGATGGAGTTATAGCCTGACTGCTCACTGACACAAACTGGTTGTCAATAACCCACCATTCCCTCCTGTGTCACCCAGCATAAATAACCAAATGTGTTGTTATTGTTAGTGTACCTTCAGGTTCATTCTGACTGATGGAGATTTACCACTACCTTCTTCTAAGCCTGAGAGAGTGTGACTTGTTCAAGATCACTGAGTGAGTTTTGATGCCTGAGGAGAGATTCAAACTTCTGTCTTCCAGAATCCTAACCCAGGATTCAAGCCACTACACCACACCAGCTCTCTGACATTTTTAATATTAAATACAGTACTTTGAACTGATTAAACAATTCATTCTTTTCTGTTTTGCTGATCACTATTTACTGTTTTCTTTTAACACCAAATTGATTTTGAAATATTATTTGCAGAACACCTGAAATCAATTTTTATTTTTGTATTTTTTATTTTTCTGGAGAAACAATTGGTATACCCTTAAAACAAATTCATAGGTTTGTAGAAATCCTGGAATTGGCTCCAGTAAGGAGTTTGCATATGTTGATCACATTTTTCATTCCCACAGAGAGGAGGAATAAGGATAGTAGGCATGAATGGTTCCACTTGTCTTTTATGTATTCTGGTCACAAACAAATCTGAGCTTTAAATATCACCACGAAGAACTGAGCTCAGAAGTAAACTGGTAACCAGTGAAATTGATGCTGCATTGTAACATGAAAAGGCAGATCCCAGACTGTTACAGCTGCATTCCAGACTGCTCTCAGTTTCTGCACTGTCTTCAAGAGGAAGCCTCTCATGAACCACCCCTATGTGCTCATGAAATGACAAGGACAGGATATCCACCAAAAATGCCTACCACAAGGAAACCAACTTGTGTATAAATTAATGTCTCCTTCCCTTTCATCTTCTGAGGACTTTAAAAATTCTAAGACATTTATAAATGCAGTTTTATTTTATACCACTATTTAGTTTAATTAACACCAATAATGAATGGTCATAGGTGAACCTTAACTGAGGTTGTCAGCATGCTGCTATCAGGCAACATTGATAATAAATAAAATTGGGGAGGGTGGGGGGGGTTGGATTTTTTAGATTGTATTGATGTATTTTAATTGTTGTAAGCCATCCCGATTGTCTTAACAGAGGGGCGGGGTATAAATATAAATTATTATTATTATTATTATTATTATAAAAAGGCTGTCCAGAAAACTTGTATAATATATATAAAGGGGAGGCTTTTATTCTTCTGGTAATCTGGTTTTGCACCTGAGGTTTAATTTTCTGAGAGAAGTAACATATTTTGGACTTTTCTCGTTTCTTGAAGTGAACAGTGACATTTCTCTCATGTCACGTTATAGTAACATGTCCTTAACTCAATAGAGTTCACCTTGTAAGGCAGAAAGAATTTCAAATGTTAAAAGAATCTATCTATTTCCCAACCTTCCCTTTTCCTGTTTCGTATGCTGCCACAGCCCTTGTGCCAATCATCCACATACAATAAGAAAAGAAATTGAGTACGCAGAGGCAATGATTTCGCACTCTTCTTTTGTATCTCCTTTCCATATTCCCTCTTCACAATTTTGATTTCCTTTTCTGCTTCCTCCTCATCACAAACATTTCAGACTTAGTCTCCTATTCTATGTCTATTTGTCTCGGAGAATATCTCACTGAACTCAACAGGGTTAAGCTCTGATAGGTGTAGGATTGCACTATGTCTGGGCTATTCTAAAAGAAATAATAAAAGCTGCAAGTGTCTGGTTGTATTATACAGGTATACTTCAGCGAAGGAAAATCCAGACAGTGAAAGGCTTTTTATTACTGCCATATCCCTTTTGCTTCATATTTTGCCTACCTGGATGTTCTTAGTAGTATCAGCATAGGCACGGTGACCAGATTCCTAACCAGAAAGGAGAGCAAGACACCACAAAATGTAGGACATTCAAGAAAGATGCAGGACATTACAAAGTAAAAGCTAAAAGATTATAACAATATAAACGTAAGTATACGCTTCTTAGTCATGCTCAGAATGGAGAACATTTTGAAATTCTTCCTGGTTGGAATGTAAGACATGACCTGGAAAAGGAGGGTCAGCAATCAGGGCGGCATACAACAAGGTTAAAAAACAGCAGCTAAAATCTCATATCCCGCACCCTAGCCCTCCCACCCCTTAAAACTAAATTAAACTGGAATAGAGTTAAAATCAAATTACACAATTAAAAAGTAAAATCAATTCTTGGTTGGCATATCATGGTGGCAAGAGAGGTAAAACAAATCACCTCCAGTTAGCCGGGCGATTATTCCGGGAAGGCCAGAAGAGATCCATCTTTACTGCCTTTTTAAAGGCAGCAAGAGGTAATAAGACAGATCTCATCTGGCAGGCCATTCCATAGTCTGGGGGCAGTCGCAGAAAAGGCTCTCTGGGAGGTCTGCAAGAGTCTGGTCTTCATGGACTGTAGCAGATTCCTCCCGGAGGACCGAAGTGCACAGGGGGGATCATACGGGGAGAGGCAGTCCCTAAGATAAGATGGCCCCAAGCCATGTAGGGCTTTATAGGTTAAAACCAACACCTTGTACTGTGCCTGGAAACTAATCGGCAGCCAGTTGAGGGATTTGAGCACAGGTGTTATATGCTCCCTCCTAGACGTTCCGGTGATTAACCTGGCTGCCAAGTTTTGTAATAATAATAATAATAATA
>CM034706.1:182547231-182567482 GCA_020142125.1 Phrynosoma platyrhinos | reverse complement strand
AAATGGCAGCAATGACACAGGCCTATAATTACTCATAACCAGGGGGCCCAGGGAAGGTTTTTTAAGAAGCGGCCTAACTGCCGCTTCCTTCAAACAGGATGGAACGTACCCTTCTCTGAAGGATGCATTGACGATATCCGTAAGGAATCTCATCAATGCATCCCCCCCGGACGGCCAGCCATGATGGGCAAGGGTTGAGAGGGCAGGTTGTCTTCCTCACCTTACCAAGCATTTTGTCCATGTCCTCGGTATTCACAGATTGGAGCTGATCCAGTATAACTACATCGGCAGAGTCACTGAACGCCTTGCCTATCGACTCTGTTTCAACAGTGGCATCTAAGTTGGCTCTTATCTGAGAGATTTTATGTGCAAAGAAGTTGTTAAATGTGTCACAGTTGAAGTTTCTGGGTTAGGCACTAGGGTAGCCCCATGTAGAGTGCATTACAGTAATCCAGATGTGAGGTTACCAAAGCACGTACCACAGTTTCCAGATCCCTCATATCCAGATAAGGGCACAGTTGGCGTATCAGCTGAAGCTGATAACAGGCACTCCTGGCCGCCGCATTCACCTGACTAGTCTTGTGAAGTGACAAATCTAGGTGTACCCCCAGATTGCGAGGAGAGTGTGACTCCATCCAGGACTGGAGACTGTATTCCCAAACCTGGTTTCAGGCCCATGACTGTCAGTACCACCGTTTTGTCTGGATTTAGTTTCAATCTGTTTTTCCTCATCCAATCCATTACCGCTCTTAGACAGTCATTGAGAGGAGAGACGCCATCTGAAGTCTGAGCTGATGATCTGGTCATGGAGAAGTATATGTGGGTGTCATCAATGTACTGATGACACCGAGCTCCATGCCTCCGAATGATCTCACCCAGCGGCTTCATATAGATGTTAAATAGCATCAGGGACAGGATGGTGCCCTGCGGGATGCCACAATTGAGCTCGATTTTAGAAGAGCAACCGTCTCCGAGCCTCACCCTCTGGGATCTGCCCAAGAGGAGGGAATGGAAGCACTGCAAGGCAGTGCCTCTTATTTCCAACTCTCTCAGACGATTCAAGAGGATGGAGTGATCTATTGTATCCAAAGCCACTGAGAGATTCAAGAGTACCAGCAGGGTCACACTACCCCTGTTGATGTCCAAGCAGAGGTCATCGGTCAGAGCAACCATGGCAGTCTCCACTCCATATCCTGTCCTGAAGCTGGTTTGAAATGGATCAAGATAATTGGGTTCATCCAAGACAGCTTGGAGTTGGGAAGCGACCACCCTCTCGATCACCTTGCTTAAAAATGGTAGCAGGGAGACTGGTCTATACTTATTTCTATCCAGAGAGGGTTTTTTCAGGAGTGGCCGATGCTCCTCTCAGCTGGCACAGCTGAGGTAGAGGCAAGGACAGGCTGCATCAATAGAAGTAAAGTATCTAGATCAAGAGAAGTAATAGTGCCACTGTATTCTGCTCTGGTCAGGCCCCACCAGGAATACTGTGTCCAGTTCTGGGCACCACAATTTTAAAAGGATGTTGAGAAACTGGAGCATGTACAAAGGAGAGCAACTAAAATGGTGAAGGGTCTGGTGATATGATAACCTTGTTTAAGTATTTGAAGGGTGTCATATTGAGGAGGGAGCTGGCTTGTTTTCTGCTGCTCCAGAGAATAGGACCCGAAGCAATGGATGCAAGCTAAGGAAATTCCACCTCAACATTAGGAGGAACTTCCTGACAGTAAGAGCTGTTCAACAGTGAAGCACTCTCCCTCAGAGAGTGGTGGAGTCTCCTTCTTTGAAGTTTTTAAACAGAGGCTGGATGGCCATCTGTCAGGGATGCTTTGATTGGGAGTTCCTTCATGGCAGGGGGTTGGACTGGATGGCCCTTGTGGTCTCTTCCAACTCTATGATTCTATTATTCTCCCTCTGGTACTAAAATTTCTATTTTCTATGCCCAGGAACATATTTAATTTGTAAATTGAGATATCCTTGTATTGTCATTTGGATCTTTAGAAACTCACAGTGGACATTTGTTAGAGTGTGTACTTTCTTTTGCCAAAATATCCCCAGTTCTTTCTTATTTCTTATTACAGTACAAAGGGGTTGTTTTAAAAAAAATAAAAAATAAAATGTAAACATTTTTCATATTTCCACTGGCTGCTAGAAACATGAAAGGTGATTGAATCCTTCTCTTTTTTTTAACATTTTAGAATAAACATGACATGGCCTAAACCACTCTTTACATAGCTGAAATGCAAAAGCATTCATTTTGGGCTCGAGCTTTGATGGGATGTCTAGATAAATCAGGACCAGAATAATTCTCTAATGGACTCTTACTACATAATTCATCAAGCAATACTCTTGGTTAAAGCCCATCCATTTTTGTAGATTACACTAACAGTAGTAGGGGCATGTGATGGAATGCTAGAGTCATTAGTTCCATGCCATACAGTAGCCTGTAAAAAACTGCATTATGCCAGGACAGCAGCTTGTAAAATACTGCACTATGCCAGGACACAGGTTGAGTGGCCTCAGAATATAGGCTAATATATAAGACGTTAAAGTGGTGCACATTTTTCTTGAGCAATGCCACTTGAGCAATGCCTGGGCATAGAAAATAGAAAATTTAGAGTGGGTCCTCTAAAGAAGGAGAAAGGAGAAAGAAAGAAAGAAAGAAAGAAAGAAAGAAAGAAAGAAAGAAAGAAAGAAAGGCATGTTAAACAGAAGAATGTTCATTTTATTGGCAAATAGAAGAATGGTTCTTAAAAAGGTATTTTGCTGTACTCAAATCAAGGGTTGCTGAGACATGAGTACACACCTACTGGGATGTTCTTGTGTTATAAATATTAATGAACACTGTCAGTTCCTTATATGTATGTAGTAGTCTCTCTCTGTGCGTATGTGTGTGTTTAATGCATGTTGTTTATCAGCTTAATAAAAAGAGCAATAGAGCAGTTCAAGAAAGCATTTTTCATTCAGTTCTGTTAAATGTATAAACTGATCCTCGTTGTTGATCTTAGCTTTGATATGGTAGAAAAGGCCTGCGTCACTAGTAGAGTAGGAATAGCAGAGAAGAGAACAGTACTACTTATAGTCTCAATACTGTCTTCATAAGATCTAATTCCTTCATCTTCTCTTTCTCCTTATAAGAGTCTGGTTTTAATTGGAAAGATTTATATCTGCCCCATCTCTTATATTCACAGCATTCAGGGTGACTTGAGGATGTGACTCAGTGGTAGATCACATGTTTTCACACAAAATATCTCATGTTCAATCCCTGTTACCTTCAAATGCAGCTGGGAGAGACTCCTTTTTATAAACCCTGGGGAGTTTCCATCAGTCAACACTGAGCTAGATGGATCAATGGAAAGCGTTCCAGGAGTCTTGCTACAATGTTTAAACAATAGTAAAAAGGAATAAAAATAGAGCCAGGTAGAAGCAATAAATGCAATTTAAAATGAAGGGTTTAGTCACTAAAAAAAAGATGCAGACTAGAACTCAGCCAACAACAAGAAATCTTGGTTAACCAGTGCTGACAGTTTTTCTGTATCCTGTAAGAAGATTTATATCCCTTTGGTTCTTTCTTTCTTTCTTTCTTTCTTTCTTTCTTTCTTTCTTTCTTTCTTTCTTTCTTTCTTTCTTTCTTTCGATATGGTCTAGCCAGGCCAAGTTTTATTACCCTGAAGGCACCAGATCCTATCTGAACTTGGAAGCTAAGTAGATTTAGGACTGTTAGAACTTGGATGGGGGACTGCCAAGGAATACCAGGTTCTGTAGGCTATATTTTAGAGGAAGATAATGGCAAGCCACCTCTGAATATTCCTTGCTTAAGAAATCCCTATTAAATTCATGGGACTGGCAGCTTGAAACCACACTCACACACACATATACTGTAGCCAGCAATATTCCAAGTCATGCTTTACTCCTTATCTGCACTTGTAAGAGACATAAAATGTCAGAACCTAAGTTCAGTCATTTCCAGTAAAATATAACCCCATTGATACTTTTCCTCTTTTATCATGGGCTCT
Organism: Phrynosoma platyrhinos; assembly: GCA_020142125.1. Lineage (NCBI taxonomy): Eukaryota > Metazoa > Chordata > Lepidosauria > Squamata > Phrynosomatidae > Phrynosoma > Phrynosoma platyrhinos. The sequence goes on along the minus strand of CM034706.1, from coordinate 182,563,469 downwards.
GTCTGAGAATCATTTATTACCAGTATACCACAAGCCAATCATTTTTGAACAGATGCTTATTTCAACAAAATGAGCCTTTTGATTTCTATTCTTTCAAGTACATAAGCTCTGCCATGCATTTCTGGTGATCTCTTCTTCAGTAAATCTAGGGTGACATGTCTAATTTATGATACATAAGAGGCAATTCACATCAAGGTCTCCAAAGGCTTCTGATTGTTGCATCCTCCACCCACTTAGATGGTGAACTTATGTTTATCTCTAGGAATGTCTGGTGAGACTGCTAAACTGAAATTTTGGAACTTCTCAAAAAGTCCTGATTTTTCCTATCAGGACTCTCATTCTTCTGATGCTGCATGTGTGCAGGCCTCTCTCACATTGACATCAATCACACAACAAATGAAGGTATGTGCCCAAGTGGGCCTTTGCTAGCATGCACACAGAAGTTTATGAATTGGGGTTAGACCACTCCTTCACAGGTACTCAGTTCCTGATGGTTGTTAAAATGGCTGCAAGCTGTGCTTTTATAAGCACTTTTAAAATGAACACAACAGAACAAACTGATAGTTCACTGTTTCATCATTTTGTTAACTTTGTGTTGCCATTAAAAACATTCTAAATGTATTCTGAATGACTAAATTCATTCAGTTGATTGGGTTTGCCTTGCTTTACGTTCTAATCTGCCTACATTCAGTTTTATCATGGAAAATACAGAGCTTATCGCACAGTTAATTAAATTGCCTTACCTGATCCGATATAAATTTTAAAGTGGATGGCATCCAGAAACTATTGCAAGGGTTCTGCCACCGAAATCACCATCCAGGTCCATCCCATGTCCATTCCTATTTTCTCAAGCCGGAAAAATCCTGGCTTAGAAAAAAGCCACGCTGAACAACCATGGGAGCAGGGATGGACCGGGTTGCGATTTTGACGGCTAAATCCTTGTGATAGGCTCCAGATGCAACCTGATTTAAAATTTAAGGTGGATCAAATAAGGCGATTTAATTAACTGTACACTAAGCAAGTCTCTTAACTGTACTTTGTACTGTACTGTACACATGCCAGTTGCTGCTTCTTCCAGTTCCTTCTCTTCCCTTGTCCTGGCAAGTCTTGTCACTGTGCAGTGTGCAGAAGCATCTGCAAGCATTGGTAAAACATGGTGCAAAAGAAGACCACTGCTTTTATCACAGAAAGGAGAAAGAGAAGGAGAAGGAAGAAAGGTATTGAAGTGTGACTGTGTAGATGACTACTACTACTACTACTACTAATAGAATCATAGAATCATAGAGTTGGAAAAGACCACAAGGGCCATCCAGTCCAACCCCCTAATAAATCACAACAAGAGTCCTATTCACATTGTGTCATGTCAGTGTGGCCCTGCTGCACACTGATAATCAGACTGATAAACAAAATGCCTATGAGTGGAAGGATCTGACAGCCCCAGAAAACTGTATATACACCATGGTTTTTCTAAAGTTTATATAAAATGTAACAATGGAAGATCTCCAATGGTTTTCAATGTATAATGTAAGAAAATGTATATGGTTAAAATTCATATGGAGGATATTTTGAAACTTCTAAATAGGAACATTACATTTAGCTGGATAGTGGAGGATACCCATTAGTCTGTTTTCATAGATCGTAATGCAACACTCCTTGTCTGTACATATTTTGTTGAGGGGGAAGTATCTAGATGTTCACTTTAATCAATGTTTTCAGAAGTCTAATCTCAGTTGTTTTTCTAGTATGTATAACTGGAAATCCATCTCTTATCTGCATTAGTTAGTATATGACATTTCAATGTTCTTTCCTTGCTTTCTTGTTTTCTTATCCCCCCATCCCCCATGGTACCAGGGCAAAGTGTCCTATCAGAGTGGAACCCATTAACCCAATGAACAAATCCTATTTAGTTTTCTGTTATGTATCTTTGTGCATCTTGTTTTTCTACTCTAGGTGTTGCCCCAAAAATGGTTGGGTCTCCTTTTATATACATATTGCTATTGGATAAGATTCTCATATACTCTTATTTTTTAATATTTTATAATATATTATAAATATAATATAAATATATATTAATATAATATATTTATAAAAGTATTGGTTGTTTATATGAAAAGCCAAGTTTTAAGAAATATTGCACCATAACAATAACAAAGCATGAAGGAATAATGGACTGAAATGGCTTTTAAAAAGTGTCATTGACTGCTAATCAGCCAAAGAAACTCTACACATAATTATTTTTAGAAGTGTTGGAAATATTTTTTCCTCCCAAATTTTATTTATAAAATAAATAGAAAGCTCAAGATGGCATAATCTATGTGGTACAAAATTGGCCTGATGTTTGCTCCTAAAGAGATGTTTTTGAAATGTTTGCCACACTCTTGGAAACAGCTTGAGTCTATGTATAAGGCAGTCCTACTGGGTTCAGTGGGCTTTACTCTCAAATAAATAGGCACAGGATTGTCTCCTAAATGACTCCTGGACAGAGAATAACATGAAATATCTTTCCAACATAGCTGCAATTATGTTGTCATTACTTGAAATAAAACCAAATTATAAGGGGGGGGGAGTAATCTTCTTGTGACTACTTGTGTCATATTGGAAAAGAGTTTGTTTAAAGGGAGAAAAGATTTGCATATCTAATTTTTTCTAATGAATGAAGCAGCTGATCTACATATTAATGGTGGCAGACTTAACAATTAGATGTTTGGGGTAGGGTGTCACATGAGTCAAAAATACCTTACAATTTCATTTAATATGGGATACAGTCTACTGATATTCTCCATTGTACATGCAGCTAAAAGTTGATCCATGGAATGTGTTTGTTATCCTGTTGTGTTTCCAATGAGCATGCTATGTTTTTCACAGTTCTGTTAACTCCTCTCATCTTTCTCTGACAAAGCTGCGAAAAAAACTCATAATGATGTTGGGACATCTGGAATAGGCATCAAGCTTGGGAAGCCAAGGCAGCTATGATCACAAACATCTGAACATGTCCTATGGTTAAGAAGCCAAAGCATTAATACACAAACCATATGATTGGTCCATCTAGCCCATTTGTAAGATTAATAGCAATAGGTGACCCAAATAGTTCAAAGAAAAGCATCATTAGCTTGTTAAGGGAGAAAGTCAACATTAAAAATTCAGGCAAAATTTTCCATTATTTTAAGATTTTCCATTATACAAGATGTTTTGCATATGGGTATCAACAAATGGCACCTCTGTCTTTCTGACCTGCTCCTCATCTCATGCTCTGATCCCAGTGCCTTCCTTCAGTGGACTGAGGCTGAACAGCCACACTTGTGTTGTTTAATTAAATAATATCCTTCCAGGGCCATAAAGCACCTAGCATCTACATTTCTACTTGCCCCTGCTGCCAAGATTTTCCATGCAATAATCTTGGCTACAGTTTAGGAAACCAGATTAGAAATTAAGGCCAAGCCATGAGAGAGAAAGAAATGTTTTGTTACATGACTGGATCTTGCATGGTTTCATATATAAACATTTTAAACTGCTCTGTATGGGATAAAGATAGGAAGGTTACAGTATTTTTAAAAACTGTCCAATTATATTTAATTGAGACATTTAAATTTTCTTCAAACCTAAACAACTACAGAAGCCAGAATAAGAACATGCTCAAAATGGCTGAGTTTGGATAGCTGAGTCATGCAGATAGTACAGGTATTTTTATTTTTTAAGAAAAGCAAATTGGCTCACTAGGAATCTTGTGAATTAGGTGGAAAATCATTAAGTTTGTCACATATTTGGGAACATTTGTCATACAGCCGCAGAATTTGGGAAATTTTCTATTCTTATAACAGCTTCCAGAACCCAGATTCTTCCTGTGGGATTGTAGGAGTCATAGTCGAAATGAGTAACTTTTCCAATCATAAATTAGATGGATGTGCCATAAAATAAAGCTTATAATTTTATGCATGAAAAAACATGTCTTCTACCACTGAACTATGGATCCTCTGCATAATAAATAAATAAAACATAAATAAAAAATGAAATCGAAGCCAATCCTTTTGTATGAAGACCAAAGGACATGTTAATTGTTACACTGGATTTGGTATTTCTTTTGCCCAAGCAGACATCCATTGTGCTACAAACTTATTTACAGTTTCATTTTGCTGATATCATTAAACATGATGGTTTAAAAGCTGATGGAAAATGATCGAACTGCCAAAGTGATCAGTTTGATCCCACATATCCATGTGTTTTTAAAGACTGCAATTTCATTTCTGTTCTTGGATATGATGGACATTATAACTCAGTAAAATATAATGGAAAAGTGTTAATGATAATTAAACCAAATGTGAATAATCTGGAGCCTGAGGTTCTACTTGGAATTTCAGATGGCATAAATGCCATTCCTTAATAATTATGCATAATGTCAGTACTGATACATTTCTCCCCTATTTTTGATGGCAAGGTTAATTACCACCAAACTTCCATTTATAATACATATCCACTTTTCATGTACCTAGCATTATAAAAAAAGAATGTTAAAGATATAGTATCGCTTCCTCCCAACACATATTCTGAAGCTATCTGCCCAAACTTGGAGATTTTCAGGAGAGGCCCTGTTGCATGCTCCATCATTTTGTGGGCCAACACTGATGGGTACAAACGACAGGGCTTTCTTTCTTTGTAACAGCAACCTGACTATGACCATCCTACTGAGCTTCCATATTTACTTTCCAAATTTTTACAGATGAAAACTGGGACACATGGCCAAGAAAGACACACACACCTGACACATCCAATGTTGCGCCGGCCCATATAAGGGCACCGACGCCTGACTGGCTGGGCAGACCGGAAGACCTGCTCTTGCCGGTCTGCTCAGCCAATCGGATTGTAATCCTGGACTTCGCATCCACGCCGGCTGATCTTGAGAGACTTTAGGTCTCGTGAGATTAGCCGTGAGATTTCAGGGCTTGTTAGCTCCAAGCTGCTACGTGGCAGCAGTCATTTTTGTCTGGCAGTCGAGCAACCCATCCCACCCACCCTTAATTGCTAATCGTGCATATTATTTACTCTCAGATTTCGGCTGGTCGCCTTTGGGGGCCGGGAGGGAATTTTCCCAGAGGATATAATCTGGGTTTTTCGCCCTCCCTGAGAACAATAATAATATTAATATGTTATTTTAAGATATAGTCCGTTGATACATATAACTTATCTGAATTTATTTGTTAATGCAAGTATTCTCAGGTTATCAAGGTCTTGTTGTTGTCACAACTGGAGGTCGGGGTCTAGGTTGCTTAATGTCATTTGTTGTATTCATTCTTTTGGCGGGCAGGGACCCCCCGGGGGATAATTAGGTTAATTGGAAATTACAAATTGGGTTAATACAATTCAAAGATGGTTATACATCATCATGTTAACCAAACATACATGACATCATCAAACCTCTGATGATGTCATAATGTGATTGCATCATAAGACTTCTTATGACATCATTTCCAGTTGGGAGAGGGGTTTATATAATTATTGTTATATTTGTTGATTAAACTGATGGTCTTGACGCATGCTGTGATAGATGTGGTTTACTTTAATAATGGTTGCAGTTTTCTACATGGACACATGTGTCAAGAATAAATTCCGTAAATTTGTAAAGATTATTTAAATTAAGTGGAGACCCTGTACAGAAATAAAAGTTGTGGCCAGTGTTTTACCCAAAGAATGGCATTTGGAGTCCTTTGTGCCGGTGCAAACATCAGTGTGTGGTCAGTATGGCAAATGATGTTAATTATGTAGAATACACAAGCCAGGATAAGCTGCACCAGTTTTCTTTTGCCTGAGTTTTCAGGGAAGTGCAAGATTCTGTTTCATCCTCACTTTTCCCCCCACTGAATTCAGTGCAAACTACTTTTGTACTTTGAACTGTGCAGGAATTTAAGTAAGCCAAAGGCAAAGGAGAAAGGTTAGAGAAGGTTAGAAAAATTGGGAAATTTTGAAAGCTTCTGAAAAAGTGGCAAAACAGAGAATTAATTAGGACTTTCCATGTCAAATTGGGACAATTGGAGTGTATGCTTTCAATAGGCAGTCACATCAACCTTCATTTCTTAACAAGAGAGTTGCTCTGGCTTTTTAAAAACTCCACACTTTTAAAACAATTTTAAGGTGTGGTTTTAGCCTTTTAAATTGTTTCTGTTTGCATATCTAATATTGAAAATGTTGTTTTGCCCATCATCAGTGGCTCAGGAGCCCTGATTCTTCAACCAAATAAATAAACTAAGTAATAGGTCCTAACCCAGATATGTAGACATTCATCTGTGAGATGTGCAACATGCAGGATTAGGCATGCTGGATTATAGCAATCTGCATATGTGCAGATCAGCCCTTTGTAATATATTTGTGTAAATTTGATTCTAGAGATCATTACAAAAGGCATCTAAAAGAAAACTGTCAGTATTATAATCATATTTATAGTGTGTGTGGCCACGTCTGGGTGTTTTCTACTCCACCAAGCCTGAACTTCAGAAAGTGCTGAAAAGTTGAGGATGGGAAGACAAATTGACTGGGATATGAAGGAAATGTTGGAGTATTCAGTGTTGGTGGAAAGAAAGTGTGTGAGGAACATGATAATAGTCTATACAATTATACATGACTAACATCTGTTCCAGAAATAAAGCAATTTGATATCACTTTAACTATCATGGCACTATCCTGTAGAATCCTGGGATTTGTAGTTTGGTGATGTATTCAGCCTGGTCTATCAGAGAACTCTGGTGCCTCACCAAACTACAAATTCCAAGATTCTGTAGGATAAAGTCATGGCAGTTAAAGTGGCATCAAACTACTTTATTGTGCAGTGTGAGTACACCCTTAGACAGAATGAGGTTCTCTACTACACAAGAAAGTAAGCCATTAGTTATGCAATGAAATTAACTGGTGGGAGATTTAGGATAATTTAAAAGAACTACTTCTTCTTAAAGCATATACAATAGTTAATGTATTCAGTTGTGGAATAAAGCTTTGTTGTTAACATCTAGCACATATGATTTTAAAAGGGGATTAGGAAAAAATCATAGAATAGTAAGTCTTCAAAAGGTAATCATGCTGGCTAGACATTGTCTTGAAGTTCCCAGCCAGTGTGACTCTGAATTCTGAGTTGCTGGGGAGGAAGAGCAAGAGAATCTAGCAAGTGGCTGACCACTGTGTGAAACAGACAAGTTAGGTCTTGGTCAGATCCATCAGGATTGTTATGGTTTTATGCAACTGTGGAGTGAAAAAATTCTGATCTGTGGTGAATGGTGACTTCCATATTAATGGGCAATCAATCTACTCAGAGTTTGACTCTGAATCTTAAAGGAGTTATTCAAGGTGACGAATCTATTTTTGGGATACAGCTCCACATTTGCTATAAGCTGTCCCGATTGTTTTAACAGAGAGGCAGGGTATATTATTATTATTATTATTATTTATTATTATTATTGGAATACTACCTTTAAAATTCACAATGGAACACAGAATAGATTCACTGCCACAATAATACAGAAGCTACAAACCACTACTATTTCTGAGTAGGAGAAAAGAAGAAAAAAACCAGTACAAGTACATGCAGACCCAAGCAGGATTCACTATGAATCCTGCACGACATATTTTATGTGACATATTCAGCCAGGACATAATAGAAACATGCTCCCACCACCACCACCCCACTTGGACATACTAATCACATTTCACCTTTTAATTCTTATGTGTTGTGTTTTCCATCTTTCACATTTAGCAATTCACCTGATCACCATTTTGATGCATATTTTGCAAAAGGCACACAGCACACAGAATGAAGCCAAAAGTCAAGCTGGCATTTTTCTATGGAAAAGTCTCCTTCTGTTGCACACACACACACACACACCTCTACAGGGACAATGATGTGGTTCTTTCTCATAACACTGCTGTTTTGAGAAGTAACTGTACTGTGAGTCCCCTGTTACCACTTTCCACTGCTATGTTATACACATTGATCTTTTTGGTTCAATATTACTAGAGGAATGTGTGAAACAACAATGGAAGGCCAGTCCTTTCTGTTCCTACTGTAAGAGAGCTAGCAATCCTTAAAATCAGAGCATTTCTTTCTGTCATACAAAACTAAAAACAAAAACACAGTGACCATAACCCAGTATAGATATAAATAGATACCTTTAAGCCTAGTAATTTTCTAGTGCTTCCAGAACTTTTAAACTCTGTGTTCACTTGTGGCCAATTAAGTATTGTCATTTACAGAGAGGAACCACTATATAGCTAGTGGAGCCAAAGGTTTTGAATCAATCCCCACCATCTCCAGTACTAGGAGGTCTAAGGTTTAGTATAAAAGGATTTTGGTACCCCCCCCCAAAAAAAAACACCCTCTGGCTCAGATTCTGGAGAACCATTTAATCAGTGTAAAGACAGCCTTGAGCAACATGGACCATAATGTACTTCAGGAGAAGCCAACTTCACAGATAGATACAGGATTCTTGCCTTCTAAGCAGCCACTCCTTCCAATGGATTAAGTGTGAGTAAATGGCAAAGCAATACTTTATCTTTTGTGAAGAGTTCATTGTGTACAGCTTGTGAAGTGGCTCCCATACACTGCATTTCTTCATCCAAAATATTGCTGGATGTTATGTGCCTGCATTTCTGGGCTGTTGTTTTTAAACAGTTTGTGTCTTATTGGGAATTAACTACAGAGAGCTGAACTGACAGCATGAAATGGTATTTCATGGAAGCTACGGACAGCAATCAGATGGTCTCTGCTTTCTGTCACTGCCAAGCAGGGACAGCTTTACAGTGCAGATCATAAGATGAAAAGCTTCCCTCATCTGATTGCTAATTCCTAAACCACCTGTCCCTAGGAATAGTTAATGAGGGCATATAAGCATAGGGAGATGAATGATCATTGCAATGGTGATTAACACAGAACTCTAGTCTCTGTAAAATAAAGTGTGTATCTGCATCACTGGTGCCCAGTGCATAAATGCTTCAAGACTTTCAAATAATTGATTTGCATTGTATCTATAACCCCATCAGGCAAATCATAATCCACAAATATGCACCCAAGCTTGCATTGACAAGGAAAAGTTGAAAGAGATTTTCTGAAGAAGAATGGTGTGCTGCTTGACTGCTTGTTTTTGCATAATGATAATAATCTCTCAGCAAAGAACATCGTTTTCAATGACATTTACTCTCTTTTCTGTGTGACCCCATTTGGCTCAGTGATATCTACCCCACTTGAACTTTATTAATACTTCCATGAACTAACTGAAATACCACTCAATTTCAAAGGCATAATGTCTTTTATACATGGATACTGGAAGAGTCTATCACAAGGAAGAGCTTTCTCTGCAACTTCCAACAAGCTGCCATGTCCATTTTTCCCGGCACACTATTGCTGCAAGTCACATGCCAGTGTTTAGTGGCTGCTGAAGGCAGAGCATTCTCTAAATTAGAAGTTCATCCAAGCAAACCATGAATCTAACACACAGGATTTTCTGTATGCCAGACACATTCAGAGTGTGTGTCTTTACCACTGTACAAACTCTGTATTGGTTTTCAATCTATTTCTGGGCTTAATTTAACATGCTGTTTATATGGATAATTCAATTTTATCTCTCTACTCAGAAATAAGCCTCTCTGAATTCTAGGTGTGTAAAGTGTATCTGCAAATGTTCTTGTCCTCTATTAGAAAGGGTGTCTCAACATGTTACAAGAGTTTCCAGATATTTGATGGTCCTTTGTGTTGATGTGGGTAGGGGGAATTTTGGGACTTTTATGCAAAAATGTTATTCATGCAAAAAAAAAAATGGAATTCATTATCACAGTTATGGATGTATAACCAGAATTACACATCTCTAACAGATTCGTACTTACAGTCTCTAAATATACACTTTACACACCTAGAATTCAGAGAGGCTTATTTCTGAGTAGACAGATAAAATTGAATTATCCATATAAACAGCATATTAAATTAAGCCCAGAAATAGATTGAAAACCAATGCAGAGTTTGTTAAGATCACATACTTAAGACATAATGTTTTCAAGCAAAAATATTATCTTGGGCATAAAACATAATGCACTTTCTGCAATTCACAAAACATTTAGTAAACAATAAAACCAAACAAAAAACTTGATACTCACATACACACACACTCATATTAATATCATCCATCAGAGAGAAACTTTTGAAATGTTTCACATTCATGTATGAAAGGGGAAAAATCCACGTCCCTAATGAGTTGAATGTGTTGAAAATATAATGTATATATCAGGAGAGATAGCTGTGGTCTACATTTTGGTTTACAACTTCTATAGTTTCTGACTATTTACCATACTGGTTGAGGTTGAGTAGATTTGGAGTTCAGAACATCTTGAAGTTCCACTCCTAGTAGCTTTGGAGTCCTAAATTTTTAAATCATGCATACTGATTGACTATCTTCTCCCATAGTTTTCTGTGGGTTTTCCAGGCTATGTGGCCACGTTTTGGAAGAATTTATTCCTGATGTTTCACCTGCATCTGTGGCTGGCATCTTCAGAGGGTGGTGGCATGGAAGCGAGTGGGGTATATATACTGTGTGACCCTTGGTTGGGAGGAAGTGATTTACATGTTAATCGGTGTGTTGGTCTGTTGTCTTCTCCTATGCTTGTACATGGCTACTAAGATCTTTGATAGAGACCTTCTTTTGCATTCCATCAGCAAAAGTGTGGTTGGTGGATACTTGGGTCACACAGACTTCACAATTTAACCCACGCACCATGGAACTCCCCCTTTTTAGAGACTTATTTAGCCTGTGATGATGTTTTGGTTTCTTACAAATTTATTTTTGGTCTTACAGGCTATGGCCTGCAAAATAACTTGCTTTTTCTCTTTGACATCTTTAGAATAATAATAATAATAAAATTTATTTATATCCTGCCCCTCTGCAATGCAATCGGGGTGACTTACAACATTAAAACTACAATAAAATGTATACAAACCCCCAAACCCACTCCCCTTAAAAAGATATTAAACTTAGACAATTTAAAAGCATAATTAAAATAAATCACAACACAGTGCAAAAAGCAATCACAGCAGCAATAGCAACAATACAAAAGAGAGAGAGAATAGCTATCTCTTAGGGCTGGGATGACTATTCAGGAAAGGCCTGCTGGAAAAGATCCGTTTTAACAGCCTTTTTGAAGCTGTTTAAGGTGGTAATAAGACGGATCTCGTCCAGCAGGCCGATCCATAATCTGGAAGCAGAAACGGAAAAGGCCCTCTGGGATTGAGGTGGGATTTAAACCTGGGCTCCTAGGATCCTACTCAAACCATTGCACCACACTGTTGTAGTTGTGTACTTTCAAGTAGTTTCTGACTTATTGTGACCACAAGGGGACCCTATTGTGGGATTTTCTTACAAGCTTTCTTCAGAGGGGGGTTGACATGGCCATCATCTGAGGCTGAGAGAGTGTGACCCAGTAGATTTCCATGTCCAAGCTGGGATGAGAACCCTGGTCTCCAAAGTCGTCCAATGCTCAAACCACTACGCTGTCTCCTTTTTATCATCATCTCTTCTACATTGTAGAAATCCAGTTTGATGCCACTTTTAAGTGTTGTAGTTCTATTCTATGGAATCCTGGGATTGGTAGTTTTACATCAGTCTTCTCTGCAAAAGATTACTGTTGCCTCACAGAACTACCAATCCCAGGATTCTGTAGGCTGGAGCCATGGCAGTTAAAATGGTCTCAAACTACATTATTTCCACAATGTAGATGCACCCTAGATTAAAACCGCTGAATCAATGGAATCCTATATGTTCATTCACTGTTCAGCAATTGATTGAATGTGTCATCTTTAGTTGGGAATAACCACAGGGATTTATTTATTTGTATTTTATTTGGTTTATATGTGGCTTTTCTGTCCAGAAGCCTGTCCAAAAGGTCCTCCATTTTTAGCGAGATTGTGGTTGTTTCTGACTTATCGTGACCCTCTTGCAGGGTTTTCTTCACAAAGTTTCATTAGAGGGTTTTTTCTTCTTTTTGCCATGGCCATCCTCTGAGCTGAGAGAATGTGACTTGCCCCTATTTTGTGTGCTTTCAAGTCTTTCTCAACTTAGGGTGACTCTTAAGTTTCTTCAGAAGAGATTTTCCATTGCCTTCCTCTGAGGCTGAGAGAGTGTAACTTGTGTATGTGGTGCCTTCAAGTTATTTCCAACTTATGGCAACCCTAAGGTGAAACTATCATAGAATTTTCTTGCCATGTTTCATCAGATGGGGTTTGCTATTGCTAGCCTGAGGCTGAGAGAGTGTGTCTTGGGTTTTCCCCTGGAAGTCCCGCATCTGGAAGGGGGAGCCCTGCCCCCAGAAGGCATAAGTCCTGCCTCAGAAATCCCACCCCAGAAGGTGGAAGCTCCATCTCTGGAAGGCAGAAGCCCTGCCCCCGGCACCTAGTGCCACCCGGTGAGGGAATGCCACTAAATTTGGGCACTTGGTCTCAGAACGGTTCATCATCACTGGCATATAGCACTGTAACCTGAAAACCAAAGAAAAATTCACACAAGCACTCAGAAGCATGAAGTTGCAACATTATGATTAATTGTTTTAATAAAGATTGGAGGCTACAACCCAAGTGGACCTATATACTGTAATTGCAGCTCATGCTACTTGGCAGTTTTTTCCAGACACCATTCATATTAAAAGGGACTCACTATCTATCTAATTATTGGCTCGGTGTGATTGAGATAATAAACTCAGAAATTATCATGTATCTTATCTCTAGAATCAACCTGTCTATCTGTGTGTGTGTGTGTGTGTGTGTGTGTGTGTGTGTGTGTGTGTGTGTGTTGGGGGCATTCTGGAAGGTATCCAGTATCTCCTATTGTAATATCCCATTTCCCAGGTATGTAAGAACAACTGAAGGCTCCTGGGCATAGTTCCATTTCCTGGATGATGAACAGATAATGGATCTTGGCCTATCTTTGATCACATAGGGAAGAAGAAGAAGGGGTCAAGGTTGTTTCTTCTTCTCCAAATGTTCAATCTACTATGGGGAAGAAGCAGAGAAGAGGCAGCAGTCTCCACCCTACAGATGATGGCATAAATACACTATTCCCTCACCAGTAAATATAATGTTTCCAAAGCAATCTACTTGGTGAATGTGGTCGAGTCACTTCCATAAACTTCTCAGCATTCATGCAAGAACTAGGAAAGTTACTGGTTTTCAGATAAACTGGCCTGTGATCAAGAAGCTGGAAAATAGTATCTGTACTCAGATATTCATAAAATTAATCTAGAATTGTCAGTATTCAGACAGGATTGCCAGAAGCATCACAGTTTGCATATTATTATAAAACACACCTGTGTAGAGACTGACTGCTAACATATTCATTGTGATGTTTCTACTTCATCAGCAAGAAAAATGGACAATGAAGATTCCTTTTTGAAAAGTAAGACATCTCTGACAATTTGTCAAATAAAATAAAAATTGAATGCTGTACCTTTTACTGTTAAGTACACCTGCATTGTTCTGGGTGTATGTTGGGTCTGCACCGAACAAGTATACGGACCATCATCTGACACATCCACATCTTGTATCTGAAGGCTGTACTCCCTTTTATTTGCCGTAGCAATTGAAACTCGAGGATCTACTGACCACTTGTCTCCTCCTGCAAAAATAATACTTGATCGGTTCAGCCAGGCACCTTTTGAAGCTCCATCTTCCAAGTAACACCTGTAGATTTAAAAGGAAAGAAACCATTTTTAAAAAATGTAAATACATTTCTTGATAATTTGAAACAGAAGCCATGTATTATAAAGGTAGGAAAATTAAGAAATCAGTTTCAAGCCATCTGGGTTGCATTCAGCTCTGCAGTTTTTAATGCAATCTTCCACAAAATTTGCTTGAGAATGACAGTGGAGTGCAAACACAATCCAATGATCTGGTACTATTTAGCTTTCTACTTTGCATTTTTCCCCAAGGGAAAAAAAGAATCTCCTAAATAATCCAGAACAAAAAAAGTAGTAGAAAGCAGTAGATGGGTACTATAAGTACTGTATCTGATACAGAGTTGCTGCCAGAATTTGTTAAAATCAAAATGATTGGAAAGATAGGGGTTCCATCTCAGGAGAAACATCTGAAGAACTTGTGAGAAATCTGAAAAAAAATTAGTAAGGCATTTCTCAGTATGTGTTTTACCCTAACCTATTCTATAACCCTCAGTGCTTCTTTCATGACTGGAGAGTGGTGATCTTTGAACTGTTGAAGACACAATCACAACTTATTGTCTTTTGGAAAAAAGCTAAATTATAAAAAAGGCTTGTGTCATCATAATGATCAAAACACACTAGTTTGTGGGCAATGTCTACTTGTTCATCTTTCAGGTGCCACAAGACTCTTTGTTCTTTTTTGCTGCAAAGGATTTACATAACTACCCCTCTGAAAATAAATTATACACCATAGTTCATGACTTGGACACAGTTTGTCCACATTCCCAAAATAAACTGCCCTGTTTATTAGCAGAACTAGCATAAATGGGTTTTATCTATTTTACTGAGAAACATGCAACCCAGATTGGAGAGAAATACAAAGAAAAGATTTAGCGGTACAGTACTTAAATGGTAATGAATACAGTAACTGGTATCAGGATGGTATTTATGGGTTTAACAATTTGTAAGGAGCACACTGATGTACATTTTATTAAAAATAAATTGTGACAAAATAGAGGTTTACAATATCAGATCATGAAATTGGAACTCTGTTCATACCAACAGGGCTCACTAAATGTTAGGAGTGAATGATACTCCAGTCAATGTGACAGACTGCTGCCTCTCTAAATTTCATTTTGAAAATGTTCTGCTACAAATTGAAGAGTGGTTCTTTTAAATGAGCACAAAGTACAGCCAGTGAATGAAATACACATCCATCGAAAAGGGTTTGACAGAATCTCTACACAATCCCTCAGGGGCTTGAACACTGTGCAGAAGATTGCTACAAAATCCCAAGCTGAATTCAACAGGGTAAGTTACTGCCAAGAGTATGAAACTAATCAGTTCAAAAAAATAAGGAACAAGGTATATTGCAGAATCTAATTTGCTGCCAGCTTCATCCTCCTGCCAAACCAAAACCAAGAGGATTCTTTAAAGGTTTGCATTAAGAAAAAGACTATTTTCATATTAATCTCAAGAAAAATATATAGAGCCTGATTTTAAAACTAAAGTATTAATATCCTGTTATATCAAAATATGTAGGGGGAAATAAAAATAATATTATTGAATAATAAGTGGACATTTCACAATCTTCTAAGAATTCTAATTATGACAATTACAATTTAAGTTATGATGCTGATCCACAGCCAACAAATGGAAAGGGGTTTCTAGCAATTTAAAGAAATTAGCAGGAAGTTTAATTACATTTTTATTTCATAGGTCAACTCATCATGTTAGATTAAATGATTAAATAATCAGAAAAGTTCTTATTTCAAAAAAGGTCCTGCTAGCTCAATTCAGTGGCACACAAGTTTTCCAAAAAAGGAAATATGCATTAAGTTTTGGTACAATAAAATATGGCCTACAAAAACAGTACACTGGATTGGTCTTAAAGATGCTACAAGTGTTCAAAACTGGGGCCCAAAACACATGGAAGCCATGCCAAGCTAGAGTGAAGCTGGGAAAAGCCAGCGCATTCAGGAGTGGATTAAGTCAATTCCTGCTGGTGGCCCACTTGGGACTGTGGCAGTGGCCTGCTTCAGAAGAGTCACCATAGTCCTGGCACAATCATAGACGGGGCCTCTGGCCGCTCTTTCATGGCCGTCTGCTTCAGCCCTGTGTCTTTCTTATTATACTGAAACAGAGTGGCATGGCTATCACTCAGAATACTGCTAAAGGTGATATTTGAGATGCACAAATATCCTTCTCCTCCTTTGCAAACATATATGGGTAAGTGAAGGAGAGCATACAATGAAAGAACAAGGACCACACTAAAACAACATACTCTGAATAATCCAAAGAACTTCTAGTCGCATGAATTCAGTATTCTCCATGTAGTCAAATGTATATAATATTTCTGTTTTTGCCAGCATGTGATTATCCAAACATTTTTGAGTTATCCTCCAATCATCTGGATAAATAAAACTGTACTATATATTTCATATTTTTCCCCTATTGAAAGGCTTTGTTATTGGCAGTGGCCTATAAGAAACAGTACAGATGCTTTGGATATGTTGAATCCACCATACTGCTATTTGCTCCAAAAGTACCATCACAGAGGGTGTGATTTTTTT
>CM034706.1:182522155-182533593 GCA_020142125.1 Phrynosoma platyrhinos | reverse complement strand
AAAGAAAGAAAGAAAGAAAGAAAGAAAGAAAGAAAGAAAGGGGGGAGGTCACATTTCTCTCTAAAGAAAAGTTTTGACCAAGGAAACAAATCTACAAAAGAAAACAGCAAAACTACAGAAAGGATGGCTACAGCTGCCATCACTACAACGCAACCTGCCACTGGAGTCAGAAAATGATAATGAGGACTTCTGGAGATATGAAGGCTTTGACATTTATGGTATAGTGTCATCCTGATAAGTTCTCTATGCAGAGTCAATGGGACTCCATTGGCAGCTCTGGCCATCCAACATTCACTCACAAAGTGCATCACGGCATGGTTTTGAAATGTGTATGTCCGTGGAGCCCACTTGCCATTTGTGCAATGTGTGGATGTTTTGGAGTCATAACTCTCAGAATTTAGGATTCTGGGAAATCACAGTCCCGATATGTAACCTTTCTAAACTTTAATGTCCAGTGTTAAGGGGTTCCCATGCATTGACTGTATGTGTCGAGACTAGAGGGCTCTTGTGAGCAACCCTCTATTAATGAGGATTTCATTGTACCTGTGCTTCTCTTTTGATTCCTCCTCAGATGTTCTGAAATCAAATAGGACAATATGAGGAAGGGGAATCTGCTAGTCCTTCTTTTCACCATCACATGTTTCATTTCCCTCTACATGTGCAGTGACTATGTAAAGCAGAGAGACCTCATTCATCTGTGGGAATAATTTCGGATTTTGAAAGCCCATAGGGAGCCCCCATGGTCAGAGAAAGCCCCCTACATGGTGGAGAAGGCAGAGATAGCTTGCTCCTGCTTATACTGCATTTATTTTACTTTGGTTTGGAACACCAGAAGAAGGATGCTAAAGTTGTTGATTAAACTAATGTCGTGGGTTGTCAACATGAAAAACCATACAAAGTGTACTCTGTGAATCTGTACATGTTATACTGTACATAAACTGTGAACATATCAACAGCTTCCCATTTACCAACCTCCTACAGATTTTCTACCCTAAAACAGCAACTGAATATCTACTATCTAAACTAAAATGACCACACTAGTTACTACTACTGCCTCTACCATCACTACTATTATTTTTAAAATACAGATAAATTAACAACATTTAACTATATATGAGAGAATCATTTTCTGTACAGGTACTGTTACTGAAAATTGTCTTTTCAAGTAAAAAAACAAAACAACATCTCACCCTGTAAAGCAATCACTGCACTCCTTTATGAATGGACAATTACAAGTTAGAGATCAGCAAATGTTTAAGGAAAAAGTAAGAGCTCTCCCTAGGGTATCTACCGAATCATAGATTTTTCAAGAGACATAGCTTTTAGCATGTGCTTCTTAATTGGCAAACTGCTGGAAATAAATGGATCAAATGCTTACTTGCTACCTGAATTTTTATGCGTAATTAGCATAATTACCATTCATGAATTTTTCATAGGTCACCTCTCATACTTTTGAGATTTTGTATATGGATTATTAAATGTAAGGGCTGTACAAACCACATTATTATTATGCTTGATGGCAGGCTTGAGAAATTAGTCTGCCACCTACAAAGCAGATGCTATTACAAAAGAAGGGAAGCAAGAGAAAGGTCAAACACAGAAGTTCCAATGTAATTTTCTCCTTGCTCCTGATCATGGATGTTCGCCTGATGGTTGGAGAAGGAATCTTGACAAGATGCACTATGGCTTGCAAGGTTGTGAATGGAAACTGACAAGTGTCATGTTACTTTTGCTCTGCTGTTGCAACAGATACAAGGAGTTTGTTTTGCAGCAAATGTAGGAAGACAGCCTAACAGCAGTTAGTAAAACTTGTAAATTCGACAGCCAAGCTTCCTCATAAAGCAGGCAATGGACTCTACAAGAACAGTGCACATGTATTCAAGAACCATCTACCTTCTGTCTGTTCAAAAAAACAACAAACCACACATAGGCAGCATCCGCATTGCAGAAATAATCCAGGTTGACACGGCTTTAAATGCCATGACTCAATTCTGCGGAATGCTGGGAATCATAGCTTGTTGTGGCACCGGAGCTCTCTGACTCACAAAACTACAGTTCCCAGAATTTCATAGCATTGAGTTCTGGCAGTTAAGGTAGTGTCAAACTGGATCATTTATGCAGTGTGGATGAAGCCCTAGTCCCTATTCAACAGGAATCAGAGCTGGGACCAGAAAGACCAGGTCACTTCACTAGCAGTAAAGGAATGGTTGTAGCACCCAATGGCAGAGCACATGGTTTGTATACAAATTATTCCAAGTTCAGTCCTGTGTTAGGCATGAGAGTATGAAGATTATCACGCAGAGACTGAAGGCCTAAGCAGACTGTCAGAAATAGTGCACATTAAATTGAGGCATTGCCCTGGCTCAGTGCTAGGGAATCATGAGCATTGTATTTTTTTTCTGAGACATTGAGCCTTCTCTCTCAGAGAGCTCTGGTGCCACAATAAATTACAGTTCCCATGATTCCCTAGCACTGAGCCAGGGCAGTGCCTCAATTTAATGTGCACTATTTCTGGCAGATTGCAAAGGCCCTTACTGTCCATAAAATGTCCCTAAATCATCTGGCAAGCCCGAAGGTGTGATACTCGGTCATGCTTGTCCTCGTGATTAAATTGTCATGGAGGCATCCCCTCACCTCTCCCATCATTAAAGTGTTCATGGAGCCACCACTTGTTAATAACAGAAGTTCCCATTATTAACAAATGGCAGGCTCCACAAATGCTTTAATGATAGGAGAGGCGAGGGGACAATTTAATCACAGGGACAAGAGTGACTATCACACCTTCATGCTTGCCGGATAATTTAGGAACATTTTATGGACCATAAGCCTCCATGTGATAATCTCCTATGTGTCAGCTTCATTTGTGTTCATTTGCAAGTCTGTCCACCTCTTAAGTTACATAATCATGTGTTTCCCCCCATATTGGTGTTGTAGTTATGTGTCTTCAAGTTGTATCCAACTCATGGCAACCATAAAGTGAACCTATTATGGAGTTTCTCTGCAAGATTTGTCCAGAGGGGGTTTGTCAGTTCCTTCTTCTGAGGCAGAGACAGTGAATTGTCCAGTCACCCATTGGGTTTTCATGCCTAAGTAGGGATTCCAATTCTGATCTCCTGAAGTCCTAGTTCAACACTTAATGCACTACACAATGCTGGCTCATTGCCCACATAAACATCTATAAATATATTTTGTCTCAAATACATTTTTATCTATTTTTGAGGCAAGATCTTGGAAGTGTAGGTGAAACATTGTTTCAGGAAATAGCTTAAATATAGGTTAAAAAAAGCCAAGAGAAACAAAATTTGGTATCTTTATATAGTAGTACAATCAATAGAGTTCATTTCCAGCTTTACTAAAATAAAATCTGTTGGATTCAAGTGAGTCTGCTATGGTGACCAAACTGAAAAGGATGGTGATGACACAGACAATTACTCCATGTGCTATTATTAGAACAGAACACAGAGAAGCAGAATGGTTCCCAATTTGCAAAGGGGTCTTACAATATATGCAGAATATATTGTAAGAAAAGCAGGCTTGGACATTGAAGGAGGAGGAGTGAAAATGGGAGAAAAAAGGAGTATCAATAATCTAAGATACACAGACACCACCATAATAGTAGCAGAAAACCTCACAGAGCTGGAACAACTACTAAGGAAGATCAAGGAACAAAGTGCAAAGGCAGGCTTACTGTTGGAAATAAAGAAAACAAAAATAATGATCATAGAGAATCTACATAAATTCAACCTAGACAATGGGGAAATAGAAATAGTAAAAGAGTTCTCATAGTTGGGATCAAACACTAATAAGAATGGGATTGCATTAGAAGAAGATTAAGAATGGGGATGGCAGCTATGAAAGCACTAGAAAAGATCCTAACATGTAAAGATATACAATTGAGAACAAAAGTTAGAATCATACAAGCCATTCTATTTCCTATTACCATGGATGGATGTGAGAGCTGGGAAGTTAAGAAAGAAGACAGGAAGAAAATCAATTCATTTGAGATGTGGTGCTGGAGAAGAGTGCTGAGGATGCCATGGACAGCCAAAAGGACAAACAAGTGGGTCCTAGAGCAGATCAAACCAGAAACCTCCCTGGAAGCCAAGATGACCAAACCGAGGCTGTCCTACTTCGGACACATCATGAGAAGAGACGACTCTTTGGAAAAAAACAATAATGGTAAGAAAAGTGGAGGGAGGTAGAAAGAAAGAAAGGCAGCATGCTAGATGGGTGGATTCTATTAAGGAGGTCACAGCTATGACTTTGCAGGAACTAAGCAGAGCAGTGGAAGACAGGGAGTCTTAGAGATGTCTCATCCACAGGGTTGCCATCATCAAGGTCAACTCGAGGGCGGTCAACAACAACAACAAATGTTATGGATTCGTGGTACCATCCCTTAGCCCACAATCCAAACAGTGCTTAAGTGAAAGCTTTTAGTACTGATATAAATAAAATTTTAAGATGCCTCCCAAACAAAAATGGCCACCAACACATAACTCCTAGATAATTACTTGGTATATTTCATTTATCTATTCTCAAGTTCAATTTTCTAATGCCTGCTATAACAAACATATGGTGGCACTACCAGAAATCACATGGAAACTCATGGACTTGGAAACTCTCCATGACATTAGACATGTTAGCATTTATGAAGCTACGTGGGAGAAAGTCAACCCAGGAACACAGAGTGAATTCTGATTCATTTTGCATTCTTGAATTGACTTTCACTCTCCCCTTATCACATAGATCACCATTCCATATTCTTTTTCATACCCTATTATGCTAAATCATTAGATACAAATTAGCATACACACACACATCTGTATCTATATATCTTACAGATACAGTGGACTCTTACCATCCATGGGAGTTCAGTCCTGGCCACCCCCATGGATTAAAAAAAATGTGGATGGTCACTCCTATTATTATCCAATGGGTGGCAACAGATGTTCATCCACATGAGCATGTCTGTGTGCATGGACTACCATTGAATAATATTGGCCATGGCGTGCAGCAGACACTCCAAATTTCAGATTGCTAGTCCACCAATGCCACAGGCCCATTGTATGTAGTTTTAACTCTTGGCTCCTCAACAAAGGAAATTCACTACTTTAATTAAAGGCAAATCAAAGCTCCTATTGCTCAATTTGTTGACTGAACTAGTTAATACTTGCAGCTCTAGCACATTTGTATAGAGCTTTCTGTGAAAGCATACATTTCTAGTAATGGAAGAGGAAGACTGCTGGCTCTGAAGCTAGATAGCTCAGCAATTTTGCTGGGCCCATAAAATTATTCTGAATATCAAAATAAAATAAAATGAAATAACATTTAAAACATCTCCCATGTGGTTGTATATTTTCCAATAGGATTCATTTTAAATTTCTGAATGACATACTGTCTTCCTATTTCAAAACACACAATTATTTCAGTTTCAAAAGATTTCAGACATAAAGAATTTAATACATCCACACTTTGACTGGCATCTAGCAAACTATCATCATTGTTATCATCATCATCATCATCATCATCATCTGGGTGTTTATGACAAAACCCTTTCTGTAATGAAAATGACCACCTTTTATTTAAACCATTCGTTGCAAGAGAACAGACTACTTGTGAGAGTCTCTATATTTTACAAAGTCAAACATTTTTGCTCATGATCACAGCCAATCCAGATGGTACAATTTTTCCCTCCTGATTTTTTTGCCATGTGACACTGAAACACAAAATTAAAGGAATAAAAAGCAACAGAAGCTTTGAGACCACCACAAAGCAGTACATTATGCCTAGAGGATAAGCAATAACAGGCTTTTGAAAATGTTGATTATATCCAAAATGTTCAATATCATGGGCTTTGGCTAAAGGGTTGTACTCAATTTGCCATATCTTTTTTCTTTGTGTGTGTGTGTTTTTTTAAAGTAGAAACTGCATAGCTCCAGAAGCAATCATCTGGGTTGCTGGTACAATTAGTTAGTATCTGCTTCAGTATTTTTAAATACTTCCCTCCTCCCCAAGCCACAAATGCAGTAAACATTTCGTGTGTGTGTTTCTGATTTAATACATTCTGTCCAAAAAAGGGAAGTAATGGTTCAGGCCTGGGAACAGAAGGTTATTATCATAAGAAGAGCCTATGAAAAAACAATGAAACGTGAATGGTCATTATGTTTACAAAATTCAAATAAATGACTCAATGTCATTACGCACATGATGGCAGTGGGAGGCTCATGAAGTGTTTCAACATCTACTGCCAATAATAAAATAACAACAAAAAAACCACCCCAAAACACCACCACTTGTTTCATATATATTCCATTAATGTCTTATACTATAGGTTTTTATTTCAAAAGAATCATATGGCTGTGTGATATTATCATAGATCTCCCAGGGCAACAGAAGTCAGCGTTAAGGCATTTAATCTGAAAGAAAAAGGGGGAAATGAGAAAAGCAAAACCCACTGTGCTGTATGCAGATGGGAAAGATTAGTTGACAGGAATATATGAGACAGATTATAGATTGCCCAAGAGAGTGAACTTGGGATAAATAATTGTTTGAAGGAATAGAAATCATGTATCCTACACTGGAGTGCATCTGCACTGCTGAAATAATGCAGCTTGACACCACTTTAACTGCCATGGCTCAGTGCTAAGGAATTCTGGGAACTGTAGTTTTCTTTGTCAGAGAACAAACTACAAATCCCAGGATTCCATAACACTGAGCTATGCTGTCACAGTTCATTACTGCCATCAGATGGTATCAAACTGCATTATTTCTGCAGTATAGATGTTGCCTAAGATGCTTCAATTTATTTATATTTTTGTCATTTAGAAAGCAATCTCATTTGTGATTTATAATGAATTCAAGAACAACATAATTCTGACCTAGAATCTGTTGTGTCAACAGTATGACTCACAAAGTCTTTGAAATTCTAATGAGCACTTCAACAATTTCCTTCTTGCTACTATATTTATTATTTATTTAATGTATTGAGTGTTCATGACAAATCCAACCTCATGTCTGGTCCCATTTCTAGAAACATTCCTGTACAAACAACATGCACAAGAAAAGAAGCCACTCCTTTTAAGGAGAGGTTACAACAGTTGGGCTTAATTAGCTTAGAAATCAAAGATGCAAGGGGACAAATGATAGTGTGTAAAAGTTAGCATAATGTGAAAAGGGTGAATACAGAAGCTTTTCTTTCTCACCTGGAATGCAAGGGACAAAGAAAAGTATCCCAGCATCACTCAATGAAGTTAAGCAATGAGAAATTCACATTAGCAACATAGTATATAATTAATATTGGAACTCACTACCCAGTGGTGTAGGAATGGCTGGCAATATGTGAATAGATTGATGGAATAAACAAACCTCTCTTCTATTCTAGTATGTCTCATGTAACGTTCTTCAATAGCTAGATACCAAAATTTGGATCTGGATATTCCACACTGGCTTTCCACTCATGACTCAGGCTTATGTTAATTTACAGGAATCACATGGAGGACACACAATGCAATCTTTTCTGGCTTGTAATGGATAAGTTTGAATTTCCAACTCTGGGAACTTCACAGCCCCCATGTAGGAGTACCACTGTGAAAGAAACTTGTTCGTCTTTGAGTAGCTGGCAAACAATCAAGACAGGGACTACAAAGCCATGCTTCGGTGTGCTGTTCTTAGCATCCAAATAAGATTTTATTAACTTTTGTTTTAGTTAAGTTTATCTGAGAAGTAATTGACTGTTTCTGAACTTTTTTCTCCTTGGTTTCTTATTGGATATATAGATTTGGAATTGATTCAACTTGGCTAACATGAGGGCTGACTTCACTTATATATAGGATTGTTTGCCAAACAAGTTTAGAATTTAAAGCAGTGGTACTCAAACCTTTTACATTTGGGACCCCCTTTACATCTACATGTGGAGTTGTCCCCCGTCCCCCCCATTCGATGTAGTATATTCCATCAATCTGTTCATATATATTTGTTTATTTAGTGTGCATATTTCCATTCACACATTCATGTATTTTCATATTTTAACATTTTATAAGGAAATATGTTTCAATGTGGCAAATTAGAACAGTTAATTTAAGTAAATTCAATATTGAACTCAACCCATGTGTAAATTTTACATGTAAAAAAGCTTGGCAAGAGGAGGATCAGGCCTCCAAGTCTTGTGCCCCCCCCCCCCAGCAACTCTCTCCGCTGCCTCGGGGTCCCACCTCATTGTTTGAGAACCCCTGGTTTAAAGGAAAATGAGGAAAGATTCCTATTCTCTTCTATATTTTTTAATTTTGGAATATTTTCTTATATTTTCTTTCTATCTTGGAGTCTAAACATGAAATTAACTTATTTTTAATAAACACCGTATATACATAGTCTGAAAGCAATTTTATACACAATAATTTTAATAATTTTCTGCATCAAACAAAGTTAGTGTACACTGAACCACCAGAAAGCAAAAGTGTCATTATCTTAGCCACCTATGTAGACAATTTTTAATTTTTGGAGTATTTCAGATTTCCAGATGAGGGATACTCAACCTTTATAAGATCTGCAGTTGAAGAGGTATCATCTTTGGACAAATGCTCCTTGATGTTTTTTAAAAATGATTATTATTTTTACTGTTATTATATTCATTTATATCCTGTGTTCTCCCCCAATACCAGGAGTTAATGTGACTTACAAATATAGGTTAGATGGTTCTTCCTGCTATATTTTCAGTCTGCTTGAGTTCTGTGCAGATTTTCCTCCCCCTTCTATCAGGCAGGCTCCTCTAGGCTTTAGCCCGGGACCTGATTTTCATAGAAGATCTAAAACTACAATGAATTATAATTGCATAGAGAAGTGCATAGAATCTAGATTATTAGCAAGCATAAGCATAAATGAAAGTATTCTTAAAAGCAGGTATCTGCTTAGATTCTGCACATGTAAACTCAGTAACAAATACAGCAACAGAGAGAGCACACATTTAGAAGCACCCTTCCTGCATGTATCAGACACACACATGTACACATAAACCCCAAATTAATGTGTTCAGTTTTCTTCCCTTTTCTGAACTGGGATATTCACATTCAAACATACGAGCCAGCCCTTGGAAGATTTCATTTGTTAATAATTATGCCATGCAATCAGGATATACACTTGTGAGGAATATCAACAGATAATAGTCACATTTCAGTGCATTTTTAGGAGGAAGAATAATAATATTACTGAACAAAAAGCACATTTCTCATCTTCCATGACAGCACAATGAGAGAGTGCTGCTATAATACATAATGTTGTGTCACCCAGTCCAGCCTGTTCTAGCTGAGAGAGAGGAATGGAAGCCTCTTGAATTGAATTAACCATGAAATTGAATCTTGAACTCAACTGAATACTTTGCATCAAGGATAGCAACCATTAAAGCCAAACATGCATAACAAATAAACTAAGAATCTAAGCTGAGCTGTAGCTAGAACAACAGCAGTGAATACCAATTATGGAAAATCCAAGAAAAACTAATTTGGAGAAGCACTTGGTTCCTCCATAATTTCATCTACTGTAAATATTAACTATACCCACATGCCACACCTAAACACTTCCATCAACATCTTGATCCCAAACAATATTCAGAAATCAGTCACACCGATTTCTTCAAGGTAGGAGTGTAAATATTTGCTTATTTTGTTCCTACGCGCAAGAGCAAATTGTTCTATCAATTTCCTCCCTGGTCCACAAATATACAATGATTACTACATTGCCAGTTTTACATATATTGAGTCCAATGTCTGTTCTGTATCATTCCCTCTTTTTTAAAAAATGATAATTTGTATTTATTTTTTCTTGCAACTTTTTGTCAAGTAAACATGATGTATATCTTCCCTTGTATGCGCTTTCAATATACACTTTGGTGTATATGCATATATACAGATATATTCATGACATTCTAACTAATATATGCCTTGGTGAACCAGTTTGGCACCGTGGAAAAAACCTTTAAAATCCAGACTAGTGCCTAAGGATGATTTACTATCCCAATGCCATCAGATCCAGTAGGCACCACTAACAAAAAAGACGCCAGAAGGAATAACAGATGTGCACCCTCCCCCAGAAAACCCTATGATAGATTTGCCTTAGGATCACCGTAAGTCAGAAATGACTTGAAGGCACACAACAACAACAACAAGCCCCCCCCCCCATACACACTTTTTTAAAAGCTGAATTTGTTCCTTATTCTTTAGGAGCAGTTTGCCCTATAGAAACTGAGATTTGTTTGCTTTGGGGTTTTTTTCCAATCACATAATTGCAGGTTCACCTTTCTCTCCGTGTGGCTATCATTAGCAGCACAGAAGCTCTTGTGGGAAAACAAAGTTGGCAACTTTACTTAAGGACTTAATCCTTGCTTCAAAAGCAAGTTTCTGGATCAGCTGGGGCTTTTTACTTTCAAACAAAGGTTTCAAGATCAGGTCTGTAATCTCCTTAGATGGAAAGATTCCTGCAGTCAGAGAGACTATTCTTCACAATAGAAATCTGGTTCACATTTACAGGGCTAATGTCATTATCTCAAGCACACGTACTGTAGCATGTGGATTAGAAATCTAGTTATTTTTCAAAAGAATCCTGAAGAGTGCTGTTAAATGTAATTACCCTTTATTTTTACTCTGCCTTGTATAATTTAACACCAAATTTCTGACTTAGGTCAAGAGTACTAGAATCATCCAGTCATTCTGATGGAGGCAGGGCTTTTATTCAAGCACTTCACTTGCAATCCCTAATGAGGCTGACATATCTCTTTTACTCACCAAAGGAGGCCATAGATGTGGTCCTATGGAGTGGGTCAAACAAGGTTTACAGCAATGCCTGGTGAAACAGTGATGCATCTGTGGCAGAACCTTTGTTAGATTTGATCATTATTAAATTCCTGATGCTCAAGAGGGAATTTATATTACTAAAAACTCTGTAGTGTTCTGCTGTTGTTGTTTTTAAAATCCACATTTGAGTTTCTCTTTTATCCAGAACACAGTGCAAAATCTCCTGTTAGAAAAGTATTAAAACGTAGCCTATTGCTATCTCTTGAGAACTATCCATAGATGGAAGCATCCTTTAAACCAGGGGTTCCCAAACTTTTTGACGCATGGAGCCCTCCATGGAGCACAGGTTGGGAATCGCTACTTTAAACTAATCTAGGATGTTCTGCTTAGGTGGCTGCATATGATCTAATGAAGAAGATAGAAGCTGGAACTGCTCCCTCTCTGTGACCTTTGATCTGAGCTACCAAGGAGCTCCAGTTGAGAAAAGGCATCTTAATCAAGATGAAAAGGAATTAAATCACTTGTGAATTCTGCCAGATGCAACATACATAAGTGTCTATAGCCAGTAACAATAACAAAAAGAACTTTCGGTTAATAACTTGTGGACATATTTGCAATTCTGTTCAAGTCCCCCACAAAATACTGCAGTCACATGAC
>CM034706.1:182477433-182494139 GCA_020142125.1 Phrynosoma platyrhinos | reverse complement strand
GTCAAGGAGCACCCCCAAACTGTGAATACAGTCCTTTGCAGTAAGTGTGATCCAATTCAGGACTGGAGGTTGTATCCCAATACCTGGTTTCGGGGCCGCCAGTGTGATTACCTCCGTTTTCTCTGGATTCAACTTCAATCTGTTTTTTCTCATCCAGTCCATTACCACCCTAAGACAGTCGTAAAGAGGAGAGACACCACCTGAAGTCAAGGCTGACAACCGGGACATGGAGAAGTATATCTGGGTGTCATCGGCGTACTGATAACACCCAGCCCCATGTCTCCGAATAATCTCTCCCAGTGGCTTCATATAGATGTTAAATAACAACGGGGACAGTATGGCACCTTGTGGGATGCCATATTTAAGCTCCTCCCTGGCGGAGCTACTGTCCTCGAGTAGCACTCTCTGAGATCTACCCAACAGGAAGGAACGGAACCACTGCAAAGCAGTGCCTCCAATTCCAAGCCCCTCAGGCGATCCAAGAGAATGCTGTGATCGATTGTATCAAAAGCCGCTGAGAGATCTAGGAGCACCAGCAGGGCCACACTACCCCCGTTGATGCTCAAACACATGTCATCAGTCAAGGCAACTATGGCAGTCTCAACTCCAAACCCAGCTGGTTTGAAATGGATCTAGATAATCGGTTTCATCCAAGATGGCTTGCAGTTGAAAAGTCACTGCCCTCCCAATCACTTTGCTAAAAAATGGTAAAAGCGAAACAGGCCTGTAATTATTCATATCCAAGGGGTCTAGGGAGGGCTTTTTTAGAAGTGGCTTAACCACCGCTTCCTTTAAACAAGATGGAACAGAGCCCTCCCTAAGGGATGTGTTGATTATGTCCTTCAGGAACACTTTCAGCGCATCTCCACCCTGGACAGCCAAACATGAAGGGCAAGGATCAAGAGGGCAGGTAGTCTTCCTCACTTTAC
The DNA here is from genome assembly GCA_020142125.1 of Phrynosoma platyrhinos. Classification (NCBI taxonomy): domain Eukaryota; kingdom Metazoa; phylum Chordata; class Lepidosauria; order Squamata; family Phrynosomatidae; genus Phrynosoma; species Phrynosoma platyrhinos. Next base: position 182,493,210 of record CM034706.1, on the reverse strand, counting down.
CAAGGAGCTTGCCCACATCATCGGTACCCACAGATTGAAACTGATCCAGTAAAATCTCAGTAATGGAGTTGCTGGACACCTCATCAACAGGTTCTGTATCAATACTGGCATCTAAGTCGGTTCTTATCTGAGAGATTTTATCTGCAAAGAAGTTGTTAAATGTGTCACAACAGGCTGTTGTTGGGTGAAGCAAGGGGTTCTGTGCAGGCAGAGCCTGCATCAGTTCTCCTACCACCCTAAACAGCTCTGTTGGGTGAGACTATGCAAACGCAATACATGCAGAACAGAAGGATCTCTGCACTGCATGTATTGCCTCTCGATAGGAACGAAGAAAGTTCCTATGACGAGTCTTGTCAGATAAGAGTCGAGTTTTCCGCCAGATGCACTCTAGTCATTGTTCAACCCACTTCATCTTCCTCAGCTCCTCTGTGTACCATGGCTTACAGTTTGAGGTGGGTTGGAAAGGATGCTTGGGAGCGATTGTGCTGATAGCCTTGGCAAGATCGATGTTCCAGGTATTAACCAAAGCTTCGACAGAATCACCGGCATTACCAACCATTGAATCCTCTAAAGCTTTCTGGAATCCAATTGGATCCATTAGCCTTTGAGGGCGGACCATTCTAATAGGTCCACCACCCCCAGTGGGCCAGACAGTGGTTCTTAGCTCTGCCTTGATCAGGAAATGATCTGTCCATTACATGAGGAAATATTTATAATCCCCACCCACAGATATTCCTGCTCCTTTCTGTTTGTTCTGAAATTCTCTTGCAGGTAGACAATGCAAGTTATTCAAATAATTGCTTTGGATTCTTGTCTCCATGGAAAAATCTATATGAATGGATGGGGGTGGAGGAGAGTGAACAGTTGTAGACATGTAAAATGTATTATCATAGAAACATAGAAGTAGGAAGGTTCCTGCCATAGACTCCCTGTCATGCAGGAACACACCATCGAAGCACTCCTTACAGATGGCTGTCCAACCTGTTTCAAAAACCTCCAAAGAAGGAGACTCCACAGCTCTTTGAGGGACTGTGCCCCACTTACATGTATATGGTGACGTGGTGACAGATTCAATTTCAATTGTATAGATATCATTTGTAACCTAGGATAATGAGTAGATCTGCTGAAGGCATATGCTCCTGGAGATGAGTTAGGTTATCCATTACATTGCATTGGATTCCCTCCCCAACACACATTTATAGTTTAGACTCTTGAACTAAACCTCTGCTAATGGTATGTCAGTGAACACTGGCCACACTTAACAAAGGACATCAAGGATGAGATTTCTTGCCAACAGAGATTAAATGATGTTCACAGAAGTTCTTGTCCACAGCATAAAGGAGTATCTCAGCACAATCTACTGAAAAAGTAGATCCCATAAACATGTCCATGCCTACTTGAGAGTGAAAAGACCAGTGCTTTTGCTTCTTTCCATTTTCTTCAGTTTCGTTTTTAAAAATGCTCAAAACATTACACTGTGCAAAGCAGATTTTTGAGCAGAAATATATTTTGCACCCAAACCAATAGCTTTTGTGAGGGAGAGTTGAGTAGAAAAACAGTTTATACAAAATGTGCCAAAACTCTTGTAATTTTTTCTGTTGGAGAAAAAAAAATATTTTGCTTTGTCTTCTTGTGTAGGAACAAAAAGAAAAAGGTGAAAGTTTCCAGTCCTACATCCCAATGCCTATTTGTTTCTTAAGCATTCAGAATTAACTAGAATGCAAGGATGGTGCAAGTCCCTTTTCCAGATCTAGCAATGCAGGACAGATTAATTATGGCCCAAAACAAAGGATGAATCATTACAAACTGTACTCAGCACTAGTTTCTTTTTCCTTAGTTTTTCACTCAAATGAAGAAAAGCTGGCATTATCCACTCATTTTGATATTAACAAAGAAATGGTTGAAGAAAATTCATACACATTCTGCATTTTGACAGTAAGCAAACAGCAATTATCCAAAGTATATAATTGCACCATAATGCACTGAAGAAGAAAACAGAAAAGAAAAGAAAAAAAGAAAAAGTTACATCAGAACAGTATTGCAAAGATGAGGTTTTAACAATGTCTAAAACAATGAAAAGAATAAATGTGATAGATTAGCAACTAATATGGCGTTCACACTCATACTAAATTAACAAAGGAAAAATAACTATGGAGCTTTTTAAACAGGAAGTGAGAAGTGTCCGTAGAATTGGATATGTGTCATCCACTTTCAGTACTTTTTTTTTCAGATAAGATATGTTTAGAGATAAAACATTAATAACAAAAACTGTTCCATCAAAACAACCAACCAAAGCTACCTATCACAACAAAAATAACTGCAAAAAGTTTAGTAGCATCTTAAAAGCTAACCCTTTTTATTTGCCATAAGCATTCACGCACTTGAATCTGTTTTATGAGAAGTAATTTCTTGACATAAAAAAGAAATGTGATTAATAATGAATTAATAAAATGTTGCAATTTTTGTGTGTTTGTGTAACTGTCTGTGGTCTGAAGGAAGGTATTATCCTTCTCTGTTGTTGTTTTTTAAATCTTTATGAAGTTAATTTTAAAACTATATTGCATATCACTCTATTACCAAACTTACCTGATGAGAAAATCAGAAAATATGAGCTATCAGTGTGTTCACAGGGATTCCAAGGTTTTCAGATATGCAAAAATTCTTTAGGAAGTAGCAAAATGATATTATTTATTATTATTATTTATTATTATTATTATTATTATTTTAAAAAAACTTCCAAAAAAGTATGATCCTACTCACAGAGACAGAAAGACAGAAACAGGGAGACAGAAAGACACAGAGGTGGATACGATGAAGTATCCTGGAAAAATATGCTTGGAACCCTACAAAACTTAGGGGGGGTTGCAGACTTCCAGAAATAGTGCAAATTCAGTCCACTTTTAGGGTTAGGGTTAGGGTTAGGGAATCGCGGGAACTGTATTTTATTGTGGCACCAGAGCTCTCTGACAGAGAAGGCTCAATGTCTCAGAAAAAAAACAATCCCCATGATTCCCTAGCACTAACCCTAAAACTAAAAGTGGACTCAATTTGCACTATTTCTGGCAGTCTGCAACCCCCATAGTTGCCGGAGATCTTCATGGTTTATCTTGTCTGGGGGATCTTTGTAACGAAAGTGTTATGACCAAAAATTCTAGTCTGAAATCCAAGAAGCAGACAAGACAGTTAAATCAGATTTATTTAAATGCAAATATTACATATTCAGGGGCTGGTCATCCGCAGTTCATCTACAGAGTTTCCATTAAGGCCTATTTCAGAGTCCTATAAGCTTATCACATGGCACTTACAAGAACGGTTCAAAATCGTTCTTTAAAATCGGCTACCAGGAACAGCTGGGGAACATCTTGGGGACTCCCAGTGGCATTGATGGCTTTCTCCTGTGCAGTAAAATGTGTTTTTGCCCCGTTCCGTTCTGTTCCCATTCCTTAAGTGCCGTGTGATAAGCTTATTAGTCAGCAAAATACATTTAGATTAGTATATCCTGTTCACAGCAAAACTGTGGAAGCATCACAATCTGTGCTGCTCTGCAAGATCATCAAATCATTATATCCTCCAATAAACCAATGTCCCTTCCTGATGTTACTAACAAAAAGCATTTTTAGTTTCTAGTGGTATGTGGTGAGATGATAAAAATTCTACAAAATACCACATTGCAAAAGAGATATTTGTTCTATTCACAATAAAACACAATGATATTCAGAAGTAATGCAGCAGCAGCAGCAGCTCAAGAGGTATGAATAGTTCACCTCTTGTAGCTCTTTAAAATGCACACATTGCAAAACATGCAGTCTCAGCAGAGTGGCCCAAGACATTTTTGCTGTCTGAAGCAAAAGACTCAATACTACCCTTCTCCCCATCCCATTAACAGAATCAGACAGACTGGCAGCAGAATCTTACTTCAAGACAAAAGGATGGGGGCCTAGTCACACTACGCATTTATAGTGCTATTTGTTGTGGACTTAAGTCATTTTGAGATTCTAGGGCTGAGAATTCTAAACACCCCTCCCTAAATTGCAAATCTGAGGATTTCACAGTATGGAACCATGGCCTTTAAACTGGAATAATCGTACTATAACTGTGTAATGTGAATGGACTCAGGATAGTGTCCTTCACCACTGAAAGAAAACAAGCTTGCTCCATACACAATACATTTAAATATATAAACAAGGCTTCCTCAGCGACTGCGGTCAGAGGTGCTGTCTTGCTCTACCCAACACTTCAACTCCTATCCTTCTTTTGTGGCTGGTTAATAAGTTGACGGGCAACTTAAAGCTACACATGTTATATTAGATAAAGACATACTGTCTTTTCTGTCTATTCCTTCACAGGCAATGGGAATCTGTGTGACCAGAGTAGCTGTGGTGAAGGGTGCTTATTTATACATTTAGTACAAAAGCAGAAAACCAAGATGAGTTGGAAAAAGACATGACTTAAAGAGGCTGTATTTCTCTTCAGTAATTTTTATTATTATTTCATAAACTGCTCTCCAAGTGATCTTGGGCAACTCAGTGCATATCAATCTTTGCACAGCAGGTTCTGATGAATACTCCAACTCATCACCGAAGGAAGGGGCAAAAATAATATAAGAGCTCCAGAAATATTAGTGAGCTCAGCATGTCTATGATGTTTATTGCCAGTGAGCCGCGAATGAGATGCAAAAGCTCACTTTATTTTCTTTCCTGTTCTTTTGCTCTTTTTTTAAAGAGAAAAAGCTAGACAAAAATCAGTAGGTGTCCCAATAATCATTCAAAGTGGGATGGTTGAAAATGCTGAGACTGCAAATACATATCTGCATTTTATAAGGACATAAATGTCCCTATACATTTTATACAAGTATGAAAATTAACTCAAATCTTGGTATGAGTGTCATAATGTAAAAAGTTTCATTTCCCAAACTTTCTTCAGCATTCTCATCTTGTTAAGGAGCTTATTGCATACTTAAATAAATCACCTTACCTGGTCCGGTTTAAAATTTAAATTGGGCGGCATCCTGATATTATCAGAAGGATTTAGCCACCGAATCTACCATCTGGGTCCATCCTGAGCCCATCCCCACTCCCAGGGCTGCTCAGCATGGCTCTTTTCGAAGCCGGGAGTTTTCCGGCTTGAGAAAATGGCCACCGGTGGCAATTTAAGTGGTATAGAAGTATTATAACTGTGTGGTGTGGCTACAACCCTAGTTGCCACCACTAATGAGCAAACATATGTATCAAAAATGTGTCATAATTCACTAGGTAAAGTTAAATTCTTCCCAATCTTAAATAATATGAAGTCCCCATTAGAAACCAGGAAATAATTTTGTACAAGCTGAAACTTCCAGATTGTGTTCAGAAGCAGACCGTACAGAATGTGTTGCATTCTGTGGCTCTGTTGAGAGCACTGATAAATGTAGCATGGTCCATTTTATCCAGATGGAGCACAGCTGGGAAATCTTTCAAAGTCAATAAAAGGACATCTGTGTCCTTAGGAAAGGCGTTTACATTTTTATCATAGTCATATATGTTTCAGCAAATGCTATGATTGTGCTACAACACACATTTCATTTGGGCTTCCATACTTGAGACCTCCAGATATCCATGTCCAAGAGGCAGCTCATCCCCACTACCATGCTTGAGGCTTTGAAGTTACTCAAAGCAAAGGAGAGTTAGGCAAAAGTTGAACTAGATTACTAGAAAGCAAACTAAAAATGTGCAAGATATGCCCTCCAACATTTCACGTATGAAAATTTGGACATGTGGTCTAGCAACATCAGAGTGTCTTTAAAATGGCAGAAGTTATTAACCAGGAAGAAAACCAGGCAAGGAGTGGGTGCAGCTGTTAGCTTTTGCCCAAGAGTACTGGGATGGCCAAGATTAAGCTCATCCTCTCCCCCCCCCCCCCCCCCCCCCCCCCCCCCCGCTGAGGGCTACAATACATGTAAGTTTATAATGCAAATTGCTGTGGATTTCCACACATTCACATCAGTGCTTAATTATCTTCTCTTCCCTGTGCAAATCTGCATCTATTCTTCCTCACAGCCATACAAATCTGCTAATGATACGGGTAAAAAACATAACTCCTTTTTCTGTGGTGCTTGAGAAGCCGCCCCATTCTGCAAAATGCCCAAATGCCTCTGAATTGCATGTGGAGGGATCACATTCAACTTGAATAGTATGAGGAGTTTTTAAATTGTGTAGACAAGGCCTGAGTTAACTGAGTACAGAGTATTTTTGAACTTCCAACTCAGGAGCTAATCGCATTAATTTTAAAACTGGCTTACCTTATCCAGTTTAAAATTTAAAGCAGGCCTGGGTCCATCCTGGCTCCCAGGGCCACTCCAGCAGCCATTTTCTTAAGCCGGAAAACTCCCGACTTTGAAAAGAGGCATGCTGAGTGCCCCTGGGAGCAGGAATGGACCCAGGATGGACCCAGGAAGCAATTTGGTGGCTAAATTCTTCTGATAATATCAGGATGCCACCTATTTTAAATTTCAAACTGGATCAGGTAAGCCGACTTTAAAATTAATGTCCTAAGCTTCTCAGTTTGCTGCAATGGAAGTAAATTTAGGTCATAGGTGGAGATGAGGAGAAAGAAGCAGAGTGTTTTGAAAGCACCTACAAGATCAGGACAACAGAGGGTTGACTGGGACTGTCCCTGCCATGTCAGGACAGTTGGAAAGTATGGGATGGTTGTTTCATGCTTAATTCATAGCACCTCTATGAACATATATGAGAAAAAGAGAGACAGATTAGAATCATAACAGAGGGGAAAAGGATTTGCCCCTTTTCTCCAAAGCATGTTTAATATAAAAAAGTGCCTAATTGGACATGTAATCATATCTTTTGGGCACTCAATGGAAACAAATATATATGTACAATTTAATCAATGAACCAAGAAAACTTTAGACTGATGACTACACTAACTAATCCAAGGCTATCTAAATTTACTTGAAAATCTGCATTTACTACCTGTCCCTCCATCCAAATGTTAGGTTTATATGTAGCAGAGAAGCTACCATTCATAAACCATTTGAATTAGAAAATGGACATCTAGTAACAATTTCTTAGCAATGCCTTGTTTCTTTCTGCCCCAATATAGCTCTCTACCAACTGTTTTATATAGCTAGTTGTATGCCAGATTTTTCTGCAATGTAACTAGGAGTCATAGGAAGGTACAGATCAGGGCCAACCTAGGCTGTGTATGCATGGGCCAGAATACTCAGGGAGTATTCTTGCCCTGAAGTCCTCATTACTTAGGCATTCTGGAGCAATGCCGGGCTGCTGTTTGCATGTGTGTGCTGCTGTCCTGTGCACTGTTACTGCCACAAGCATGAATCACTCCACCTGAGCCAGAGCGCACCCAGGTTCGATCACATAGCTGGGCACCTCATTCTGATCTCTGTGTCAGAGGGCTTTGGATTTTCTAGGAAGATATGAGCAAATGGTGAGTTTTTAAAATTCTGTTTAAGTGTTTATGCTGAAAGTTCAGTGCTGGACTGGCCATACATCACAACAGTTCACAGCATTGTCCAGACTGATCGATTGCAGGGAAGGATGTGTTATTTGGCACATGTGGACATAGCTCTGGTTTATCAGGCATTCAATTTTGTCTCCTCAAGTTAGACCTTTGGTCCTCAAAAGAAACTTGTGACATCCCAATATTTGTAAATCAGGCATTTCACTTTCCTGTACAACTAATGTCTAAGCAAAGCACACTGCATTTCTGAAAACTTATAGCTACTAACCATAATTTATTGGACAATGAATATTTACACAATATGCTTCCAGAAAGGTATCCTTGATTCTGCTGCTGAAATAAGGTTTGTTTAATTTCCTCTCTTCATAAACAGAAGTGATATTAGGGTTTGAATAGAAGAGGGGACCCTTTCTCATTATGAATTTAGCAGCCACCACCACTTCATTTTATGAAGATGGAAAATTCCAACATGTTTTCCCCCCTGAAGATGACAAGTGATTTCTTAGAATCAACTTTGTTGCCATAGCAGCCAGCATCTTCTGTTAAGGCACAACCACACTGTACAGTCTTTTCACTGTTTTCCTCTTAAACAATCAATGTTCTTACCATTTAGAGTAAAGCAATAATTTCAGTAAATCAATTAGTTTTCTGGTGATTGAAAAAAGAGATAATAAATGGAAGGAGTACATTTTTTTAGAGATTTTGAGAAAAAATCAAGTTGTTTGTTAAACTAAAATGTTGTATTTGCAAATTTAACTTAATATTCTACAACTGTGAATAGAAGCTTCCACTAACCAATCACATGCAATTGTATAAGTATTTCAAAGTATACAAAGCATACATTAGCAAACATGCATTCAAGTACACACGTTAGGAAATGCATGTACTAAAAGTACACATCCATTTCCATGTTGGAGAAGGGAGTTTCACAATGATGCCAAACTTGTACAAGATGAGAATGCTGAAGAAAGTTTGAGAAATGAAACATTTAGATTGTAACATCTATACACCTTTCATCACTGACTATACTGGCTAGTGTGATATTGCTAATGTAAAACTCTGGAGGGGAAAACTGCTTACCATTTATATAAATAATAAATATCCTATGAAGGGAAATGGTGGGACCCTTCAGATGTAGTCAGACTGCAACTCCAGCTGCCCTAACCAGTGCAGAATGCTGGTAATTGTAGTTCAACCACATCTGGAGAGCTACATTATTTCCATCCTTCTACTACCATTGTTTCTTTTTTTATTATTCCCTAAATAATCTTTTGAAAACTATTTTCCAGAACTGCTACAAATTCCATATTAACAATGTCTCCCTGTTTGCTATTCTTCTCTTTATTTTAATTATTTCACAAGCAACTGAAATATATTTACCCTTAAATGGACTGAATATTAGGAGCTCAATGCATCGTTAAATAAAATGAATTACCTGATCTGGCTTAAAATTTAAATTGGGCTGCATCTAGAACCTATCACAAGGATTTAGCCACCTGAATGCAGCCTGGGTCCATCCCTGCTCCCAGGGCCGCTCAGCGCAGCTCTTTTCAAAACTGCAAGTTTTCCAGCTTAATAAAATGGCCGCCAGAGAAGCCCTGGGAGTAGGGATGGACCTGGGCTGCATTCGGGTAGCAAATTTGGCAGCTCAATCCTTGTGATAATATAAGGATGCCACCTGATTTAATTTTTAAGACAGATTGAGTAAGCTGTATTATTTAACAATGCAATAAGTTTCTTATTCAAGGAAGAGTGTCCAGACTCAGCCTTTTTATCCATTCATACTTACAGAACTTGTTAATTTTGCCCTTAAAGCAAAATATCAAAACCTGTCCAACAATTCATCAACCACCAGAGATTTTCCTGGCCTCCATGACAGGCTGCATCTGCATAAATAATCCAGTTTGACATGACTTTATCATGGCTCAATGCTATGGAATGCTGGGAATGGTAGTTTCTTATGCCACCAGAGCTTTGCTCTCCTCTCAGGGGGTCCTCTCAAAGCTCCACCGTGATGCTGCAAGAAACTATCATTCCCAAGCACTGAACCATGATAGTTAAAGTGTCAAGTGAGATTATTTTTGCAGTGTGGATGCAGCCTTAGAATATATTAATTTGTGCGTATTATTATTTAAACAATCATTTCTTGAAAATGCACTATGGACTAGATCTAAGGCTCTACTTCCACACACAGAAGTAGTTTGCCACTTAGCAAATGGTTTTAACACATTGCCTTATGGCACAGTGTGAGAATGGTGAAAATAAGTAGCAAAAATACCTTTTCACTTGTACAAAAGGCTTCAAAATTTGCAGAAACGTGAGAACATACAGCACCTACTCAGAAATTACTGCCAGGACAGCACAGTCAAATCAAGTTTCTGAATCTGCTAGAAGCATGTGTTCCTGGAGTTTGACTGTGCATTACATTTCCTATAGCAGAACACCTGAAAGTACAGGGGGCATTTCACACTATGTAAGTACAGCACTACAACTCCACTTTAACCGCCATGGTTTTATCCTATGGAGTGCTTGGATTTGTAGTTTAGTGAGAGCTATTTTAATTCTTTTACACAGAGCTCTAACAAACTTCTTGAATTGGAAATCCAAGGATCTCATAGATCCGGCCATGCCAGTTAAAGTGGAATTACAATAGTACAACTGTGTGGTTTGAATTCAGGGGAAATGGGCTTTTGGTATATATGATAATTTGAAGCTAAAACACTGGAGAGTCAGGGATATCAAATAGCATACTTTTAGGATGTAGTAGTACTTTTAGGATGATGTTGCCTTTATCATCTTAATCACATATATCATTCTTACTTTTCATATACATGTGTGTGTGAGAAAGAATCTCTGATATGCTTCCCTGAGGTGAAGGAACACTACAGTATTTTTAACAATTGGTAGAGTCACGCAAAATGACTCACTCACTAAGGAGTTAAACAGCAGAATGTTCTGATATATTCCAGAACAAAACAGAGATATTTGTTTCTCAGTGTAGCAAATACAAAGTGCTGTGAAGATAATTTATCTGGAGAAATCACTGGTGGAGCAGCTCTGGTGCTACATTTTTTCAAGTAAAGGTGGTGGACTGTGATTTCCTGGAAGTCAAGTCTTCTGCTAAAGAGACCCATTACAGTTATGTCAAGGCAGCAGTCTAAAACCAGCTGGTTTTCAGCCCTATCCTTCAGTTTATTAATGCAATCTAGCAGTGATAACATAAGACCAACATCAAACACCTTCCTTCCTCTCAAGCTTCAGTATTTTAATCAAACAAGCAACTTGCTGGAAAAATGAAAAAAAAATGCTGGAAAGATTCTGTCTGAAATTCTCTATCATGGCCTACATTCCATCACTTTACTTATATTAACTAAGTAGCAGTCATGCTAGGAAACCCTATAAGTGAATTGTGAAGCAGCATATCAGGGCACAGGCAAGAGTGTCCCAATGCGCATCATAGCAGCCCATTGCTGAATGCAGATGTCACAAAACTGCTCAATTCTATTTCCCAAGGCATAACTAAATTTATGAAGACAGTCACTTACTGAATTCTGACCTCTTTCCAGGTCAGCTAAGGATTGTTTGACACATGGCAAAATGCTTCTAATATTACAGGTGTACAATAATTTCTCTCTGCCCACTATCCAGCTTTCAAGTGAACTTGCCCATCCTGCTCTTCAGCTGGGCCATTTTTGCATATGTTGTCATCTTTTTGTCATGGTTGTGGCAATGCTCAAAAGACATGTCTGCCTTTTTACTACAGCTTGATATCTGAATTGCTAATCAGTCTGAAGTGCTTTGGACCAACCTGATCCAGATATGAGCAAGTCCAAGTCAATCTGACTGGCCTCAGTCCAAATCCATCTGAATCGGGCCAGGTTTTTGATTTGCTGGAAGATGAAACCTTTGGTAGCTTCAAGTGATTCAGAATGGAGGTTAATGGCATCATGTTATATCAGACCTCAAACAGCTGCCTCTGAGAACAATTCAGCATGAAGGTTACGTATGAGTTGATACATATATAGTTTATATTCAATGATGTCTGATGAGCCAGATACTTCTATACTATCCTGACTATTCCCTAAAATGGGAGGAGAGACCTTGCTCTGTGAAACGTCTATGGTGGAGGCATAAGAGATATGGTGTTCTTATTGGTTGTATCAGTATTGTGGAGCACATCACTAGGAGTCCTGTATGCCTCCTTCCTTGGCCCACTTAAAGAATTTTTATTCCACACATTCTTTGTTGTTTGTTACTGTGATTGTTACTGTAATTTTAACTTATCATAACCATCCCTATGTATATATATTCATTGTTTTGCTGCTGTTGTTTGTCTTCAAGTCATTTCCAACTTATGGTGCCCCTAAGAAAACCTATCCAGAGGGTTTTCTTGGCAGGCATCTTCAGAGGGGGCTTACCATTGCCTTCCCGAGTCGGAGAGTATATGACTTGCCCAAGGTCGCCCAGTGGGTTTCATGGCTGAGGTGGGAATTGAATTCTGGTCCCCAGAGTCCTAGTTCAACACTCAACCCGCTACTCCATGCTGGCCCTCATATATATTAATAGATGAATAGATTATAGAGTGCAGTATATAAATAGAAATGTTGTCTGGTTTAAACAATATTGTTTAAAGGATACAATCCTATACCCACTTACCTCAATGAGGGTTACTTATGAGTAAAAAGTTTTCATTTAGAATTTCTATGGGAATCGAATCTATAATTTAGATTGTCCTTTGTGTTGTAAGTGCCACAGAAATTAATGGGTCATCTGATCTATCAAGTTTCTCTGCGTAAGAAATTAAATACAAATAAAATAAATGAGTGGTCAGGACAGCAGCATATTCCAACACCAACCCCCTCTTTTCATACTTTGTGAGTTAAACTAGTATGATTCAGTCAACAGTTTGTGGAGCTTAAAGTTGATACTACCCTGGGTGAAAATAAAACAGCATCTGCTTCTTTGCACATGCTCCTTTATTTAAATGCATGCATATTTTAAATTATCACTTAGTGGAATCCAAAGCCACGTTAGAGAATGAGCTTCTCATGCATTTTTCTAAATGAAAACTTGCTGTATGCCCGTGGCATTCTTCATTTTATGATGTTGGTGTATACAGGGCAAGAGAACTAGGCCTATAAATAATGTTCCAGTCTATTGCTCATCGCTACTACAATGAGAGCAACCAGTGAAAAGTGGACATATTTTTTATTTTTATTTTATTTTTGAAGTGCCATTTAGGGTTTTTGAAACTCATTGAGATGATGTGCCAACATTGCTGTGTTTGTTGTATCTTAGTGAGGTATCTAAGAAGTAGGCACAGTATACATTTGTCATGATTTGACAATGTTATTATGGTTGTGACTATACTGATGAGGTTACTTATTTCTTTTTATTCATAATTTTATTGTATAATTCCTATGCATGTATTCATTGCATTAATATCCATAAACTACTCCAGAGTATGCATTTTTATGGAATTACTGCACTCTTCTAAAGCACATAAAATCAATTGGCCTTTGCTTTCTACATCTACCAAAGGCATACTAGAGTAGAGCAGGAAAAGTATGCTTGTCATAATTTTTATTGCCTAATTTTTAGTTTCATCAAAAGCCACACAATCCTGCCCAATTACTAAAAACATGCAAAAATCATTTCTATTCCTCTGGTTCATAACCAGTATGCTGGGTTCAGACATGCAACCCAGATATAAATGAATAGCTCAGAAAAGGGGGAGTTGGAAAGAATGGGCCCAAACTAGCAATTATTATTGTGATTATCGTTTGGCAGAATATAGGAACATGTCCAACTAATTATGGAAATCACAATTCTTTTCTAAATACTAAGGCCAGGATCCAAAGAGCCTACCCAAGGGGATTGTGTTGCCTGTAGAACTGTTGACATTTGCTTTCAAGAGCTGTCCTCTGTGCAATACAAGAAACAGTAGTTTTCCATGCATCATAGGGGGTGGTGATGTTAGAGAAAAAATAGGTCTAAAATCACATTATGCTCATGAAACCAATGTTACAGGTCTTTGGATCCTAACCTATGTTTCATGTTATATCCTGGTAGATAAAGGTAAAGGTATTCTCAGTTGACAAGGTTGTAAATTTGTTTCTAACTCTAGGGGGCAGTGCTCATCTCCATTACTAAGCTGGAGAGCCAATGTTGTCAAAGACTCTCTGTGATCATGTGGCCAGCATGATTGCACAGAACACTGTTTACCTTCCAACCGAAGTGGCACCTATTTATCTACTTGCATTTGCATGCTTTCGAACTGCTAGGTTGGCAGAAGCTGGGTCTAGTGAGAGGAGCTCACCCCATCATGCAGCACCCAGGCTTCGAACTGCCAACCCACCGATCTTGCAATCAACAGAGTCAGTGTCCACTTGAGCCACTGTGTCCCTCTATATCCTGGCATAAGATAATTATTTCCTTATAAACTAGGGGTACACCCACCATAGCGGAAACAAAGGTAGGGGAAAGATTTCTCACACCTTTTTGCTTTAGTGTATTGTTCACATCCAATCATTGCTGCTGCTTTGTCTAATATACAGTTTTGATGTCATCTTTAAAACAAAGGGGCTAAGCAGACTGTCAGAAATAGTGCACATTAAATTGAGGCACTGCCCTGGCTCAGTGCTAGGGAATCATGGGAACTATAATTTATTGTGGCACCAGAGCTCTCTGACAGAGAAGGCTCAATGTCCCAGAAAAAAATACAGTTCCCATGATTCCCTAGCACTGAGCCAGGGCAGTGCCTCAATTTAATGTGCACTATTTCTGGCAGTCTGCTTAGGCCCAAAGCAAAATACAGACTTCTTTGCAAGATGAGCCCAACCACCCAGGAATCATGTTGGCAAAGATGGCTCATAGATTGACTTCACTCTGCCTAAATAACATTACCAGCAAGTTAACCCAATTATATTTGGCGACAGGATATAGCTACAGGATAAATCAAATTAATATTTCTTGATTTTTGCCCAAAGTCTTGTATATATGTCAACATATATATATATATATTTATTATAGGTCTATCTTTACATATATGCATACTTTTACCTTGTGCTGTAGTTCTCACACTTTATCTCCAGAATTCCAGTACTGGAGTGGGAGAGATCATGTTACAGAAAACAAAATCAAGCAAAATATTTTCACAAAAAAACCTCCTGCGCTCTACATTTTGGTTCAGTCTTCATTGGAATACACAACTGTAAACCCTCTGAATCATCAAACCACAACTATATATTTAGATAAGCATTAGGTATATGTATTATGCAAACACTATTCCAAATCCTTACTCTTTCTAATAATGAATGTCTCCATGCTGAAATGGAGATTCTTCCTTCAGTGCATTTGAGAGTGAGTAGTTCACATTTCAAAGTAAATTTCTCAGTATGAAGTCAAAGGTTTTGCAATTACTTGTTCTTATAAATGTGTTCCATGCCATGGAAATAGAATCCAGCAGTGGGTTTCCTTTACGAACCATTTCCCCACATGTAACTGAAAGTAATAGAATTGTATTCAGAATACAAATCTTTTTGAGCACTATTTGTAAAAACAAGCACCAAGAAATTTGTTGGCACATGCTGTTCATGCAAGAAAGCTGTACCATTTTCAGGATGCAGGATAAAAACATTGAGCTACTTAGTTTCTTTAATATATTTCCATGCAAAGCATTTCTCAAGTTAAAACGAAGTAGACATTCTCATTGGCACAGAGGAAAATATTAACAATGGGCACAGGAAACAACCTTGAAGCTATACAATTTACAGAATAAGGTCTGTATAAATATGGGGACATGAAGAAAGCGTTCTGTCATTATAGCTGATGCAAAATTAAATAAATAACTAGCCATCCAAACCAAGAAAAAACACATTATTGGTTAATTTCCTGTTTAATTTATAGTGGGGCAACTGAAGTAAACTCACATGGAATGACCTCTTTTGTTTTACTTGTCAAAACCCACATTGTTCACCTCCTTGCAGTAATCTCAGAGGTGGTAAAATGCCAAAGAATGGATTCTGAGTAAATCCACAGCTAAGAACTGAAAAGCTGTCAAACTGCCACAGTCACCTACCTGCTGAAAATTAAAAGTGAATTGTTAAGTTTTGAAGTAGCCAGAATGAATCTCTAAAGAGCTAGAAAGGCACCTCTTAGGAATCCATTCATGAGAATTTGGACATTCTACTGAGGGGCAAAGCAGACTGGCACAAAGAGCCAGCTTCCTGATGGACTGGGGATGTGGCATTCAGACAGCAGCACGCCTCCAGTCCACAGGGAAGCTGTATGGCCAACCGCATG
>CM034706.1:182458218-182474877 GCA_020142125.1 Phrynosoma platyrhinos | reverse complement strand
TAAAAAACAAAAAAGAGGGAGATGTGGGGAAATTCGCTGGCAAACCACAAATACCTCATGTTCCCCTCTATGAAACATAGCACTGCATTTAATAACTAAACCTGGCTGATATTTACACACGTATACACAGCCTAATGAGTAACCTGGTTTCCTGTGTCCTGTTTACTTGTCTCTGACCTTTGAGCCTGACACAGGGAAAGGCATCTTCTGCCAGTTAATGAGTAATGGACAGCATCGAGCATCCTGTAAACAAATTGCTAATAAAAGGCGAGAGGGAAGAACACTCCCTTAAGCAAGTAAGCAAGCAAGCAGCTTTGCACCCTCATTCTTGTCTTGTCTTGTGTCACTCCTGCATGAGACCCCAACAGAAGACTTCTTGAGTCATGGATTTAATAATACGGCTTGGGTCCAGACTGTTTGAAGGACCATATCTCTCTGTACGAGACCCCCAGAGTATTAAGATCATTGGGAGAGGCTCTTCTCTCTGCCTCACCACCCTTTCAGGTATGTTTGGCTGCTCCCAAGCTTTGGAACTCCCTCCCTAGAGAGGCCAGGATGGCACCATCCCTACTATCCTTCCGACACCAGGTAAGGACATGTTTGTGCAGTTAGACCTTTTAAGCTGATAAAAACTGTGTGTTTTTTTTTAATGTTGTGCTATATAAATTTTAATGGTTTGTATTTTTAACATGTTATATTTTAATTTATAAATGTTTTAACTTAAAATTGTTTAATTGTTTTTTAAAAAATATATTTCTATATTTTAATAATGTTTTTAAATTGTATTGTTTTATACTTGTTCGCCGCCTTGAGTTCGTATTAGGGAGAAAGGCAGAATATGAGAAAATAATAATAATAATAATAATAATAATAATAATAATAGGCCAAACATAACTTTGAGTTTCCACATAAGGCTGATCAGTAAAGGGACATCTATGAAGTGATTTGAACAGATGATCTGCTATTTAAAAAACAAAACAAAAATAAGATTTGCCATTATCACTTACTTTATGCTGTACTTTAGGTGCCCAACATAAATATATGATACATTTGAGAGGACTAAAATATCTCAGAATTAACAGAATCAAAGGTTACTTTAGAAATATGATGCTATATTACTCGGGAAATCATTATGCTCAGTTACTGTTTATTCCTTCCTGGATAAAGTTTCTAATCTTAATTTCCAGTTAGTACTGATCAAACTGATCCCAGCAATGATGTTGTATTCTGTCCTTGGGCTGCTAGCACTTTAGTCTTTTCTAATTTTGGCTCCCATGTGACACCAACACCACAAGCATATAAAAAGCAGTGTAATCAGAAAACAAAAGAAGACTTTAAAAAAACCTGTGACAACACATTTAAACTGCTGTTTTACTGTAAATGTAACTTTAGATCAGAAGGTCCACTCCCTTTGTACCAGCTGCTCCTCTTTATGTTTGGAAAATGCTTATTGCTGTGGACTGCATAACAGATATAATTGGCAGGGATTTTCCCTTAATTAAGATGTGATCTGCATCAGGATAATAAAAGAAGAATTAAATTACAAAAAAGTGTCTATAACATATTACATTTGTGTAATTAAATGTTTAAGTCAGAAATTCTCCATTTAATCCTAATTCATGCATCAAACATTTAAAAGGATTTAAATCAAATACAGTGTAGTTGAGAGAATAAATTTCTTTTTATTAAGAAGGATTATTTAGGATTTCCAGCATACCTTCAAACCTCAGGTGGTGGCACCCCTAAGCTACCTGGAATGTCTCCCAAGTAAAATAATGGTTGCCAATGTGGTAGGAAGTTTAAAATGCTCCTTAAGATAGCAAATTAAAAATATTTTAATATCCTCAGGTTTTAAAATTGTAAACTGAATTTCAGTATATATTGGATGAATAGTTTTTGGTTGTTACTAGTGTAGGACTCTTCTGACTCCTATATTTGAAAATGTTATTTTTTTATGTTATCTTGTTTTAATAATTTTATGTGCATCCCTAGATGGACAGAAATGTGTAACATGGACATGTGGATCTTTTGGAAGTTCTTGGATAGACATATAAATGAGCAGCTTTACTGCTGTTCTTTAGACTATATTTGCCAGAATACTCTGTGCTGCCCCCAGATTTTGGCCCCTGAATTCCTCTTGAATTCACCCATTAACTTGCTTTTTTCCTCCAGCAATGATGGGTGACTGTCTTTTCACTCAGTCCCCATTTGTCACCTGGCACCACTGCTGAGATCAGAAAGGGGCACCCAGCAAGGCTATCAATACTAGGTGCTTTGTTCTGACCTAAGAGCACCTTGAATTTTCAGTGACAGCACTGGGTGATGAACCAGTGTCTGTAGGTTTTAATCCAGGGGTCAGAATAATGACCAAGTTCCTGAATCAGCAAGGAGTGTATTGGCAAGAAATGTATTTTAATTGTTTCCCCTGTGAATCAGTACTTCTAGTGTAAATTTTCTGATGTCAGCATGAACAAAGTAGTTTGGGCATTGCTGAAGAGATGTTCTCCTTTGTGTGTTATATGTTTGATCATGACAGAGACCTCAAGAGTATTCTAAATCTCATGTCTTCTTACAAAACAAATTCATTCATTTTGGACCATGCATAGAGATGTCTTCAGTACAGAGAATGGAGTACATAGCTATAGACTTATGAATTCAAACCACTCCGTAGTACTAACAGAAAACCTGCAGTGATGCTTACTTGCTGGATTGAAGCCAACCAATTCACACTATACAAGCTTTTATATACCTTTCACTTACTATTCATTCTTTTGTAAACAATCAAGTTCTGGTTATGTGAAACTTCAGCTCACTAAGGTTCTTTGGATGGCAATTCACAGCATTTACCATATGTTAAAATTTCATGTAGCTTTAATTTGAATGGTAATTGTTTTAAATATTGGCAGATTCCATTTTGTGTTCCAAATGTTTTATAAAATACAGAATGCATTAATAATGATGTATGATAAATCTAGGATGGAAGCCAAATGCAAATGCTTTGGAACTGATACAGTAGCTCATCGCTTAACAAAATGGTGTTCAGCCAAAATTGAGGAACACCAGGGATTAAAGACATTTAGCACAATTCATTAAATTCTTCCCCTTGAAAATGAGAGTCTTCTCCTGTGGCACAACTCTACATGACGTGAACCAATTTATTTTAGACAATGTTCTTATGGATATTTATAAGGTCCTACAGTATTGGTGAGTGTAGAAAGATACCTTTTGTGAAATAATAGAGGACTACAGAAGGTGTGACTTATGATAAGGCAGTTAACAAAATGTTGAGGCAAATGGAAAAGGGAAACATAAAGATTTTTAAACACATCTTTAATTTTCTATGGTGATTCTAGCTGTTATTTCAGAAAGACAAATTATACTAACTTTTCTTTTGGTAACTGTACAAAGGGTAAAGTCAATAAATTACAAATGCTTTCTAAATGAATAAGTTAATGAATGTGGTATATGAAGTGAAATGTAATTAAAATTTTAAAGTTATAAGTCTTTAAAGGATAAAGTGAATTAACTGCACACCCTTCATAAATGAATTAATGAACACAATACATGAACTGAAATTGAATTGCATTTTAGGAATATTCTAGCTTTTTTCATATTCACAAACAGTAGCAGAACATGTGATCATAACTTTTAATTGCTTTTGATGAATATAGGAAAGTTGTACATTCACACGCTAAATAGACCATTTTTGAATATTTGTTTAATTATTCATGCCTGGGCATGTTCCATTTCCCATCACCACCTGAAGCAATTAATTCATGTTTCTTTTGTCTCATGCTCATTTCTACCTCCAGTTGCACAGATTGCACCCTATCCCTCTTCTATGAGTTTATGCAGCAGAAAAGTAACTTATCCAGTATTCCTAAAAATCTATTTTACACTGAACATAGACACATTTTTCTGCCTTTATTTTAAAATTTAGAGTATATGGGTTTTAATTTAATGTGCCCCTAAATCCTTCCACTTGTCCTCTCTCCTGTACCCATTATGCTTTATAAATTTATAATTTGACTTGGATGTGTAGGCACTTAACTTAGATGGCACTCAATAAGTAGTGATAGGGAACATTTTTGTCTGAGTGGCCTCATTTCTTAGGGATAATTGTTTTTGCAAGTGGAAAGGGGAAAGCCTCCAGACAGTGGTGGGTAGAACCAAGACCAACATATGTGCCTGCCTGCTCTCTTCCTTCCTTTATCCTTCACCAGTCAAGGCTGCTGGGGGAGAAGGAGAACTGCCTGCTTAATTGGGATGATGATGAATCCACCCTTGATTTTAGTTTAAATTTTAAATGAATTGTTGTATTCAAAGTGATGGATCTATTTTGGGGATAGTGTTCAGCACCTTGCATTGTTCCCTTAAAGTTCAGACTTTAACCCAGTGTATATTAATCACACCACTAACATGGAAATTATCAGCCACCATTGGAGAAGATATCAAGTAGGTTGAGGTGCCATAAAGCTTAAGTGCTACATCTTGTCCACCCCTGTGATCTTTTGTACATTTTCATTTAATAATATTTTTGACTGGGATAAAGGAATTTTGGTGGACTGGAGCATCGATGGCTTTTGATATGCATGAGTGTTTTATGTCCTGGAACCAAACCCCAGCAGATACCAAGTGCCTACTATAATGGTGGAAGAGTGAAAAGGACCTTCACTTAGGCTGACATCTTAGCCTTAATCAGGTCTCAAAGCCCCCACCCCCAGAACAACAGTGGACTGTCTAAGCACTTGTAACCAGCCAGGTTCTTCTAGTGTCCTTCTCTGAGCAACTCTAAGTCCACTTGAGTTGGAGAGGGCTGTACCCAACTATCATGTAAATGGGGAAGATACAACCACTTGTGTAAGGACGTATCAGATGCTTCCTCCTTACACAATCTTTGAAAAAGTATAACCACTTGCTCACTCAGGGCTTGCATGAGTATATTACTTCTATTGGATCAAGGCCTATATATACCATCTTGTCCAGTATTAATAATAGGTTTGCATGAATATCTACTACTATGTTGCTTTCTCTCTTTATGTCTTGCAATATCCTGAATAAACAACACTAATTGCTTAACTTGCCTCTTTCCTGTATTCCCGCAACATATTGCAGGGGCGTAGCTATGGGGGGGATGACAAATGAGGGTATGCCCTCCTAATAAGAATTCTGTCCCCCGTCCCCCCCATGAAAATATCCCTGAAACTGCTAGTACTGCAGTAGCTTAAACTTCAGTTGAGCATTTAAAGATATAGTTCAGACATCCAAAGAAAAGGGTCAGGAAAAGATACCAATGCTCTCAGCAATGCTAGAAATGTGGATTCATGTTGGAAACAGAATTCTTATGGGGGGAGTATCCTCAGTTTCACCACCCCACAGCTACCCCCTGCATATGTGTTAGAAATCATGGAGGGGGGTACTTCTGCCAGTAAATGAAGCAAGTATGGGGGAGGCAAACAACTATGACTTGGTGTATGAAACTCAAAATATAGAACAGTTATATTTGACAACCTTTCCTGTATGAAACCTCAAACTTATATACAAACGTAACCATACTTTAAGGCTTGCACCCAAATGGGATGCAAGAGAAATTATTATTATTATTATTATTATTATTGGCAACCAGCCAAAAATATAGTCCTGAAGAGGAGAAAGGCAAAAAGACTGGGGAGTGCTGTTGAGGGAGAAACTAGGCTAACTCAGGATGGAAGGAAGAGAGCATAAAAGTACTTCCCTTTGTTACCTAAATGAATTGCTGTTATCTGCTAAGATAAGGTTACCAGTAAAGTGGTGAGCAGATCCCCAAGGGAACATTGTTATGGGGAAAGGTTATGAAAGGAAAGAAATATTTGTATTGTTCATGCAGGGAGAAAGATACATTTTCTTTAAGAAAACAGTATATTTTAATCTGGGAAAACTGAACACTATATGGCATCTAGTCCCAAGCCACCCTGTGCCAATGATTATGTAGATCAAACAGCACAGTATGCAGAGGTAGTTTGAATCATATATTTCTTATGAGATTTTATCAAAGAAAGAAATGGAATACATCTAAGTAAATAAGCAATTAGCTGATAATCTTGTAAGCATCTTTACTCAACTGTCTAATGAGAATGAACAAAAAGAAGCAAAAGAAATTTGCTTACAAAATATTTTCCAACTATACATAAAAATCATTTTATGATTAAAGAAGAGGCATCATGCAATATTCTCTTAGAAATGCCACCAACATATTATGCTCCATGGAGTTCTCAAATATGAAACAAATAAGAAGTTCAGGTTCAAGACAATAAAAAGGTATCAACCTTTCTTTATAGACTGTCCTTTCATATGCAACACCTATAGCACACTGCTAGTCCTAAATAAATATTTGGAAATAACTATGAAGGCCTTAACTTCTCCTACATGCATGAACATTGAGGATGCTGAGAACAAAATCCATGAAAAGAATGGATATATTGTGCATGCTTAAGCACTTAGATCAGTCATACTCAAACTTTTTACCTTTGGGACTGCCCTTTACAAATACATATAGATGCCCCCTCACTCTACCTTCTATAGGGGAAAATATTTAGCTTATTTAGTGTGCATATTTTCATCACACATTCATGTATATTCATATTTAAACATTTTATAAGGAAATAACATTCAAATTAGAGCAGTTTTATTTAAGTAAATTCAATATATAATTCAACACGTGTAAATATTAACATAAAAAACTTGGAAAGTGAGGAGAAAGAGAAGGGAATCAGACTATCCAAGTCTTGTTGCCCACCTTGAGCAACTTTTGTGTCCTCCTTGAGAACCACTGCCCCACCATTTGAGAACCACTGCAGAAATAATCCAGGTTGGCAATGCTTTAACTGTCATGGTTCAGTGCTATGGAATCCTGGGAATTATGCTTTGCTGTGGTACCAGAGCTTTCTGACACAGGCTAAAATCCCCCAAATTCCCTAACACTGAGCCATGGTGTCAACTTGGATTATTTCTGCAGTGCCTATGCAGCCATAGATAATGCTCTCACTCCCACTCCCCAAATGGAACCATCCAAACATGTCTTACACTTCTGGTAGAAAATACATTGTAGAAGATGATAGGAAGGATGAAGCACGAAGAGACGTTTCATGAATAGACTTGGCAGGCATAGAAAAAGCAGGCATAGGAAAGTAGTGAAAATGCAACTCCTGAATGCATGCTCTAAGATGGAAATAAATTAAATGCTCTTACATTTTTCTCTTGATGGTATGAGTAGTTTAGCATGGGGTAGGAATCAGATGTTACTGAATTTCATCTTCCATAATTCCTCATCATGGACTATGCCAGCTATGGCTGATGGGAGTTACAGTCCAACCAAGTTTGGATGGACACATGATTCTCACCCATTGTTAAGGCCTGCAGACAATATCTTATGATAATAATGTCTCATATTAGGACTTAGCTTTTACCCTAAGCATTGCAAGGTATGTGTATTTTATGTATGTTTATTTTGGAATCTAATCAACAGCACTGACTTCTTACATATAATTAGGTATATAGTCCAGTTTCAGTAATGTATTGCCAAATCTGACCAAAGGAAGTTTGTCCATCTCTCCCTCTCCCTCTCTTTTAATTTCCCCTGACCAAAAGACTTTCATTTGCCTGACTTTCACAAGGTGGAGCCTAGTTTTACTATCTGGCAAGAAATCCTGCAGTGACTGGTATATAACCACACTGCAAAATTATTAATGCTGTTTTGGCTACCGTGGCTCATCTTGGAGCCTGGGATTTGTAGTTTCGTAAAGTACTTTGAATACTTTACTACATTCCCTTGATTTCGATTTTTTGGATTCTCTAGCAGAAAATATCCCAAAATCCAATAGGATGGAACCATGGCCACTTAACTGTTAGAACTGGCAAGCTTTGGGGCGTTACAGACCGGCCTAAAGAGCTGGCCTGGGGGTGGAGTTGGGGCAGAGCAGCCACACGCCGGCCGCCCCAACCTCACCTCGACACTGTTCTGACGCCGTGCCTCTGGCTCTTAGAGCGGCCTTTTGCCACTCCTAAAAGGAGCTGCATTTTGCCACTCTTTTAGGGGTGGCAAAAGGAAGGATTGGCCCACCGTCTGCATAGTCCCTTTGTATGCCTATACTTACTACTTTCTAGCTTTCACATTATTCTACAGTTTATTAGTTTCTCTCTCTCTCTCTCTCTCTGACTTCCTGAATCACACTCTCAATCAAGCAACACCCATTTTCTCTTCTCTCTCTCTTCCATTAGACTATGAGTTAGTTTATCAACAAATAATTTATAGGTAAAGGTACTTTTATATATATCAAAAAGATCACTAAGCTTATTTCTTTTTCTTGTGAGTTGTGAGTTGGTGTGGGAGTGTTTGTTGTTCAGATTTGGACTTGTACTTTGATTACTCTGCTTGAGAGATCCAGTACTATCACTCACATTTCCCAAAAGTAAAGTACTGTGTTTCCCCGAAAATAAGACGTACCGATAAAATAAGCCATAGCAGGATTTCTAAGCATTTGTGTAATATAAGCCATACCCCGAAAATAAGACATAGGGCCGATGTAGACAGGGTGGCTTTTCTAGGCTGCCCCTGGGAGCAGCGGATCGGGGCTCAAAGGGCCGTGGCCCCGATCCTCCTCTTTGCCACTCCCAAAAGAGCAGCTCACAGGGCCGCAGCTGCAGCTCTTTTCTGGGCTGCCCCTGGGCTGCCTTTGAGACTGCGGCTCAAAGAGTTGCAGCCATGATCCTTGTCTTTGCCACCCCCAAAAGGGGCAACCCTTTGACCCACTCTTTCAGGGGTGGCAAAAAGCCAGGCTGTGAGCCACAGCCACAACTTTCTTTTGGGCTGTCCCTGGGAGCAGTGGATCCACCGTTCCTAGGGGCAGCCCAAAAAAGAGCCACGGTTACGGCTTAAAGGGTTTCTGCCACTATCCTCATCTTTGCCACCCCCAAAAGGAGCAGCTCAAAGGGCCGTTCCTTTTGGAGTCAGTAAAGAGCTGCCCCAGGGGTAGCCCAAAAAAGAGCCATGGCTCAAAGGACTGTGGCCACGATCTTCATCTTTGCTGTCCCTGAAAGGAGTGGCTCAAAGGACTGCTTCTTTCGGGGACAGCAAAGAGCCAGCTTTTGAACTGCAGCCGTGGCTCTTTTCTGGGCTGCCTTTGGGAGCAGCGGATCCAAAGAAAAGAGCTGCAGCTGTGGCTCAAAGGGCTGTGGCCACAATCCTCATCTTTGCCACCCCCAAAAGGAGCAGCTCAAAGGGGCTCCTTTGGGGGGCAGCAAAGAGTTAGCCTTTGAGCCACTGTGGTGGCTCTTTTGTACTCTTTTGGCGCAGAGTGCTTGCACGCTGCGCCAAGTGGTTAAGCTGATGCTGTGCAGCGCACAGTGTCAGTGCACAGTAAGGACAAATAAGACATCCCCTGAAAATAAGCCATAGTGCGTCTTCTTGAGGCCAAATAAATATAAGACAGTATCTTATTTTTGGGGAAACACTGTAGTATCGAAGTGCTATGACTGTGTAGTAGGCATACAGCCTAAACATCTGGACTAAACTGAGATCACAAAGGATGACAATACAGAAGATGAATATGCTGTACTGATGGAAGGTGGATTCTCCTTTCATATCATATGATCAATACAATTAGGAGTCTACTTGTATCTGGCTAAGATATTTAAGCTACATATTAGAGAAAATGACATGTAAAAGTGGCCCTCCAAATGTTGTCTGTGGCTCCCAGCATTTCCTCACCTTTGGCTATGTGGGTTAGAGCTGATGAGAGTTGCAGCCCAACAATGTAGAAGGCCATGCTTTGAAAATCCCTGGTTATTATGAATATATTTACTATCAGGTTTAAACCAGTACTTTGAGGAGGCAACATTGGAAAAATCTGAAGGGGAAAAAATTCCAAATTATTCACTAACATTTAAGACCATCATTTTAACCAACGATTCTAAATAGACATGAAAGACAGTTCCATCACTGCAGAACATGGTAAAGACCAGCCTTTCTGTTCCTATCAATATTGGATAAATGCCAACATAAAAGGTTGGTGGGAAATGTGTTAAACTGACCCTCTTAGCAACCTGTCATAGAAGAAGAATACAAAGAGAAGGAAACAATGGGAACAGTCAAACAAAGCAGATGGAAGTTTAAAGAAATGACATGTTTATTCACTTTTTCCAAGGTAGAATTTTGACCTTCCAACTGCATAGTAAAGGGAAAAAAAGGTTGCCATGGTTTCACGGGAAATTAAAGAAAAAGGATGTGATAAATAAGGAATGACATATGCCTGGCAAATCTTAGATGTCCTCTGGCAAAACCTCTTACCATGACTAGAAGAGTGGGAAGAGAAGGAAGAGTACTTCAAATTGTCCCTTGAAAGGTGTGAAAAGGGGAGGGGAATGAATTAAAATATGTAAAGCCCAAAATTCTTTGCACCTCCATTGGCATAAGAAACCAATCCAAAGGCTGTAATAATTAACACATGCCATTCCAAATGACATCACAACCACAGCTACTTTCTATGGCTGAGAGCCATGTTTAGAAACTCAATGACTTACATGATAACTATCAGAAGTATCCTAACGCCTTCATGACATAATGCCTACATGACAAAGTGGTTGCCACCACTCCTTTTACACATTTTTTAGGATTAGAGAGCATTCGGAAACCAAAATGTACAGCACTCCCATTCTGAAGACTCTGACATATTTCAGGTCCTGATGGATTTTTGGTATCAGATTAGAAGTATGCATATTTCCACATCATTTAGTCATCTGGTTCTCTGGGGCTGCTCTTCATAATAAAATAATAATAACAAGATTTATTTATATCTCGCCCCTCTGCAATGCAATCGGAGCGGCTTACAGTTTAAAAATTCCACAATACATATATCCATCAATATCCTAACCCACCTGCCCCTTAAAATAGAATTAAACCAGAAAAAAATTAAAACAGACAATAGTTAAAATACAACAAACAACATATTACAACAATCACAGCAGCAGGATTCCTTTGGTCTAAAACAGTGGCGGGATCAGGGGGGAGAAAAATAGCAGAGACCAGAGGGCTGGGATGACTAATCAGGAAAGGCCTGCCAGAAAAGATCTGTCTTGACTGACTTTTTAAAGCTGTCAAGGTTAGTAATGTTTTCCCTTTGCTGGAAATTCAAACAGCAGTTGTGGATCCAGTTCTGATCTCAGTGAGAAAACTTCTACAGTGGCTGGGGTGGCTTGGAAGGGGATGGACTGTCTTTTTATCTAATCTAAAATTATTCATTTGTTCAGTTTATATTCCACCTTTCTTCCATGAATGGGACTCATGGTACCACACTATGACTCCTATGAGTTTGGGGGAGGATAGGGGACTTTCCCTTCTGAAAGTCCATGGATACTGTCCAAGAAACATATATGCAGTGTGGGGAGGTGCTGTTTCCTTCAATAGTCTCCTTCAGGTGTTTTAGATATATTGGTTTTTTTCAAATTCCTCAGGTAATGAAGCAGAATGAATTTGGTCATTTGTGTTTGGCAGCAGATTTTTATTTTTATTTTATTTATTTGTGCTGCAGGGGTCAGCAACCTAAGGCCTGCAGGCCGGGTGCAGCCCGTGAAGGCCTCCTGACCAGCCCCTGCCCGGTCCTGCCGCAACCACCGCTGCCTTTCACGGCTGTGGGGGTCCTCTGGGGTGCCATTTTGGATTCCAAAATGTCATCACGGGAAAGGTCGCATGAGACTCCAGGAGCCATTTTGGAATCCAAAATGGTGCCCTGGAGGACTGGCACGGTCGAGGGAGCCCTCCTGGTAGTACATGCGCGCGTGCCACCACAACCCGGGGGGCATCGGGGGATGGGGGACCAGCCCCACCCCCAAAAAGGTTGCCAATCCCTGCTGTATTGCTTTATTGTTGTTTTTTCCTGGGCGGAACAGAACTGCAGCTCCACAGAAACAGAGACTGCAGTACTAGCTTCTACTAAAACCAGCACACACATGCTTACACAAATTGGGAGGGGATTGAGAACAAGCAAGTCAAAACAGCTATGTCTTAGAAAATGAGGATGCCATAGCTAGATAACCTTTGTAGTCTCACAGAAGTAGACCAGATATAAACAACAAGAGTTCCCAGATTTCATAGCCTGACACCTCTTTCCCAAGCCTCAGGATGAGGATGAAAAATCTCCAAGTGAAAGTTTGAAAAGCAAAGGGCTCTTTAAAAAACAAAAATCAAATTATATCCCACAAATTTCCACTGCAGCAGATTGCTTTGAAACAGTCACCCCTCTCAATTCGTGGGGGATCTCTTCTGGATCCCACATGAAAATGGCAGCTCACAAGTATTCCAGCCCCATTGAAAATAACGGCATGTGGGGGGCGTGAGTGGGCGCATGCTGCCATTTTATCACTACCCACAAAGAGCAAGACCACAGACTCGAAGTCCACAGATGGGGAGGGACAACTGTATTGCTTTTTAGTCTCAAAGTGATTCACCTGGTTTCCACCTCCTTCATCCTCCATCTCTAAAAGTTTGGCAAGCTTTCGTCAGTGTGGGAAAATACTGAGGTGCTTCACTATTCTCTTCCCCCATGAAAGCTGAAGCCATGATTGGGATGTGTTAAATTTTCAGCATTATAAATTAAACTTAAAAGGGCTTGCTTCAGAATAGATGTTCACAGTTGGTTTGTTCTCCTAATCTTCCCTCCCTGATGAAGATTATAGATACACTATTTTAGATTAGAGAATAGGGATTGAACACATGTAGGATGAGTTACACTCACAGCTTGGATGTACTCTTGGACTCTGGTTGCCCAGATTTCAGCATTTGCACAGCTAAAACTGATGTGCCAGCTGCACATGTTCCATGAGATGTCAATTCTGGATATGGTGACACATGCCTTGATTACATCCATTTGAATTACTGTGATGCATTCTAATGAGGGTGTCTTTGAAAACTGTTTGGAAACTCCAGTAGGTCCGAAATGCCGCAGCCTGGTTGCTGACTGAGACAGGTTATAGGGAACATATACCTCCCTTGTGAAACAACCCCACTGCCTGTTAATTCATTTCCTGGCAGATTTCAAAGCACTGGCTATGACCCTTACAACCTTATATGGCTTTGGGTCCAGACTATTTGGGGGGGGGGGAGGGAACCATCTTCCCATATCAGCCTACCCATGCTCTAAGATCTACAAGGGTCAGATTTCTCTCAGTCTCATCACCATCCCAAGCATGTCTGCTGAGAACATGAGAGAGAGAGAGAGACTTCTTAGTGCCAGCTCCTGAGTTGTGGAATTCCCTTCCTCAGGAGGTCTGGTTGTCCCTCTCTTTGTCTTTCCGGTGCTGTCTTTCTGGTGGCAGGTTTCAATTTTTATTAAGAACTTTTAAAATTGTACTATGTTGTTATTTTTAGATGTTGTACACTGCCAAGAGGAGAAAGGCAGAATGTGAATGATATAAATGAACAAATAAATAAAATAGTATCATATTGTATTGTAATATTCCTAAAATGCAAAGACATACAACTCAGCACAAAAATTAGAATCATACAAGCTATTGTATTCCCTATTACCATGTATGGATGTGAGAGCTGGACAGTCAAGAAAGAAGATAGAAGGAAAATCAATGCATTTGAAGTGTTGTGCTGGAGAAGAGTGCTGAGGATCCCATGGACAGCCAAAAGGACAAACAAATGGGTCCCAGAGCAGATCGAGCCAGAGATATCCCTAGAAGCCAAGATGACAAGACTTAGACTGTCATACTTTGGACACATCATGAGAAGACATGAAACGTTGGAAAAGACAATACTGTTAGGAAAGGCGGAAGGAAGTAGAAAGTGAGGAAGGCCACATGCTAGATGGATGGACTTTATTAAAGAGACAACAAATAAGAGTTTGCAGGAGTTGGGCAGAGCAGTAGAGGCCTGGGGGGCCTGGAGATGTCTCATACATAGGGTCACCATGGGTTGAGACTGACATGAAGGCAGTTAACAACAACAATTATAATATTTTATGTTCTATTTGTGGATTTCTGATTATATAAACTCACCCTTAATAATGATTTTGTTTAAGAGGTGGGAAAGCTTTTTTTTTATTACATTTGTTAATATGTAGAAATCAGAGCTTGGAAATGTTAATTTCCAAATAAATGTTAATTTCCCAGCATCATGACCAAAGTAACTTTCCCAAATTCTCAGCTTAATCCAACAAGTGTAATCCAACAAGTGTAGAAAGGTGGTAATATGTTTCATCAGATAATCTTGTAAATCAAAAGAGTATTGATATTTGTAGTAAGATACTTTCTCTTAGATAAACAAAGCAAATGAAACTGACATGGTGCTTCATCATGAGACAAGGCCCTTCTTATGGAGACAGATCAGTCTGATATGAATAACAAAAAAGAAAGCAGCATGTGAGCAAGAAAGAGGATAGCAAGAGATTTCACAGCAGACCTTTAGGTTGTATCCTTCAAAACTATGTTGTAGAGAATGGAGAGAAGAAGTGATTTATGGGTGCTAGCTTAAGGGCCAGTAGTCTACGAATAAATAAATGGGCCCTAGAGCAAATCAATCCTGAACTCTCTATAGAAATCAAGATGACTAAACTGAGGCTTCTGTACTATGGCCATATCACGAGAAGACAAGACTCACCAGAAAAGACAATAATGCTCAGTAAAGTAGAAGGCAACATTCTAGTTGGATAAACTCAATCAAGGAAGCCACAGCCCTGAGTCTGCAAGACCTGAACAGGGCTGTTGGTGACAGGGTGACTTGGAGGTCTCTCATTCATAGCGTCACTAGAGATCGAAGTCAACTTCATAGCAGTTAACAACAACAACAACAGTCTAAACCACCACCACCACCACCAAAACTCTACATTATCAAATTGGTCATATGAGCAAGCAGTATGACACGTTCCTTTAAACTGGTGTGTAGAACTATAGCATGCCTGATATTTTTGGCCCATAATTTCCCACAACCCTAGATAACATATCCTTTGTCAAGGGATGATAGAACTTGCAGTGCAAAACCATTTGGAGGACCAGAGTTGCCAATTAATGCTTCAAATAAATGCTTGTCCTGTTTGATGCTTGGCACTTGCAAAACAAATTGTTTCCTATGGGGGGAGATTGTTAACATTCACAACCATTTCCAGATTAGTTTCAAACCCAGTTATGCACGAAAGGATAGTTTTGTTTTGATGCTAAGTAGGGCAGACAACACAGCTAAGGTTTAGTAAACGAAATTTATAGCCTGCTCACTTTGTAGTGAATGGGTACAATCCAACTCTTTTAAAAATCAATGTCAGCTTTATCATAGGCTTCAATAGGAGATGGATTACACTCTGGGTCTCCTGCCAAAATCTACTCTGCAACTAAACTGAAATCAGGCAAATAAATTACTGTGCATTTTGCTTTTTCAAGAAAATAAAATGTGAGGAATCAAAAAGACACCATCTGCTAAAATTGTTTTTAATCACTCACATTGACGATGATACACTGTCAGATCCCAGTAAAGTTTCTGTGTTTGCCCCCTCCTTTTTCTTTTTTCTTTTTATGTGTGTGTGTGTATGTGTTTCATGTAACTCCAACGTTATGAAGTCTCATCTTGTGCAAACAAGTAGCTCTTGGTATTATTAAAGTAATTCATACACATACAAGTAGCAATTGTTTGAAACACATGAAATTCATAATTCTAGAGACAGAAAGAACTTGAAGCTCCTCAAGTATGCAGAGGGAGGAGAAAGTAGAACCCACAATGAGTGCATAAGACAAAATTTCAAAGATATCACTAAGGTACCAAGGACAGAGGAGTCCTGGAGATCTACAGTATAGTATGAAGAGGGCTTCATAAGGTTATAGAATGCAAAACCCTGTATGTGTTAGTGGTTAATGCATGAACTGGAAAGCACTGTCCTTTTTTTTTTTTTTTTAACCATTCTCAGATCTTGCTTCCATTCACTGTCTTAAATTGTCATTTTATGCCATCATTACTTGCTTGAGGTTGGAATTCTGTTCCAACCATGCAATGACCACAATCCTCACCAAACCCCACTTTTTCAGTGTAGAGTAAGCACACAAAAACACCCATTACTACTAAGAAAATCATTTCCATGTCAGTGGAGAGCAGGGGGAGGGCAGCAGAGATATTTGCCTTTTGCTGGATGCACAACATTAATATCATCATCAGAGATATCCTGAAGACACTCAAGTTTTAAATTTAAGTAATTGCAGAAGACTCCACATTAGACATAAAAATTTCACTTTATATATACTGATGGGAACTTAAATGATGGTGAACAACAATGAAAGAAATGTTGAGTGGCAGACTGGACAATGTGGAAAAGGTAAATTTCATGCTACATATCAATTAGGAAAAGGTTTGAAAATAAAAGTAGTAAATGTTAGAATGCCATACAAAAATGTAGACATCGAGAAAATTGTGAAAATGCACAATGCATATGGAATGCATAGTCACAAAATGTGCTACTGCACCATAGTCAAGTCTACTTTGGAAGGAGATAGACATATTAATGTTAGCTTGACACTACTTCCACTTTGGAGCAGCGTTCTATTGAATAGCACTTGCTGGGAAGAATACAGTAAAAAGAGGACTATTTCCTTCATTCCCTTAAGGTACATAAGATGACTTTGGTCAGATTCAGCAGCCCCCCC
>CM034706.1:182433070-182445429 GCA_020142125.1 Phrynosoma platyrhinos | reverse complement strand
ATTGCCAATGGTTCCGATATTACATTTGCCAGTTCTTTTAATAACTTTGGATATAATTTGTCTGGTCCTGGAGACTTATATTCATTTACATCAGGGGTAGGCAACCTTTCCCCTTTAAGGGCCGAGGGACTTCAGCTCCCAGAAGCCTCAGCCATGTTAGCCAATAGTCCCATGTTAGCCAATAGCTCCTGGGATTCTGGGAGCTGAAGTCCCTCGGCCCTTAAAGGGGAAAGGTTGCCTACCCCTGATTTAGATTAACCAGGTATTCCTGTACTATCTCTTTACTTATTCGGTGCTGAAATTCTCCTCTTCTAGAAACAAGACATAAGCTTAACTCAAAGTGCAGGAAACATCAAATCTCATGCAATCTTATCATCACACTCTCCTCCTTTCCATTGTAGATGTCATCTTAGAGTCAGCCTATGAGATTAGTGTATTTCACCTTTTTTTAAAGGAAATAGCACCTTGAAAATATAAACATTCCAAAAATAATAACATGAAAAATACAACAGGTCAGAGTTAATCCTAAAATTAACTAACAATCATAGGAGGTATTACAGTAGACTTGGGCTAGGACAGGGATAGGCAACCTTTCCCCTTAAGGGCCGAGGGACTTCAGCTCCCAGAATCCTAGGAGCTATTGGCCAACATGGGACTACTGGCCAACATGACTGAGGCTTCTGGGAGCTGAAGTCCCTCAGCCCTTAAAGGGGAAAGGTTGCCTAACCTTGGGCTAGGAGCTTCCATGCTTGATCTCACTGACACACGGGTGTGATAATAACCTCACTGTTATCTATGCAATGTTATACTTTGTTTTCATAACTTTGTTGCTCAATAAACTATTTTTTAAAAAATAAATAAATAAATATTCACACAATTTGTAGGAAAGGGTGAGAAAGTCGAACAGGACAGTCCACACTTTCTCAGCATAGGTGTTAAGGACTTTAATTTCCCCTAAAATAAAGTTCAAAGCAGTTACCTTGGCCATTTCCCTAAATGCTTCCATATATATATATATATATATATATATATATATATATATATACACATAAAATAGATCTTAAATAAAGATGATTTTAAATTATATATTAGGCCATGACTGAAGTTATTGCTAGAAGTAGATAACAGACTTGTTTAATTAGATACTTATCTTTCTAACTAGCCCTATTAATGGCATGAATTGGCTTTCCAGTGTTCATAAAAATTAAGAGTTTTATAACTGATGAACCTTGGCTATGCCAAGCACCAAAGGGTACAAACTTATTAAATTTGTGGTGCAAAACCATTACCCTCTAAAGCTTGCCATGTCAATTTTTTCCAATGGTACCCTGATCCTAAACACATTACAGCAAATTAAGTTCCACAGATTTTGGATAAGTTTACTTCTAGCTGGGCACAGGGACTGCAGCCCCAGCATAATCAGGAGAGTTTGTAAGGAGAAACTTGCATACATTTATTTTTCCTCATTTTTTTCTTAGAAAGAGTTAACAAGGATATACTCATGGTTTGCAGAGTGTCACTTTGATTGGGAAATGTATGCTTTTCTCTCATTATAACAAGGTTATGCTCCAGGCACTGCATGAAGAATGAATGAGACAGAAGTGAAAACAAAACATAAATCCCTACTCCCACACAATCCTTAGTCTCTTCAGTATGACATTCAGCCATCTGGAAAGTCTATCAGAAAACTATTTCCACATTCTGTACACCAAATGCCCACCATATAATTTGATTTCTACTCAGTTCAGACCATCTATCATATCAATCGGACAGTATTGTATTATGTGCCTGCCACACCCCCTCCAAAATCTTATGCACATTCCTTTTTCTTTAGAAGAATATGCTATGGTACTGGATTTAGGACTTAAAACACACACTCCCATGATTCTATTCTATGATGGATCATTTTGATGAATAACAGATTCATAAATAAGTTTGCAGGGCTACTCACATTAATTCATTCATTCAAAGACACAATTTAAATTGATAAACAATGAAATAAGAATATAAATACAGCATTATGTGGTAATGATATCTAAGCAGGTACCAGGCAGGCCTTTTTGAATACGGCATGCCACAGCCAAGGTGAAACCAATGAAAATGAGCTTTCTTATGTTGCCATCTCTGTACTTCACAAAGACCATGAAATAGCTTAACTCATGCATAAACTATTAAATTTGAGAAGTGTTAGGAGTGTTGGGATATGTAGTTAAAGTGGAAATGTACAGATGTGGGAAAATTTTTATTGGAAAGATGTTGAGCCTGCAGGTGGCAAGTGTAAGCAACACAGCAAGGTCACAGTGTTCTGGGAACAGAAGAAGACAGAACATAAACAATTAGATCATTTTTGTTGTTTGAGAACCAGGATCACATGACACATGACTCATAGCAAGAGTCTAGGTTAGAGGCTATTCAGCAAATTGACTATGGAGGTATCCACCCATGGGAGGAGTTTGGGGTTTGGCTTAGAGCCTGCTTTGTTCTCACAGATTATGCACTGTGTGTGTTGTATTGTTCTTATATTTCTACCTGTATGAAGATGGATGTATATAGTTTTCTCTTTACTATGTAATCATGAATAAAAAGTTTTCTTAGAAGAATCTTTGCTCTGGTCTGGCTTAATGAAAAGCTTGAATCTACAGAGAGCTGAAGGATGGCTGCATTCCAGGAAGGTGAAATCAGCTCAGCTCTGATCCAGAGACAAAGGTGGCTGATGGATGTAAGCCTGGCATTCCGGTGCAACATCTCTTCTACTACAACACCACCATAAATAAATCAACAAGAAGAATCATTAAAAAGCAGTACCCTCCCATAGTTTCTGCAGATGTACTACAGTCAACATATTAAAAGGTCCAGGAGAGTCAACAGAGTAAACACTCCTTGTTTCCACCTTCTCTCCCCTCCTCCTTGAAACACCACTCCACCAAAATCTGAAACCTGACTAAAATACATTGGAAGTGGATTGAGAAAATCAGCTTCATCCAGGAGTGCTTGAAATTGATTAGCAATCATCCTCCCAAGCATTTTGCCCAAGAAATGGATGTTAATCCCTAGCTGATAGTTAATCTTATCTTCTGAGTTCAGGGCAGGCTTTTTTCAAAAATAATTATATCACAACATGGATGTTGAAGATCCGTGAACAATCATACAGTGAATTCTGAACACTAAATCACTAAATGTCTGACATCCTGTTGAATAATCCCAACTAGAATAGAGCCATTCAATCAATTGACTCAATGTGCATTGACCTAATGTGTCATTGATTCAATGTGTCTAGGCTACTCAAGACTACATGAATTAGGCTAATATCATTATGTGGTACACATAATTATTGATTCATCTCACATGCTCAACATAAGATCCAAAAACAGTCATTTGAATTAATCAGAAACAT
The DNA here is from genome assembly GCA_020142125.1 of Phrynosoma platyrhinos. Lineage (NCBI taxonomy): Eukaryota > Metazoa > Chordata > Lepidosauria > Squamata > Phrynosomatidae > Phrynosoma > Phrynosoma platyrhinos. The sequence continues at coordinate 182,442,035 of CM034706.1, read as the reverse complement.
AGAGTTCTTGTGTATATTCATAGCAAACCACCCCATTCTCAAGTCACGAGTTTGTACTTGTGCTGAACCCCTAGGAGGGAAGAACTAGGAACTGTGAATATTTCTTAGTTCAAAACAAAACAAAACCCATACTGCCCCTCTTCTTGAATATACAATAATGTTTTATTTTCTAATGCAAAGCAATGTATCCCTCCTTAACCACAATCTGCTTGGGAAATCTATGTTATGGCTCTTCCAAATGCCAAATCCAAGATCAGAATTTTCATGGATTTAGAGGAGTTCCATATTGCTAGAAAATACTGGTAAATGTTTAGTAAACTGCAGTGTCGGTGTATATGTGTTATATGCAGATATTCAAGGCCTTCAAAAGAAACATGTTCCTCCTTCAAAGAGAGACAAGACAACACCAGAGGGGACTGAAAGTCTGTCACAAATGTGACATTATTTCATTGAAGAAAGAATAATGTACACCTTATGATAAGCTGTCAAATTGCTGTTTGTTTCCTCCATTTTGGAGTTAAAAATACATTTCCTGCCATTAAGGCACTATCATTATATCCAATTCTCGGCAAAGCATAAGCTTTAATTTTTATTTTGTTCAGTACAAAAGGCATTTTGGGTTATTTTTATTATTGCTGTTAGGGGAGAAAGAAATGAGTTGATGTTTGCTTATTAATGTAATTATAATAATTCATATTTTTGGTCATGAACTGGGAATATTTATCTTGCTATTTTTAGTGCTTTGCTTGCAGTTAGCAATCTACTGCTGAAGAAAGATTAAGGACACTGTACAGCAAGTTGGGGAGCCTTCATTACTAAAATTAGCAGGATCTAGAGAGTTCATTACTTGAGCAGATGGTATTTCGATGGATAGATTTTTAAAAATTATTATTTACATAGTACAAAGTAGAAATTATGTGATCCATAATTCATAATGTGCTTTCCCCCCCTTTCCCCCCTCTCACAAACAGCATTTGGAGGAAATACATTTCATTTAAATTAACAATCATTTTTGGAGATATGGAAAATATCATTAATTATATTTTTTACTTCTTCATACCGCATTTTACCTTCCACTTTCTTAACCACAATTTCCCATTTATCTCTCCATGATTCTTTATTGCTTTCCCCAATATATGTCTTTTTTGCCTAAGGAAATCAAATAATATATATTCTTTATATATTTAAACAAATACAGTAAAACTTATTCCAACTAGATTTCTTTTTCCATCCTAAAGCAATCACTGCATGGGCAGGTTTAAAAAATAATTTGATTACATATCTTTGATTACTGTTAAATCCTAATTCCCCTAAATTAGGAGTTAAACAATTTTCTTTGCTTAATTGTATCCCTATCCCTATTACTATATTTATCTGTTCCTTATCTGTTCCAAAATTCTTGAACAAAAGGACATTTCCACCACATATGTATATAAATCCGCTTAGGTCCACATCCATGCCAACATTTTGATTAAATGCTATAAGGTCCTAAACAGACCAGACATAAACACCTGTATCAGGGCAGAGTGGTGACTGCATGCCACATCCCCCGACTCTGTTCCAATGATAGCGTCATGCCACCTAAGTGACCGCTCAGTGGGTGGTGTTTCTGTGTTTCTGTAGTGCAGTGTTTAGATGCACTGTGCTGCAGAAACCCGAAAAAAACGATGATGCAGCAAACATGCCTTTTCCCTGGCGCAAAAAGGAGAGACTTTCTGGTGTACTTTTTTGTACCTGGGAAATGCCGGGTTAGGGGTATGGCATGTGGTTGCCACATCCCCAACCCAGCAAGCAAAAAGGAGGCGTGGAACCACCCCTTATGAGTGGTTGTTTAGCCTCTTAGTCTTTAATTTTTAAAATATCTTTCCAAAGTCTGCATAGTTACTCTTATTTAAATATTCTTTTGGTAACTATTTCCAGTTTTTTTATACTCAGTCTTTTCTATTTTTTCTGTTTTATTATTTCATAATCATTAAAAATACATCTTCGACAGATATTTACAATATGGCAATTATATAAATATAATCCCCAATCTCATAATCTCATTCACTTATTTTAAAACAGTAACTTGTTACAAGACCACTTAGAGCCTAATCAAAGCTTTGTATGTTCCCTTCTAATTGTTTCTTTATCTCGAATCAAACTTTATATCCTTCCTACATCTTACATCCACCTTGACTAGCAATATTCCAAGATTGGGAATCATTCTTCTTCTATTTCATTTACATCTATATGGTTTAAGCAACAGGTTAATTTGTCCATATCTATGATTTCCAGTAATGTCATTAACCCGTCATCCACCATAGGCATAGTGTAACTTTTCCAAAATGGTGCTGTCATTCTTACTGCTATTATTAAATATAACATGTTGTACCAATATTTCTTTTCAATTAATGATGGAATTTTGTTTAACATGTTTAATAATGTATATTTCTGATCTTATTTCAAGTTTTATGTTCACATTGTCATGTGCATCTGTTTCCAGAATGTTTTGAGTTTCAGTTTGAGCTGCTGATTGACATTTGTTTGGACCAGTCTTATATATCTTTGCAATTTTATTAGGGGTCAAGTACCTTTTCTTTTCCATTTTTCAGTAATTTTCTCTTAAATTTTGTAATAGATAGGGTAAAAAGTTTTTGTCTTATTTCTGACATATTTCCAACTATCCAAATTTATAATATGGCCACAATCTGATGTCCATTTAATCATTACCTCTGATATTAGATCTTCTTCCTCATAGTCTCGTAATGTTCTATATAGTTTGGTTATTTTCTTGGGTTCCGTGCTGAACAATATTGTGCCTAAATCTAACATGTCTTCTCCAAATTCAGTCATTTTTCATCTATTATTATTATTATTATTATTATTATTATTATTATTATTATTATTATTATCCCACTTCTCCTAACAGATTGAATTAGCTAATAATAAAACAGCATTAAAATACAGTAAAACATCATATCCCATAAACCCTCCCATCCACAATAAAAAGTACATTTCAATTATTAAAACAAAGCAGGGGCAATTGATGGGAGGTGACTGAAAGGCTAGTTTGGAAAGGCCTGCAGAAAGAGATACATCTTGACCGTCTTTTTAAAGCCATCAAGACTAGTAATGTGTTGGATCTCCTCTGTCAGGCTGTACCATAACTTAGGAGCGGCAGAAGAAAAGAGCCTCTGGATAATTGCCATCAGTCTAGTTTTCGCTGGCTGAAGTAAGTTTTTACCAGAGGACCTCAGTGTGCGGTGCGGATTGTATGGGAGAAGTAAGTAAGTTGGGCCCAAGCCTTGAAGGGCTTTAAAGGTTATAACCAAAACCTTGCACTGTGCCCAGGAGTTAATAGGCAGCCAGTGAAGGGATTTTAATGTAGGTGTTATATGGTCACCCCTAGATCTCTCGGTGACCAATCTGGCTGCCATATTTTGAATTAATTGAAGTTTCCGGACTAGGTACAAAGGCAGCCTTATGTAGAGTGCATTACAGAAGCTTGATAATTTTAAGCCTTTCTTTTAATTGAACATATAGAAACGAGTACATTTTAGGGTCTAATTGTGTCAGTTCTTCTATTGGTTTCAATTCATATTTGTTAGTCTTGGATTTGTGTAAGATGTCTTTATAAGTGAGCCACATGTCAAGAGATTTCCATCTGCCTATGAATGCCTCTTGCATTGAGACCCATGGTGGAATTTTCCTATATATCTTATTCTTAACTTTCCCCATATTCATAAAAGAGCTCTCTTTATAGTATGATGACAAAATTCATTATGAGCCACCATTTTATCATAACAAACATAAGCATGTCACCCTAACCTGTTATTGAAACCTTCTAAATTCAGTAATGTAGAATTTTCAAGGGTAATCTACTCCGCTATCCAATTTAATATGTTAGCTTGATAATAAAGGTTCAGGTCAGGCATACCACCTCCACCCTCTTCTTTTAGTCATGTCATTGTCTTCCAATTTACACATGGCTTTTTGTTATTCCAAACAAAGTTTCTTATGTCCTTCTACCATTATTTCAATGGATTGTTGCTATTCAAAATTGGTATAGTTTGAAATAGAAAGTTCATTTTAGGCAGAATCATCATTTTGATAGCTTCTATTTGACTGGATAATGACAATTGTAATTTGTTCCAAACACCTAATTCTTTTTCAATTTCCTTCCATTTAATTTTATAATTGTTATCAAAGAGATCTGTGTTTTTATTTGTCAACCATATTCCTAGATATTTAACTTTCTTCTTAGTCTGGCATTTCGATATATTTTCAATCACTTGCTCCTCTTTCTCCGATCATTTTTTTTTTATAATTGATGTCTTGCTCCTATTAATTTTAAAGCCAGATAGTTTTCCAAAAGTGTCTATAATATTGAACAGTTTCTCTATTTGATTACAAGATTCATCCAAAATAATCACAAGATCATCAGCGAAAGTCTTCAGTTTATATTCAGATCCTTTAATCTTTGTAGTGGACCCTTGTTTTATGCAGGGGATCTGTTCCAGATCTCCCCCCCCCCAGTGTAAGGGAAATACCTGAAGTCCCATTGATTTCAATGGTGGTGCACTCTTCTGTGTCATGCTGTGTGCATGCTGCAGGTGCACACACCATTAGGGGGGCTGAGGCTCAACATCCACATGACCTTGATTCCACTTATGGTGTGGCCGCGCTGTACCACTCATTTCTTTTTCAGTCCTTATTTTATTAGCCAGAATTTCCAGAACAGTTATAAAAAGCAAGAGAGATGGGGCAACCCTGTTGAGTTCCTTTTCATATTTTAGACTTTTTGGATTTTTCCCATTTACAATTAATTGTGCATTTTAGTTTTCATATATCTTTTAAATAATAATAATATAATAATAATAAATTTTATTTATATCCCGCCCCTCTGTCACGCAATTGAGGTGATAAAGTTGTCTCTAACACCCATTCTATTCAATATTTCCAGCATATAAATCCAATTGACATTATTGAAGGCCTTCTCCACATCCACAAAAATTAGACCTAACTTTTTGTCATTGTTCCATTCGTAATATTCTAAAATAACCAATACATATCTAATATTTTCCTTCATCTGTCTTGTAGGTAGAAAGCCTGTTTGATTGTTATCTATATACTCCTTCAAAATTTGTTTAAATATTTAATTCAAAATCATTGCTAGAATCTTATAGTCCTTATTTAACAACAAAATTGGTCCATAGTTTGTCAATGATTTGATGTCTTTTCCTTCTTTTGGTATTAAAAATATGTCCGCACTTTTACATGAATCTGGTATGCCATTATTTATTATATCTTTAAATGTTTTTGGAAAGGAATTTTAACTTCATCTTGAAATTTTTTGTAATACCAGGTGGTAAAGCCATCTGTTCCTTGAGCTTTATTTATTTTGAGTTTTTTTTTATGGCTTCAGTAATCTCTTCTACCAAAATGCCATGTTTAAAACTTTCTGATGTTTTTTTTTGAGATTTTTTTTAATTTCTTTTTTGTCCAAGATTCCATAATTGATTCCGGTGTAACTTCATCCCTTTTATACAATTTAGTATAGTATTTCCAAAATGCATTCTTTATTCCATCTTGATTATTAATTATTTCTCTTTCATTTTTAATTCTAATATTGTATTTTTCTGTTTCTCTTTCCTCAATCTATTGGCCACACATTTTCTTGATTCATTTGCATTCTCAAAGTGTCTTTGGGGCTAAACATATTGCTTGTAACATACCACCTGCTTGCTGGATTGGGGACGCAGCAACTGCATGCCACACACCCAACCTGGCATTTCCCTGGTGCAAAAAGGAGCATCAGAAAGCTGCTCCTTTTCATGGCAGAGAAAAGGCACATTTGCTGCTGTGCTGGCAGTGCGGCATGTCTAAATGCCATGCCTCAGAAACACAGAAATGCTCAGGTGGCATGACACCAGCATTGGGACAGAGTCAGGGCATGCAGCATGCAGTCACCATGCCCCCATTCTGCCCTGATGTCAGCATCTATCGCCAGTCTGTTTAGGCCTTGCATCTAATATATCTCATTTTCTTTTCACCTTCAAATGTTATTGTTTATTCTAACTGTTTTTTCAGCCAGTTCTTCTTGTTGTTGGTCAGCTTATTAAGGTCTGCTTCAGCCTCTAAAACCTCCTTTTCAAGTGTCTGTAGGTCCCATTTGGATTTATGTTTAAGTTCTGTTCCTCTTTGAATTAGAAGCCCCCTCATCACCACCTTACTAGCATCCCATTCTATCTTCATTGGTATTTGTCTGGCAGGATTTTCTTTTAAAAAAATTCTTCAATGTTATTTTAGCTTTTTCCAGAAATATACTATTATTTAGTAGAGAGTCATTTAATTTCCAACTAAATAGTTTCATTCAAATTCCATTGAAAATGTAATCAAATTATAATCTGAAATAAATTTTTGCAAAATGTCCATTTTCTTGACTTTGGGGAGAAGTGGTCCAGAAATCAAAAACATATCTATTCTAGATGTAGACTTGTGGGATTCTTTAAAAAAAAAAAGTATGGCCTTTCTCAAGTGGATAAAGTTTTCTCCAGACATCATACAAACCAATTTCTTTTTGTAAGTCAAAAAATGTTGAAGTTTTCCTTGTTGGTTTTTTTTTTTTGGTGATCTTTCTGCTTGATGCTATGCCTTCCAATTACCTAGGATTATTATGTTCTCATAGTTTAGATTACATAATACATTTCTAATTTAAAAAAAAAGTTTACTATCAAACAGAGATATGTAAGGATGAGGAAGGCCATTTTATTGGGGTTGAAACATAATTGGGAGATATAAAATATTTTGTTTTAGGTATATATGCCCCTATAATATTTTATATCCCCCAATCGTATTTTAACCCCAATAAAATGGCCTTCCTCATCCTTACATATCTTTGTTGCAACAAATTTATTAGAAACATATATCACTATTCCACCTTTTTTCATTTATAGACATGAAAGACTGACCCAGTCTTGGATTTATCAAATATTTTGTGTCTTTTTGTTTTATTTTAACCTCTTGAAGACACCCAATTTTTTCTTGGCCAAATAATGAAAAACTTTGCTACATTTGAATTTTGAGTTTAGACCATTAGCGTTCCATGATCCAAATTTCACTACCATATTTATTCTTGTTTATATTTATTTTAATTATATTTTTGTCTTTGAATTCCAGCACCCTCTTCCTCATCTTCTCCTGAACTTTTTTGTGTTTTTTTTTCTTCTGCATTTCATTCTTCTTGATCTGAAAATTCTTTTCCACTTTTCAATTCAGCATCTTCTTCCATTTCATTACATTCAGCACTACTGGTCTTCATTCTAGGTTTTTCTCCTGCTCAGTTCTTAATCTCCTTAGGAAATCTTTAGTTTTCTGCACTGTATTGATTCTCAATCTCCCTTATTCTTTCACAAGAATATGGAATCTTTCTTTTAATAAGTTCATGTAGCAAAACTTATAATCTTGTCTTTTCCCCAAAATCTCCAATGGGGTGTCTTTGTATATTTTAATTGTATTACCTTTGATCACAAGATCTTTAAGTATTTTTTTTCTTCAAAATTTGGTCTCTCCATTTGAATCTATCCAATTTCTTCAAAACTTTACGAGGGATTATTTCTGGGATAGTTTGAAATAAATATAAACACTTTGGTAATATCATCATTTTAAACATCCTAATTTTTGTTAGTATTTCCCAGTTTTTACTAGCCCATTTGAAGATTTGGTTATTTTTTCCAGAATTGATTATAATTACCTTGTACTTATCTAACTTAATTTATCTAACTCAGGGGCAAAACAAACTGCCCCTTTAAGTGCCAGATCAACCGCATGCCACCGCAATTGCACGCCATGGCCCCAACTCAGTGTTTTCCCAGCACAGAAAGCTGCTCCTTTTTGCACCAGAAAAAGGCTCCTTTGCCACTGCGGCAGTAACTGTTCAGCATTTCTGTGGCATGGTCCATGTAAACATCACACTGCAGAAACACCATGAAACCACAGTTGTGTAGCTTCCCGGTGGCCTGGGGTCATGTTGCTGTCTGGATGGCATGCTCCCAGGCCTCCGGGAAGCTGGCTCTTACTGCCAGTCTGTTTCACCCTCAGTTGATAATTTTACACCTAAATATCTCTTATTTTTATCCCCCAGTTTCAATCCTGATGCATTTTGAATTTCTTTTTGTTCCCACCAATCAGTGTTCATAAACATTTTTTTAAATAATTATCTATGTTAAATTTAAACCCAGAAATGTTTTGAAATTTCTGAAATATTTCCAGTAATTTGAACACAGCTTGACATGGTTTTTATGTCATCATTACAGCATCATCCACAAATAAATTCAACTTTATCTCTTCTTTGACTATTTTATATCCCTTTATCTCTTCTGCTTCCCTAATCATGTTTGCAAACAGTTCCATTGTTAATATAAATAATAAAGGGGAAAGTGGGCATCCCTGCCTTACTCTACCTTTAATTCTAAATTTTCTTGATTTCTCTCCATTTACCATAATTTGTGCTTCTGTATCATTACATATATATTTCTATAATGGTTTCACTAAACCTTTCCTCTAATCCAAAATCCCTAAAAATTGTATAAAGATATTCATGATTTATAGAATCAAATGCTTTGTAAACATCTAATGCAGGGGTAGGCAACCTTTCCCCTTTAAGGGCCGAGGGACTTCAGCTCCCAGAATCCCAGGAGCTATTGGCCAACATGGGACTATTGGCCAACATGGCTAAGGCTTCTGGGAGCTGAAGTCCCTCGGCCCTTAAAGGGGAAAGGTTGCCTACCCCTGATCTAATGTCATTAAAGCTAATTTATTTTTATGTTGTTTAGCATGATATATTAAATGTATTTTTATTGGTTCCTGAATATACTTCCTTTTCACAAAGCCATATTGTTCTTCTTTAATTAAAGTAGGTAATTATTCTATTCTATAAGCTAAAATTTTCATTAAAATTTTATAGTCTTTATTGCCTAATGTG
>CM034706.1:182397341-182410646 GCA_020142125.1 Phrynosoma platyrhinos | reverse complement strand
ATGGCCCTTGTGGTCTCTTCCAACTCTATGATTCTATGATTCTGAAACTGTTTTCTTTTTTTGTCTAATCTACTTTCACTTTTGCTTCCACTCGAATTTAATCTTGGATTTATAGTATTGGAACATTGGATTTATCTATACAATATACAAAAGAGAGTCTGACCTTGGCAGAACACCTGTAGAGGTTCAGATAAGAAAGCGACCTGCGGAGGGCTTTTTCTTGTTATAATAATGACTACGAGAGCTCAAGCGCAAAAAATGGCTTTGCAAAATCAAAGATGGCTGTCAGTAGAAAAGATTAAAACTAATGATATTAGCCAATTGATTCTAGAAAAAATAGATTCAATGTCAAATAACTTTACACTACAGTTGTCGGACTTTAAGAGAGAGGTCAGGCAGGAAATTCGATCTGACCTTAGGGAGATTAATCAGAAAGTGGACGTTCTTCTATCTGAGATGCAAAATATAAAGAAAAGAGTAGACATCTTGGAATATAGGAGTGATAAAACGGAGCTACAGATGTCAAAAATGGAAAATAAAAGAGAAGAAGATCTAGATGAGATAGCAGTACTGGAGCAAAAACTTAGAGAAAAAAACAATTAAGATAAGAGGTTTGGTTGAAGAAAAAAATGAGAACCTTACAGATAAAATCATACCTAGAATGGCAGAATTTATGGAATTGAATTTGCAAAGTATGTATATGGAAATAGATACTCTGTTTGCAAAGCAAAAGGGTCTGCCTAGAGACATTATAGTTAATTTCGTCAGAAGACAAACTAGAGATTCTTTTTTGGTGAGGCACAACCAGGTCCCATTTCAAATTAAAGGACAAAATCTTAAAATTTTAAAGGACATTCCTGGTTGACTTCTGAGGAAGCAACGATCCTACACGTCTCTAACAGCTCTGTTGAGAAGAAAAGAGGTCTCATATAGATGGGAACTGCCAGAAGGTTTGAGTTTTTGGTGGAATAAAAGAAGGATTAAAATTACCACATCAGAACAAGCCAACAGCTTTGTGAAACAATACATGGGCAGACATAAAAAACAATCAAAGGATAAAGATGATGACAAATCCAAAGATAAAACTGACGAAATGGATACACAACAAAATGAAGAACAATTAGGTAGGTGCATGTGCTCCGATTAACTACTTGAGAGACTCGAGAGATGAACTTATTGGAACTGAGACCGACAAGGACGATGAGGATGAAGAACAACGAGGAAGAGATGAGGAAGAAGACGATGATGATGATGATGATGAACAAGAGACTGACGTGTAAACAATACTGGGAATTGAATCTATTAGAGGAGATGGAGAAAGTAATAGGGAGTTTGATTATTTAGTAAATGTAATTTCTCCAATTGGAATAGAAGAATACTTTGATAATTAATAATTGGGTTAAAGTGATTATATTGTGTTTATTGAAATTTGAAGAGTGAGACCTGATTGTTACACCTACTGTGAATTCTAACTTAGACGAAAGATTAAAATTTGAAAATGGGACACTTTAAACAAATCAAAATACTTACCTTAAATGTACAAGGATTAAACACCCCGCAAAAAACAGAAAAAAATATTTCAAAAAAAAAAAAAAGAAATGTGATGCTGAAGGATAGTTCTACAGGCACAATGGATGGCTAAAGAGACAAATGAATGGGTCTCAGAGCAAATTAAGTCTGAATTATCACTGACTAATGTAAAGGTGTTGTACTTTGGACATATAATGACATGAATCACAAGAAAAGTGATAATGTTTTTGTAAAGTGGAAGACAGTAGGAAAAGAGGGAGACCAAAGTACACACAAACTGATTCAATCAAAACCATAGCCCTGACTTTGCAAGACCTGAGCATTGCAGTTGATGAAAGGGTGACTTGATAGCAAATAGTAACAGCAATATATCATATCATCTCTCTTCCCCAAGCTAAACAAACATGAGGAGAAGTGAATTGATTTGGGATTAGAGTGATTTTAATTTATATGGAATACAAATGACATGTGCATCAGGGGAGAAGAACTCAGGCAAGAGCCATCATAGACCTCTTCCCTGTACGTATGTCCCCTCTCCCCATGCCACTGCCATTCGGGTTGAATATTTAGAAAACCTTGAGAGAGAATGAAAGGCAAGTGGAAGAGAATGCTCCATGCCCTCTCCAAAAATCTTGCTTTTTCCAGACTGCAGCTTCCAGAATCCCCCAGGATATCCAGGAAAGAGAGAATTGAGGCAGTTAACTTTTTTTTTAAAATAAAATTAAATAAAATAAACATCCTATCTTTGAAAGGAATATGTCAATGGCAACTTATGTAGATACCATCCCAATTTTTATGTCCATCTGTTGATCCAAATAGTTCATATGCTTCCGTGGTAAGACAAATTACTCTGTTGTAATTGCATTGCAGTGTTGCTACCCCTATTTTCATCACTCTCCATGGAATATCACATTCCACAGGCGAAGCTGCAAAACACCTGATGCCTTAAGGGTATGAGGATAACAGATTTCTGTTCCATTATTTATATGCTTCAATTAAAAATATCGAAACCATCTGCTTCTATGTCCATATAGAAAATATAAAAAAAGAATAACAAGATGCATAGAAGCAATGTATACTTTTTCCAGGATAAAAGCCACAAAATGTAACAATGAAGAACAGAAAGACAAAGGATTCTACTAAATGCTTTATCAGCCACCTGCTGTTTACTGAATATTGTTTTGATATTGCATTCTTTTGAACACAGTGAAAAAAATATATTTTAAAAACCCTACTGTCTGGCAAGACTCCCTCTGGCAGATGCAACCACCTATTTACAGAGTTAGAAAAAAGTAGAGAACACCTTGAGTTCGCAAAAGGTAAGCATCAATCATTGATTGATATTATTCACCATTCTCTTTTATTTCAATTATTCTTTCAACCAAAACCAAGCAACACAAACACTATGTCTAACTTTGCTAGCAATGACAATTCCTAAATCAAGAATATGTTGTGATTTAGAGTCATCAAAATTCATACACATAATGTACACAAAAAAGACAAATCTTTGAGTTCTGATTCCTCTAGCATAAAATTATTATATCCTCTTTACACTGGTTGCAAATTCAGTAATGAGTTATACTGAATGCATCAGTTCACTGACTAGAGAGTTCAAAGTTTATCACCAATTATGGAAGCTACCAAATCATACCAGAGCAGTGGCAGCAAAAACAAAAAATTTAGAAAATCATTTTCTGGGAATAAAAGTGCAGTTTCATTTGCATTGGTAGCAGATTGGTGAGATTGCAGCTGCACATCATTTCACTTAAATCATTTTTTCCAGAGAAGAGGAATAGTGTTGAGCTCCCCAAAATGGTACTCAGTCAATACAGCTTATTGCTACAGATTACTGCAGAACGCTGACCCTAATGACAACCCTAAGGTAAACCTATCATAGGGTTTTCTTCACAAGTTTCTTCACAGTGGGGTTGCCATTGCCATCCTCTGAGGCTACAAGGTCACTCAGTAGTTTTTTTTTTAATGCTCGAGTGGGGATTTGAATTCCAGTCTCCAGAGTCGTAGACCAATTCAAACCACTATACCATGCTGAGGAGTCATCAAAAGACACAGGGGATTCTGGGAACTTGGCTGTCTATGCAGTGGGAAACTGACACCTCCTGATTATCTCCCCTGAGACTGCCCTATCTTTTCTCCTATTCCTGAAATGCCCTGTTAAAGAGCAGGATGATGAATATTGACAAATATCCTTATCCTGCTACAAGAATTTGTGTCCTTGAAAACGGGGTCAAAAAGCCCATTTTCTTATCCTTATCCTGCCACAAGAGTTTGTGTCCTTGAAAATGGGCCAAAAAGCCAGCACTTGTCCTCCATTTTGGGTTAAGTTTGGGTTTTTTTATGCCAAAGTGGCTGGGTTTTTCTCTCCCAAGAAAAAAAACATGCCTGGCATTCTATATGGCATTTCCAGATTCCTAACCTAGAGTTACAAATATGTAACTGTTCCATATACAGTAACACTATTTATTCATGTTTGTGGTGCTTTTGCCACCATCATGGATGCCACCATCATGGATGCCACCATCATGGATGCCACCATCATGGATGCTGTCTGCTGTAGGGTGCTGCTGTTGGAATATGGATGGGTTATACCAAGGGTAGGCAACCTTTTTGAGCCGGGGGGCCGGGCTGCTGTCCCTCAGACAATTGGGGGGCTGAAGCACAATAAATAAAGAAATGAATAAATATAAAATAAATAAAATTAAAATTAAAAAAAAATACATGCACTCTCTCTCAGCCCCAGAAAAGCCATGGCAAAACCCCTGTGGAGATTTTGCCAAGAAAACCCCAAGAACAAGTAATAACAACAATAATAATTATCATCATGGAAACAACTGGAAGGCAGGCCCACAAACAAGCAGGGATGCATGCACACTGTCTCAGCCCCCAAAAAGCCATGATGGCAAAAACCCTGTGGAGATTTTGCCAAGAAAACCCCAAGAACAAATAATAACAACAATAATCAATATCATCATGGCGGGTGGCAACGGTCCAAAGGCCTTGGGGGGGCACATTCGGCCCCCGGGCCTTAGGTTGCCTACCCCTGGGTTATACAGTCAAACACAAGTGCCATAAACGGAGGGGCAGACAAACTACAAACATTAATCAGTGTCCTCTGGAAGTGAAGGAAAGACTTCAGATCAGTCAGCTGCAGGATGATGTTTTCAAACTCTCCTGTTAAGAAGCAAGATTACAACAATCAGAAGCATGACTTCTGTCACAGTTCCTTGCTACAGCCCTGTATGATGGTGGGAGGGCAGTGGAAATGCCATCCTGCTACACCTCGATTGCCAGCAGAACAGACCTCCACCTCCATACAGCTAATGGCTTTTCAGGTATGGAAGGTTAGGCCAGGAAATGTTACTTAGGACCTTATCACGTTAATTTTAAAACTGGCTTACCTGATTTGGTTCAAAATTTAAAGTGGCCAACATTGCCACCTGGGTCCATCCCCACTCCCAGGGCTACTCTGGCAGCCTTTTTTTTTAAGTCAGAAAATTCCTGGCTTCAAAAAGAGGTGTGCTGAGCACCTCTTGGAGCAGGGATAGACCCGGGCAGCAATGTTTGTGGCTAATTCCTTTTGATAATATCAGGATGCCACCTGCTTTAAACTTCAATCCAGATCAGGTAAGCTGATTTTAAAATTAATGTGATAGACTTATTAGTTATATATATGTAACTAAGCAGGTGATGCAAGATATGGGCCCATGTACTTTATGCAAAATATAATGCTTTCTGTGCAAACCATGGTATGTTTTAAAACCGTTTGATCCAAAGGCCAGAAATTGGAAATACATAGTACACAAAAACCTTGGTATCCCACAGGACGTTTTCACACGCGGGTCTCTAGCAACTAGCATCATTCCGGAATGAACGAAAGCAGCATCATTCCGGTATGCTTCTGGTCACGCAAATGTAATTCCCAATGAAACCGGCATGCAAAAGAATGGGGACGATGCCGCAATGGGACGGGGATGGGAGGGAGATGGGAGGGGGTTCTCTGTGACGTCGTGTGAACACAGGGGCAAAGGAACCGCAATGGGACGGGGATGGGACAGGGTTCTGTCTGCTTTAGACCCTGTGTGATAACGTCCACAGAGAGAGCATTTTTTATTTTTCTCCTTCACATGCAAAAATAGGATAAGTGAAAATTCTGCTCCAAACCCCTGCCCTGCCCTGATGATGAATCTGGCAAGAAATCTGTATTTTGGGAAATGTTTGCACATTATTTTTTTAAAAAAAAGAAAAACAAATTGAGATGCAGAATTGATTTCGATGTAGATCAAGTCATAAAGTTTAACCTTTTAGAAGCAAGATTTTTTTAAAAAACAAACTCTATGGGGCCTTCACAACACTCACGTTTTAAAGCATGACCATGTGATTTCATGTCAATGGAATGTGATACCGAACAAAAACCTTTTTCAATATTATTTATGGTTGATAAACATAACTCACCAAAAGGCAATATATTTGCCTGGTCAATTATTTCTGCCAGTTGATCAGGCATAGATATCTTGTGTATCTTAACTTAATGAACTATGGAAAAAAAATTCACAAGGCTCAGCTATTGCAGAAACACATGCTTCCTAAAGTTACGGAAGAATTCACTGTCCATATTAATATAAAAGAATGGCTAATGAATATATAAACACCAATTACACAGTAGAACAAGCCATCACTACAGATATGACATCAATCAATAGAGTGTCGGACAAATATAGCACACACGGGACACATTTCTATGGGTTCAATCCTACTCCTACTCCTCGTATACTACTTATGCTCCCAGAAATTTGGGACAGCCTAACGAATACACAGGAACACTAAGAGCTGTAGTTCAACAACTGGATATTCAAGAAGGGGAACTACTGCAACAGAGGTCATATATAACAGTTTAAGAAATGCATAAAACTAAATGCAAATGGCCATGTTGGCTGGGGGATTCTGGGAGTTGATGACTCTGAGATGAACAAAACCATTTTCCAATGTACTGACCTGAACCTTGCACTTCTGAATCCTGCACTTCATGCATATGATTATGCAAAATGCTTGACCACAGTTTATTTTCTTAAAACATCAAGAGTCTATAGTATATGGAATCCTCTAAGTGAGGGATACACCTGGCAAAATCTGGGTGAAGCTTTCATTGCGAGATTAAAAAAGGTACTATGCTGCCAGACTTACACTTCTGCTCTGTAGGTATTAAATAGCTGTTTCTTAATGGTAATCTGGGAATTTAATCTGCATATTCATTATGCTTTCACTTGACAAGGTTTCAGAGTTATTTTTGCACACTGCTTCAAGCCCTGTAAAATTAAGCTTATATAACTTTAAGTAGCCACACATAATAAAACAAATTCCAAATAACTCACTCCTGGTATTGCCACACAGGGCCACAAACTTCTAGCAATTTGTCTCTATTTTTTTATGCTGGATAAAGAAATACTGAATTTAGTGGGGGGGGGGATTAGCCCAACTAGACAGAAAAAACAGTATGAACAAGCATACATCATCAGCAAAGCATTTAAATAACATAGACATTTCACTCCAGTCTTACAACTACTATCCATGAATGAAAGGTCTTTAAAAAGAAGTTGCTACCTTTGACAGGAATGAACTGACAAAGTTCATTTTGCCAGGAACAGGAGAAGAAGAAAGGAGAAGAAACCTCAAATCCAATACATATTGGTGGCTTGAAAACAACAGTTTCATCTAAAATAAAAGGAACTGGCACACTCCTAAGGCAGAAACACAGGTGCAACCAATTCAGCATCCATCTACAAATACCAGCTACATTGCTGTGGAGGTTGATGAGATTACTAAAAGGCTAGCACATGTTGGAGATTGCTTCATTTTGCTACTCATTTTGAGATTTGGCTTTTGTCTTCTCCTCAGTCACCATCTTAGGAATCTCTGCACCCCCCCATGCTTGCTGGTGCTTCTCCTTACAGAGTCATAATTAAGTGTTCCCCCTTTAACTTACTCAAAAGCCTTCTGAAGCACTTCCAATTAAGTTGCAACAAAGCAAATAACTTCCCAACCTTGATCCAATACGAAAGAAAGAAAAAAAGAATTGATGATTGCTTAGTCTAATCTTTCATCTTGATTTAAAGCAAGGAAAAAAAAAACCTTCCTTGCCCAATCAATCCATCAGCTTAAGTCCTTCTTGCTTGAAAATCTATTATCACAAACCCCTTAATTTGGGATACGAAGACTGAAGTCAACTAAATGGAATGACCTGGAGCAGTGCACTCTTATTAATCTTAGCTAGGCAGCTAGGCTGACCATTTGGAAATAGATTTTCATCTATTCCAGATGCTAGTCCTCTGGTTGCCTGTGTAGTTCCCTAAATCAGCCAACAAGCATCCAAAAACAAAATCAGAAATTATTTTAATTTCAGGTGATTTTCATTGGTGGGCACATGGTGGCATGTTTTGAAACTTTCTGCCATTCTTGGAAGCCTCCAAGAATAGCTTGGTCAAATATTTGGGGAGCTGAGGCTTTGAAGGCCTGGCAAGGGTCTGAAAGGCTGCCAAAATGCCTATGAGGACCATATGTAGTCCATGTAATTCTCAGGCTACTTGATGGAGCAACCAGCAATGCTTTTACCCCTGTGTGCCAGGGATCAATACCGTATTTGTGCCCATTGGCTATGATTATTTATTTGTTTCTACACCACTTTAATAGCATTGATCTATTCTAGTCCATTCTGAAGAAATCCTAAACCATCTGGAAGATTACCACTATGTAAACTGATAATACCTAGGTCTGGTTGCTGACCTTCTCAAGTCTGAGCATCATGACCAGAAAGTAATCATGTCTTGCCCAGCATCTTCACTCTTCTGTTACTACTCTTAATAAAAATGTGTTTTCCTAACCCTTTTACACAGATTATTATGATTTTTAATTATGTATTAGAACTCAAGCATATAAAAAAAACAATTAAATTATAACAAAATCAGCATAAAACTTGGGGGATGGATACATTTACCCGTTCAGTGAGAGAAAAATATCAGGAAGAAAGAGGATGATATAAATAATTAAATTATAATTATTTCATATGAACTGTTCTTACTGTGTTATTAACTGTGCATAGTTGCAGTGCAAGAAAAACAGTGGTGCTTGGAAGAAAGAGACAAAACAAAATTTCACACATACACATACACATATACGCACACCATGGCTGAATTGGAAATGTAGACTATGTTGGTACATCAGAAGGTTCTGAACCCCATAACAGAAGAAAGTGTATTCACCTACCAAACAAATTTGACAAAGTTCATTAGCTTATACTATAATGAAGTAGACGTTTTGAGAAATGCTTGCACAAGTCAAACATGGGGGCATTTGATTTTTAAAAATCCCCGAAATTTAAGGAAGGTCTTTGGGAGAGCTCAAAATGTCTATCAGAGGCTGATGTAGCCTACAAGGCTACATTTCTTCCACTTCAGTACTTCAGTTATGGCTACATTTCTGCCACCACCTACCTCAGAATAAACCCTTGAATTCTGTGGGATTTACTTCTAAGTAGACATGCAAAGGATTGCTCTAAGAGAGACTCAGCTATTTATAATGAAAATATAGGCTGAAATAAGCTTTATTGAAGAATCCTGCTGGTGATATAGCACTTTGAAGATCAGTTCAGCTACTCCTTTTGAATTAATTATGTGGTAATTTCAGTTATCACTTGACTATCTGAATAGGTTGAAACTGCTAGTGTCAAGTTACCACTGTCTGAATTTATAACACATCAAAAAGCTCCAAACAGTAGCTGGATTGTGGGCTGACAAGAAAAGATAGCCTATGGCCACATATCAAGGGGTGATTAATGCAAACTAACTCTGTGTTATTAGTTATTTGTTATATTTGAAACCTGCTCTTCCTCACAAGCACTCTGCATCACACAATGAGTTCTCAGGTAACGTCTTATGTAGGAACTGGACCTGTCCAGACCTGCTGAGCTTTAGAAAGACTTCAGCCACTAATTATGTCATTATATATTCTTCATAAAATAATGCATATTATCTATCTAATTAATGAAATTCTTATTTGTGTATGTACTCGGATATGTCCGCTCTGATCTTCAACTTGTCACTTTGGGAAAATGCTTAAACTGGAGTAGTTAGATCCCATGAAGATTAATACTTGGATTAATGATCTGTGTTATTCCTTCAGAATGCAAATGATCTTTACACCTTTGAAGGAATTCAGTTTCTTGACCTGATTTAATAATCTGGTCTATTTTCCAGTTAAATAAGGCTCTAGGGTTGTGTCACCAGGTATGATAAATTATGGAGTCACCTCCCCCCATTGACCTCCTCCTCCCATTTCACATGGCACAGAATCCTCAGTCATGTTTTTTTGCACTAATGTTCCTTACCAATCATCATTCCCATGTACCACTGAATGTCATGCTAAGAGTTTTGGCATAAACAATCAGAAAAATTAAAAAATATACCTTCAAAATACAATCGCATAAGCACAATCTAAATGTATTTTACATATACATAGTGAAGTTTTAGTTAAAATGTGATGTTTTTAAATAAAAATTAAAAAGATTTTAAATCATTTTTTTAAAAAAATGAAATTATGAAATTTGAAATTTTAATTTTAAAAATTTGGATGGCTCTGCTTTCTCCTCCCACCGAGCTTCATCCCACTCCCACCATTTCATAAAGCATTTTAAAGGGAAGCAGGTGAATACCACAGCCCATTTCTGCCAAAAGGTAGGTGTTTGAAGAGCAGTGGAGTCACCCTCTTAGGATGTCACCTGGTGCTGTCCATACTGCCTAGTGACACCACTATTACAGAGGAAGAATCAACAAAAAGTCAGCATATAAAACCATATAGCTCAAATCTGAGCTCTGAGCTCAGACCAGTGCAGATTAAAACATCAAATCCAAAATTCTTTCTTTCCTTACCATTCTGCAGAGGCTCATTCTCCAGAGGTACCAACAACATTAACACAGATAGGTGCTCTTCCATGTCCCCTCCCCAATGTATCCACCGATGAGGCAATAGCCGTATTGGGAGGGGATGGGTGAAGCTGAAAGTTGATGTTTTGAAGGTCATTTAGCTTCACAAAACTTCCTGGTACATCATCATGATCCAAACAAAAAAAATCCACCAAACGGTGATACCTTATTGGCTAACCGAAATGAACAAGATACTTGTTGCAACTTTCAAAGCTCCACTGACTTCTTCCTTAGGCAAGGTGTTGCAAACAAAACAGGAGAAAATTGGAGATGTTAGTCAAATGCCTTCATTTTGTTCTTTCTGTCCTTAGTTAAGATGGTATCGGGAGGGTATCTTTAACAGGCAGGCCCATCCTCCTGGCCATGTGGCAACTGGGAGATTTTCAAAGTCCAGGAAATTTAAAGTCCATTTGCCTCTCAACAAGGACTCTTCTCCGTAATCCAACCTGTCTCCATTCCTGTGAAGCCACAGGCTTCTTTGTAGGTAGAGGTCAATGGATTTCTCAAGAAGCCTCCATGTTTTTGCATCAGGAATATTTTGGTAGGTGTTGAGGTAAAACATGCCAATCAGTAAAATTTAAGAGGAAAAATATTGTTTCACCTTTGTTAAAGGTACATTTGTCATGCTCCAGTTCTCTTATGCATTAGAGCACACCCATCCCATATCCAACATAGCAACTCTAACTCCCAAGTACAATTTCTGTGTTGTGTATGTACAAGGATTAACAACATTGTATTATTAGAGCTATAAAAGCTGCATGGAGCATTACATAGCCAGTACCATTAAAGATATGAAAACTGTTTGCAGATTTACTGTAGGAGCTCTTTTGATATGTACTTTACATAGGCCTGATTGGGACAGTTTGCAAATAATTGTGAAAGATGGCAGCCCCAAGTACAGTCAGCCCTCCATATTCACATATTTTTTTTATCCATTCAAGCAACCTCGGCTTGAAAATATTCAAGAAATATATACATCCCTAAAAGCAAACTTTGATTTTGCCATTTTATATAAGGGACATCATTTACTGCACCATTTAATGGGACCTGAGCATCTACTGATTTTGGTATCCACGGGGGAGTCCTGGAACAAAATCCCAGTAGATACCAAGGGTCCACTGTATAAGACGTTACTGTGATTTGTAGGTCTGTGTGCACATGTATAAAATTCTCAACCTTTTCAGCATTTCTCATTTATTAATTGTTTTATATAAGGAACATGTCTTTATAAAGCATGGAGGTGAACAAACATTCTTTTGTTTCTCTCAAATTCTTCTAGAATAGAAGGAACTGACTTCTATTGCATTAATAAAGAAAATGATACAGAGTTGAGTGGGGAAGGGGGATCTTAGAATGCTCTGAAAGTGACAAGCCAAGAAAATGGTATATTCTGAAGCTTGAATTAAAAACTTGGATGCAATTCTTTTTAATTGCTGATAAAATGGGGATCCCCTTGTCCAAACTGTCTAAACCTTGAGAAGTCTTCTATCTTTAGGGATCAATAGTCAATTGCAAATTCAATGCTATCTGGACAGAAACTGTCAAAGTGACAAAGACCATACATGAAGGGTCTCCACTGAAAGCTACACTTAGAAGATGTCATCACCATTATAAAATGGGAATCCTTTAGCCAATCAGTATGGAATCTGGCACATGGAGATAATACAACAATCAACGTTTCCATGCTATATGGATGGAAGGCTTCACATTTCTAGGCATGACAACTTAGGCTAGATTCCCATTATTATCAGTCTGGAAAACAATTTAAGTAGCAAAAAAGAAACAAGCAAAAAAGTGGGAAGATAAATGAAAGTACAACAATACAAATGAAATAATAACAAATGGAAAATGAAATGAAACAATCTTTCAGAAAAGAAAAGAAAAAGAAAATGAAATAAGATCTTTTTTTTTTAATCGCTATAATCTAATCTGGATGTTACTAAAGCACTTATGAATGTAGTCCAACCATGAAAATAAAGTGAATTAAGTTATTAATTCATGTGTTTCAAACTATGGGCCGTACTTTCCAGCCAAGAACAAACAACATCCAACATTCACTATAAAGCTCAAGTAATACAGTAAATTCTCTCTTCTGTTTTAAAGATTTATTTTCAGACTGAGATAAATACATATATTTCCTTAGCTGAACCTGCTGGAAGGAGATTCACTGGTGCAGAGTTCCTGCCATAGCATACATAGTATGAACTGGTTTCTGCCCCCCCCCCCAAAGAAATTAAAAAATTATGTCAGGCAAGTCCTTACATGCAACATTAAAATGTTTTTGGGTTTTTTTTAGCATGAAACTACCATCTTACAGAGTAAAAGTCCATGTAGACAGAAAATGCAGGTACCATACATGAACCAGTGTTCCAAGATGGTATAGAGCTTTGAATGTTGAATCCGGACACTGAGGCCAACGTTCAAATTTTTGGCCAGTCACAGAAACCCACAGGGGGACCTTGGATCTGGACACTGAGGCCAACATTCAAACCTTTGGCCAGTCACAGAAACCCACAGGGGGACCTTGGGCAAGTACCACTCTCTCAGCCTAGGAAGAGGGCAAGGACAAATGCCTTCTGCCAAGAAAACCCTTAGGGCAGTGATGGCAAATGTTTTAGGGGCCCAATGCCAAAACTAAAAGGCTACCGGTGTTACCCAGTGCTGGAGGCAGGCTTTCCATCCTCCGTGGGTGGGACTTCTGCCCTCTGGGGATAGGACTTTTTCCCTGTCCTCCCAGGCCTTCATCTGCCTCTCCAGAGATAGATGAAAGCCCGGGGGGGGGGGG
>CM034706.1:182371559-182390856 GCA_020142125.1 Phrynosoma platyrhinos | reverse complement strand
AAGGAGCGCTAAAATAGCGCTCCTTTCACAAGTCAGAGAAAGTGTGCCACAAAAGCTTGTGGCGCATTTTCACTGACTTTTCCGCCACAGCGTGTCTGGACGCTGCGGTGGGAGGTTGCCCTCGGAGAACTGGCCTTGCGGTGGGCCAGCGGCTCTGAGGGCAACCTCGGGAGGAGGAAGGAGCGTGAGGCTGCTCCTCCTCTTCCCTGCCTCCAGGACGGCTTTTTAAGCCGTCTGCCGAGGCCCTTAGTTAGTCTCAAAGGTGCTACAAGATCTCTTTACATAATGTTTGGATGTGTCCTATACTGGCCATCTTAAAAAAAACAAACAATTGATTTACTGGATTAAGAAAGACCAACTGCCATAAATATAAGTACAGAATGCAAAAAGCAGTAGTCTTAAGTAAGGAATATGTGGACTTTCATTGGAATGGATTATCCATAAAGAGAAGGTTTAAGTGACCTGGGAGATAAAATCCAAAATGGATGACTGTACATTATCACTTAACAAATTGCTTTTATTTCATTTTTATCCAGACGCTGTTAAAATTACAAAGCATTAATTTAATAACAGTCTGAAAATGCAATGCTGAAATAATTACAGTAGTGGAATTGGCATTTCTTTTTATCTTCTTCTGACTTCAGCAAGACAGGCAAAGTTGTTTATATTGCTTGAAATTATAGACACAGATTTTTAAACTACAATGTTGTTTGATGCAGTTTGAAAGCATCCCCAATAACAAAGTTTGTTTAACAGACTGGAAATTGGCAGACATGGCCAACACAAAACCTCAAAGAAAATATTTGTAAAAGTGGAGCATTAAATAACTTTGCATGTAAACTGCTTTCTCAAATAAAATTTTAAAAAATTGTCAGAACAGTCTATCAATCATTTGTTAGCTTGAACTGAACTATGAAAGGCAATCCTAGCTAGACAAAACATGACTTCTAGGAATTATTATGAGATAAAATACTACAATAGTGGTCAAGAGGCTACTGTGAAATTATTGTTGACAGCCCTAGTGTCATATACCACCTCAATGGAGGATGAATTGAAACCAGATAACCCCAGCAAAACAGAAATGACCTTGACAGGGGCAGTCTGTTTGGTAGTTGTATTAGAGTCATTGCAATTACAAATTCTGTCAGTTTTCTCCTTGAAATGGGATGACACAAGTTTTATCCTCTCCTTAGCTGTATAATGCTTCTGCTCTTTCCTTTTTGCTGTCCCGAACTCAGATCCACAGCCTATGTTTTCACTTCAACATTTCAGGCCTTTTGCTAAAGCTCTCCAAAGCAACCATTTGCTACAATGAAAATACAATTTGATCTACAGAAATCTACCAGCAATAGCTAATTGGTCCAATATAAAAATTATAGATTGAGTGTGTAGACTAGTGTTCACCACCTGGTAACCTTCACAAATCTAGAACTGGAACTTCCACAAGCTCCAGCTAACATAAGCATTGATGAG
The DNA here is from genome assembly GCA_020142125.1 of Phrynosoma platyrhinos. Lineage (NCBI taxonomy): Eukaryota > Metazoa > Chordata > Lepidosauria > Squamata > Phrynosomatidae > Phrynosoma > Phrynosoma platyrhinos. The sequence goes on along the minus strand of CM034706.1, from coordinate 182,389,383 downwards.
GGAGCATAGAACTGAAACCAAACAAGTCTGCAGGGCATGCAGAGGTAGCTGTGTTGGCCAGTTAGCAAACTCAAAACAAAAATCCACAAAACAGTGATACCTTTGTGAAGTCAAAGGGTTTCACAGCTGGCATCCATAGATTTTTGTGGGTTTTTCAGGCAATGTGGCTGTGTTCTAGAAGAGCTTATTCCTGATGTTTCGCTAGCAACTAAGGGCCTAAGCAGATGGTGCTTTGCGCCATCTTTGAGGCAAGGAAGGGGAGGGGCAGCCTCATGCTGGAAGCCCCAACTTCTTCCCGAACACATCATCGGAGCCCCGGTTGCTCTGCACAACCGGGGATCCGCCGACGTACTTCCGCCGCAGTGTCCGCACACGCTGTGGTGGAAGAGACGCCGAAGGTGCGCCCAAGGCCTCTTGTGGCGCACCTTCGGTGTCTTGTGGAAGGAGCACTATTTTAGCGCTCCTTCCAGGGCCTGAGAAGCTGCAGGTTGGGGCCGAGGAGTGCGGCTACCTTGCCCCCAATCCGCAGCTTCCCGGGGTGGCCCATGGCCGCCTGTCTGCTTAGGCTGTAACTGCCTAACAGCCACTTGGATAATAAGATCAGAAAACTGTATGCCTAATACTTGGTGTGTATTTAATTCTTGAAGTAGGTGTTAGATGAGACTGTAATGTGTTATTTGTACTTGTCATAATGGTACAGCTGTACTTGTACCAAACAGCAGCACTTTCCTTCTCCTGCCTATACTGAATACACTTTGGATGCTATCCACTGTAGGCTAATGCTCAGAGGAGGCTTGAAAGGGAGTGGGTGATAGAGGAGGAAGAGGTTTATATGAAGGTGAGGGAGAAATCCTTTGCTCCTTTGAATGGGAGAAGGACTGGGTCTTATTTGTCTCATATCATCTCAAAAATATCCCTAATCTGGGGAGAAAGTAGCTTGGCATATTTGAGACAATCTGAAAAGAACCATATGTGGGCTACCCAGTGTCATCCTGTCGGGGTGTCACCTGGTGTGGGGGCTGGGACTTGGGTGGGGAGCCAAAAGAGGACCCTCCCTCCCTCCCTGTCCCTGTGGCATTATTTTAAAGCCATACGTAGTAGGGAGGAAGATGCCCGGTGCCCCCCATCCCTGCCATGTGTAGCTTTACTCTAAAGTAAAGCCACACGGAGCAGGACAAGGGGACAGGCCCTCTCCCTCCCTGAACTGTGAGGCTTTACTCTAAAAGAAACCTGCTTGGATTTTATAGATGGAATTCTTTAAGGTTTTCTTTGATTACTTTTGATGTGCTCATTTGTGGTCTGGGGAGGGCAATATTGAGGATGGTAGCACAATTTCCTGGAAAAAATAATCCTCTGTGAGAGCAGTTAATGGTTGGAATGTAGCCCTGACTAATAATGAAATCAGAAATCTTTATTTAAGCAGTTTCGTGGCCAAAGAGATCAACAGAAACCCCATGACTTAGGTTGTGATTCTGTGAACATGTCCATGGGAGTAAGTGCTCCTTTCTGAATGGACATTTATACATTTGCATTAGGTAACAATATTTAAAAAAAATTGCACTACAATGGGGCATATTAGATTCAAGAGTTGCAATGTATTGCAGAATACACAAAAACTATCCCTATAATATAGGAAGTAGATTTTTTCTTGTCCTGAAATGGCCCCACATCTCACCCATTTTTTCTTGTGTGTTTTTCCTATAAGAAAAAAAAAATAATGTTACAGAAAATGTTTTGCAAATTGTGTTGCAACAACTCTATTAAATTTTGCCTTTGGCGTACTTTTGCTTAACCAATGTAACCTATTGTAATTTTTTAAAAAAAAACACACTTTTGTGTTATTTTTGAGTGAGCCATGATGTTATTTAACTTTCTTCCACATGTGTTCTAAGGGATCAGGAAATGCTTCATAATACTATGATTGTTTGTGTTATTTTATTTTACTTTTACTTTATTCTACATTGTGCTTTTTAGATCTATACATTGGTGTGGAATACATTTTATTCTGCATATAGAAAAAACACCCATGGATATGGGAGAATTTTTATATTCCCTCAAGACTCTTTAAAGTGAGAAAATACTCTACAAATGATGGCAGTGATTTTATCCTTGCCTGTGATAGTTACATGTTATATGGTCCAATGCATGCCTGGTCAGATAAGGTGACACTATTTCAGGCATGGTGAGATCTGAAGAATGTAGTTTCCAGAGCATATGGTATCCCTTCTAAAAATGTCCATGGAAAACAAACTTTATTGTGGCCTTAAGAGCAGAGACAAAGTGTTCAAGCTGCCAAGGAGAAACAAATGGAAACTTTTCAAATAGTTACTCAACAAAACTGTTCTGTTACAGAATATGAGAAGATAAGGGCACAGCATGTTGCATCAGCTGGTTGGCAAGGTTTCAACTCTGTAGCACTTCCAGTGATACCAGACATGTACCAGGATCACTTTTATAATGGAGGTTAATGCGAATGAATAAGTATTAACTAAAATCATAAAGTTGGAAGAGACCACAAGGGCCATCCAGTCCAACCCCCTGCCATGCAGCAATACACAATCAAAGCACTCATGATTTCAGAAAGCTTGCTTTGCTGAATTGACTTGAGAGAACATGGACATGAGTAATATCAACTGGTAGAACTGGGCAAGATAAATGAATGGTATGATAATTTCTTACCGCTTCTCAATTTTGTTTGTGTGTGTACATGCCTCCAAGTTGCCTGTCGACATATAGCAGCCCGATGAATTTCATAGAGTTTCCTTAGGTAAGGAATTTTCAGAGGTGGTTTTGTCGGTTCCTTCCTCTGAAAGATAGCCTACAGCACCAGCTATTTGTTGGTGGGCTCTCATCCAAGTACTTACCAGAGCTGATCCTGCTTAGCTCCCATGATCAGTGAGAGTATGGTGCCTTTAAGGTATCTTGTTTGCACATAAAACATTTATTTGATAATGTGCTTTCAGGATCTTTCTGGAAGAATTTATTTAACTGTTGGTTTCCATATGGTCAGTATGCTCTCTCTCGCTCTCGCTCTCGCAATGATATATAGTGCTTCACATTTTTGCCAAAATGATAAAAAATTTAAACACAATCCAGAACTTCTGCTTTTTATAAAAGGCTCCAGTAACCTTATTTAGGTTTTAGTCCAACTCCCCTTGATTGCCTTATTTCATTGCTCTCCTATTGCAGAGTATATTAAGCCAATTTATTTTAGCTAAATCTCTTGAATTCTCTTCACTGCAGTGTGCCATAAATACAAAGAACGGATTTTGGATAAGTGGACAGTGACATTTTCTCATTCCTGTTGTCTGGATCACTGCTCATTGAAATTGAACCTTGGTGCTTGAGCACATCTCTGCTTTTAACTGTGATAGTTGGTGGGGTGGGAGGGGGAGAAGTATGCTATAAAATTCTCCTGAACAACGATGCTTTAATGCTCTCTAGTCTTTCTTTTCTCCCTAGTGGCATAGATAACACAGTATAGTTTGAGAAAGATTGGATTTACTCAGGAACCTAACCACCTTTCATTCCTTGTTGCTTTTCCAATACCTATCACTTTTGTATTCTTTGCATTGATTTATAACTGATCACTTGCTATCTGAACTCACTGCTTCATTTGTCCTTAAAATTCTTTTAGTAGGCTTACACTAGCATTTGCAAAAATCACAACTTATTTCATTGTAATCAATGTACTGAGCATGAAATGCTGGTGGTGACATCTGCCTGACATTGACTCAAAACATGAAAATAAATTCAGCGTTCTTTACCTGCATAGGAGCCTGAGGCTTCATAAAGGAAAGAGACATGCTGGATTCCAAGGAAACATCTTCTTTGGATTGCAAATGGACATTAAATTTCCTTGGCTTGCATAATTTTCCAGCGACTGCATGGCCAAAGGGGGAGGATCCAGCCTGCAGATAGCCCTCCCCTAACAACTGAACTGAGACAGAAACAGAAAATGCAGGCCCAAGACTACCATCTTCAATTTTTTTTCTCCTGTTTGCCTGATGAAGAAGCCAGTGTGACTTTGAAAGCTTGCAACATGTAATTGTGCATTTTGGTTGGCCCAATAAAGGTATAATTGTTTGGATGTTTTTGGATCATTTGAAATTGTTTAGTGATGTTCATTTGGGTACTGTAGAAAACGTGTAAGGAAGGTAGAGGGTTAAGAATAATCTGTACCCCCAAAACTTTCTAGAAAGTTGTCACTTGCACACATACATACCAAAAAGGAATAGATCATGTCTTTATCAGGCCAATGACAGTTTCTCATGTGCTTGGTTGTAGGTTTGTTGTTTCCAGTTTCTTCATTATATTTTTTTATTTAAAAAACTTGAAAATATGCATACTTCTGATGAATACAGAAAGACTAATTTTTCCTTTAAAACTTTTATGTCAACAAATATTTATATCCTAAATAGTTTATGTCCTCTAGACCTACCTCAATAAATACTAAATGTTATATTTCTTTCAGCCTTTATGTAGTCTTGAGAAGTAGAGATGTTCCCCTATGGTGCGTGGCTATTTAATAAGAAAATGGAAATATTATGCAAAGTAATGCCTTTTGCTGGTTACTGTGTTCAGTTCTTGGTGTTTTTTAAAGCCTTTAGGACATTTCAAAAAAAATTTCTCTCTCTCTCCCCTACTCTTTTTCAAGGACAATGATTGTACTGTGTTGAAAAGCTGTCTCTCATTTTTCTTAATATAACATTTTCTGTATACAAATAGTGTTTTTAAAAGCTACTGTATTGGTTCTATTGTAGTTTGTGCACAAGTTCTTACGCATGATACAACATTAGGCATTTGACTCTTTAGTAATTGACACATCCCTTTATGATAACCTCTGATTTCTGAATAAATTTGTGATTGCCTTCTATTTACTTTGCATGCACAATTTGCATAATGGTGCTGGTTTCAGTTTGGAAAATTATTTTGCATATTGTAATTTCATGTGCTCTATAGCCTCTCAGCCTTGGGCTCTAGATTGTACTAAAATACATTGTTTACATACCCACTTTACACCCTCAGCAGTGGTCACGAAAGATCAACTGTCCTTTAAAAGAGAAGGTAAGGAAGCATGTTTGGCAAATTTAAGGCATGGATGAGCATCTGCTTCTAAAAGAGGCACAGAGTTGCCCTGCTTCCTGCTCCTAGTCCAATATTCAGAGCAATCTTACATGTGTATACTTAAAAATAAGTCCCTTCCTACCCCTATTCAAACGACTAATACTTGCTTCTGAGTAAACATTCATAGGATTAGGTTATATGTTCTCAATGTCTTTTATTATCAGTATTTCACGATGACATTTTGATGTCTTCATTCTTTTCTTCTCATGAAATATTTTTCTCATGAGAGCCTTTCTTTCTTGAAGAGCAATTAATTCTAAAATTGTAGAGGTTTTACAGTCATTATTTAATCAAAGTTTTAAAAACTTATTTGAGAATTCTGGTCAGACTGCCAGAAATAGTACAAATTGAGTCCACTTTAACTGTCCTGGCTCAGTGCTAGGGAATCATGGGAACTGTATTTTTTTTCTGAGACATTGAGCCTCAGATACATTTATGACAACATAAAACCCTGTCTGAGTACCCCCCAAACACAACACAGCACCCCACAAAACACCAAAAAAATAACAAGAGTAAACATCAACATATTACAAAGCTCAATGGAGTAGAAAAAAGAACTTCCTGAGCGTTGACTAGACATTTCCCCACAATCATCAGCAACCCTGGTGCTCATCCCCAAATTATTAAAACTGCAGCCTCTTTACAACAACTTCTGATGCGTACTGCTGTGAGTGAGAATGACCTTGCATTCCCAATGCATTATCAAAGATGTTGTGTCTCTCAATGCTGGTGGCTAAGGGCCTTTACAGACTGCCAGAAATAGTGCAAGTTGAGGCCACTTTAACTGTCCTGGCTCAGTGCTAAGGAATCATGGGAATTGTATTTTTTTCTGAGACATTGAGCCTTCTCTGTCAGAGAGCTCTGGTGCCACAATAAACTATATTTCCCATGATTCCCTAGCACTGAGTCAGGGCAGTTAAAGTGGACTTAATTTGTACTATTTTGTACTATTTTGTACTACACGGACGCTGCAGCGGAAGTGTGTCATCGGAGCGCCGGCCATGCAGAGGGCCGGCCACTCCGATGACATTTTCAGGAAGGGGTTGGGGCACCCAGCGTGAGGCTGCCCCTCCCCTTCCTGGCCTCGAAAACGGCGCTTTGCGCTGTCTGCTTAGGCCCTCAATTGGCTAACTGGTGTAAGAAATGCCCTTTCCTTCTGTCTGTGTCTGTTTGCCACCAAACAGATAAAAGCCAAGCCTGCCTAAGAAAAACTAAAAATCCCAAGCTGAAGCAGAGCTTGCTGGGAAGGGGCAAACCAAAAACTAGGAAAATGCAGGGGATTCCTACAGCTCCTCCCACAAACTAATACAGTGGAACATTCCTATGCTCAAACTGAACTGAAAATGAAGGAAAATGCAGGGGAGAATTCAAACAGTCCAGGCTGGACATCACACTATGGAATTCTGGGAACTATAGTTTTGTAAGACATTTAGCCTTCGCTGCCAGAGAGCTTTGGTGCCGCAATAAATACAATTTCCAGGATTCTCTAGCACTGAGCCAGAGCAGTTAAACTGGTCTCAAACTGGATTATTTCTGTAGTGTGCTTTGGACCATAGACTTCTCCAATGCAACATATAGGGTTTCATATAGAATGATAACTATCAATCCCAAAGCAGTCTCTCTTCTCCCCATGCTTCCCAACTGATCTTCTCTCGGTGTTCCTTTTTGTTGTGTTGTAATACTACCAGGACGTGATTTCAAATTTCACTGGGATAATAAAGTTGTTGCTGGTGACCATGATTCTCAGTAGGGACCAGCACCTACCAGTGAGCAAGACTGTAATGACTTTTTTAAATAGGCAATTAGGATTGGCAATTTCTGTGATTGCCAACATAGAATTCTCCAACACAAAAGATAGGGTTTTACACACAGAGAATGATAACCATCAAAATTCAACCATCAAAACATTTGTTAATCATCCAAGCATTTGATAAACATCAAAATTGATTTCAAGAGGGAGAAATGTAAAATACTACAATTAGGACATTACCATATGAGTCCCATTCTTGCCCAAATCACACTAGTTTAAGAAAACAGAAATACTACAGTCTGAGAGCAACCATCTCTGCAATCACGCAACTGGGGCTGTTTCTGCCATTGTGCCCTCTTCTGCATTCTCCTTTAATGCAACCTCCCTACCCTATGTCCTAACCAGTGTGCATTTCGGTTCTAATTTAATTTAACTTTTATTTTTTACTTTTTAACACAATTCTGGAGTTATGCTAATGCTATTTAACTAAAAAATGCACAAAAAATAAAGGAAATCAGGCTGCTTGGGAATATCAAGGGTAAGGGGGGATAGAAGGAGAAGAGGAGATTGCAACACCGTGTGACTACCAATATTACAACTGCCATAGCAGCTATGTTTTACACCAGAGATCTATTGCCACAGCAGCAGAACTGGAAGTTTATTGACAGGTTTCCTTCTGCAATGAAAACATGCTTTCAAGTACAGGTCAGGGGCAACATTATGTGAGAAGTATCTGCCAACCTAGCAGTTCAAAAGCACGCACGTGCATATAGATAAATAGGTACCACTTTGATGGGAAGGTAACAGCATTTGGTGCAAGCATGCTGGCCACATGACCACCAGAGCAGTCCTTGGACAATGCTGGCTCTTTGGCTTAGTAACCGAGATGAGCACTGCCCCATACAGTTGGTTATGACTAGACATTCATGTCAAGGGACTATCTTTAAAGAAAGGTAAAGGAAAAAGTGCAAAGGCAAGCTTAATGCTGAACATAAAGAAAGCAAAAATAATGACTATAGAAGAATTACACAAATTCAATCTAGACAATGAGGATATTGGTATAATTAAAGACTTCCCCTACCTTGGATCAAACATCGATCAGAATGGAGATTGCAGTCAGGAAATCAGAAGAAGACTAGGAATGGGAAAGGCAGCTATGAAAGAACTAGACAAGATCATAAAGAGTAAAGATATACAACTTAATACTAAAGTAAGAATTGTCCAAGTCATTATATTCCCCATTACTATGTATGGATGTGAGAGCTGGACAACGAAGAAGACAGATAAGAGGGTTATCAACGCATTTGAGATGTGGTAAAGGAAAAGAGTGTTGAGGATACCATGGACAACCAAGAGGGCAAGAAATAAGTCTTTGAGAAATATCCCTAAAATGAGAAATATCCCTGAAGGCCAAGATGATCAAATTGAGGCTGTCATACTTTGGCCACATCATGAGAAGGCACAATTTGTTCAAAAAGACAATAATGCTAGGAAAGATAGAAGGCAAGAGAATGAGAGGAAGACCACATGCCAGATGGATAGAATCAATCATGGAAGTCACGGGCATGAAATGACAGGAACCAAGAAGAACAGTTGAGGACAGAAGTCTTGGAGATGTTTCATCCACAGATCACCATGGGTTTGGGACAATTCAAGGGCAGTTAACAACAAATCACCAAAAGTGTTATTTTACTACTATAAGTGCCTTTTAAAAACCATGTGTGGTAATCTCCTGAGGCAGAACAAATGAAATCCACAAATACAGAATGGGAAACACCTGGCTTGACAAAAGTACATGTAGTACTAGGGGTCTTAGTAGATGGCAAAGGGAACATGAAGCAACAGTGTAATTCAGCAGCTAACAAAGCCAATGAGGTTCTAGGCTGCATCAACAGGAGTACAATGACTAGATCAAGGGAAGTAATAGTATCACTCTATAATGCTTTGGTCAAACCTCACCTGAAATACTGTGTTGAGTTCTGGGCACAATTCAAGAAACATATTGACAAACTAGAACATGTCCAGAGGAGGAAAACCAAAATGGTAAAAGGTCTGAAAACAACGCCCTGTGAGGAGCAGCATAGGGAGGAGAAAAGGTTAAGAAGTGACATGATAATCACATTTAAATATTGGAAAGTACCGTATGTCATATTGAGCTTATTTTCTGCTGGTCCAGAGACTGCTCCAAGGATATGGAGTGATGGATTCAAATTACAGGAAACAAGATTCCACCTTAACATTAGGAAGAACTTTCTGATGGTAAGTGCTGTGAAGGAACTTAAGTGTAAAGATATAACTCTGGACCCCAAAGTGAGTATTGTCGAAGCTATTGTATTCTGCATCAAAATGTACAGATGTAAGGGCTGGACAGCAAAGAAAGTCAACAGAAAGAAAAACTCATTTGAGCTGTGGTGTTGAAGAAGAGTGAGAATAGCAGGGGAAAGTAAGGGGGTTTGCTGACTGGCCTAAAGGGCCAGCCTGGAGGTGGAGTTGGAGTGGGCAGCTGACTGCCGGCAGCCCGAACTCCACCCTGACGCCATCCTGATGGCATGCACCTGTCTACACGATTCATGGTGTCAGGACACGGAAGAGCTGCAGCGCCAGCTCTTAGGGTGGGCTTTTGCTGCCCCTAAAAGGAGTGGCATTTTGATGCTCTTATGGGGGTGGCAAAAGGGAGGATTATGGCCATGGCATGTGGTTGCCAGTGCCCTGATCTGCTGCTCCCAGGGGCAGCTCCATGCCGCCCCAAAAGGCGGGTCTGTAAAGGGCCTAAGAAAACAAAGAAATGGATTCTAGAACAGATTAAGTATGAGCACTCCTTGAAAGCCAAGATGACTAAATTGAGGCTGTTGTACTCTGCCACATCATGAGAAGGCATGAATCACTGGAAAAGACAATGATGCCAGTAACGAATGAGACAAAGACCAAACACCAGAAGGTTGGATTCGATTATAGGCCTGGGACCTGAACCTGAAGGACCTGAGCAGAGCAGTATAGCACATGGGTTCTTGGAGATGTCTTATTGACAGGGTCACCATGAGTTGGGGTCAATTCAAAGGCAGTTAACAACAATAACAACAACAACAACCAGCAAATGGGCATCTGTCAGAAGTGCTTTGATTGTGTATTCCTGCATGGCAAGGTAGTTGGACAGGATGGCTCTGCTGGACTCTTCCAACTTTATGATTCTATAATGAAGAGTGGCAACAGGTCCCCATAGAGGTCCCTGTTTCTGCACCTCACAGTGTTGCTCACTGCCAGGAAGGTCACATCATTCTGGAGTACAGTGGGCCCTTGTTATCCTCTGGGGCTTGGTTCCAGGACTCCCTGTGAATAACAAAATCCATGGATGCTCAAGTCTCATTAAATACAATGGCATAGTGAAAAGGTGTCCTTTATATAAAATGGAAAAATCAAGGTTTGCTATTTGGAGTTTTACTTTTTTGGAATATTTTCAAATTGTGAATGCTTCAATCCATGGATAAAAAATCTGTGGATAAGGAGAGCAGACTGTATTGTCTGTTGCTTAAGACAGTTGACTTGTTTTTAAGGCGGATTTCAGGAGTTAAATGTTGTGTTGAAGAGTATCTATGAGATTGTGGCTACATGGTTGATGAATGAACATGGCCTATGATTTTTAAAATAAAGATGTTACTTGTTACTTTTTATATTTGTGGGGACACCTTAAATGTGATACACATGGAGTAAAAACCTGAAAAATGCTATTTGCCCATTTTGTTTTGTTCATGTTACTCAAGAAAGGTAGCACATTAACCAAGAAATTTGGATAGCACCCCTATATCTGTTACAATAAAGCAAAAGTGAATAAAGTAATAATTTTATCGGGAGAGTATCCTCTTCTGAGGATTTGGAGAAATTATAAGAACAAAATTTATATAAAAATCCCCCTATGGATTTCATCACATGAAGCCTTCCACAAGAGAGAGAATCTTCATAGAGGGGAATGGTTATCATACAGCAATATTAAAAACCCAGGTAGGAAATTCTGTATGAAGTCCATGTCAACATATTGTAATATAAAATTAAGATCTGTAGAACTGCACAGTCATGATGTGTGTGTAGTATGTGTGACAAGGCCACTGTGACTTTGTATGGGTGTATTTTTTTAATTGTAAGCCGCCTTGACAGCCTTGGCTAAAGGCAGGTATAAATAATTTATTATTATTATTATTATTATTATTATTATTATTATTATATGTGTGATATCCAGCTTGGAATGTTTAAATCCTCCCCTGCATTTTCCTTCATTTTAGTTCAGTCCTTAGTATGTCTGAGCATAGGAATGTTCCATTGTATTAGTTTATGGGAGGAGCTGTAGGAATCCCCTGCATTTTTCTAGTTTTTGGTTTGCCCCTTCCCAGCAAGCTCTGCTTTAGCCTGAGATTTTTAGTTTTTCTTAGGCAGGCTTGACTTTATTTGTTTGGTGGCAAAGAGGCACAGACAGATGGAAAGGGCATTTCTTACACCACTTAGCCAATTTAGTTACCATTTAGCCAGATTTGTTACCAAAAAACAGTTAATTAAATTAAATATCAACAACAAAGAAGTCAAGAGCACCAGAAGCTGAAAGACCCTGCACCAGCTTCATTGAGTAGGAGATCAAACCAAGATCAAACCCAGAGAGATGACAACTTTGAAGATTGCTGAAACCAAAGCTGTAAAGTACCTTTTATTTTAGCCTGTTAGAGCTGGGGAGGAGAAATCTTTTTCTTTTGTTCTTCAAAATAAATTTCCCCTTTTTGGACTTTACATTCAGCATTGGAGCCTTTTTGGGTAAAAGAGTTTGATCTCACAGGGTACTGGTGTTGCACACCCATATTTGCCACCACCTTTAGTTGGGTGTGTCTTCACAGTATGACTCAGCAATATGATGTAATGTATTATGCCATGTACTGAAGAGTTGCATAGTGTATATAAGGCTGTGACTAATGTAAACTATTGTGGGTTATTGAAGAATGGGTTATTGAAGAGTGGTTGGATTTGTGAGAGTGCAATTGCAGTGTCAGTGAGTATACAGAGAGTTCTAGTTTAGCTCTGTGCGGCTGTGAGCTAATGAGGAGGAAGAGAGTGTGTTCTTCCATCCTGGAACTCTGTTCTGTTCCCGTTTCTCTAATTAGCATCTCCTTATCACCTGTAAATAAATATCTTCACCATGAGCTGTCCGGTTCCACTTCTTAATTTCTTCAAGGCATCTCAAGGACTGACTGTGATACTGAAAATCACATTCACGTCTCATTCCCAGTGTGACAGTCCAGACAGGAAGTAGCATCAGAAGATATAGAGTGTCATTGGTTCTTTTACAGACAACTACATGAAAAATTCAAACAGGACATAAAAAGTGTCTGGCAATAGAAAAGATGGAATTAGAGTTGATAATTCAAAGTGGAAATCAGAGGTTAATTGCCAAACTTTATAAATTTATGTTAAAGCTAGATATGGAACAGGACAGAATCAAGGATATATGATTTTGTGGGCTTAGAACATTGGACATTCTATACAATTGATACAATGGAGAAATTGTGGGAAAGAAATCAGACTTTTACAAAGAAGGAAAATTACTTTATAAATTGTTATTTAAGTGGTATCTAACGCCAGAAAAAAAAACTGGCAAAAATGAAAAATAATTTGTTGAATAAATGTTGGAAATGTGGGAAAGTTAAAGGCACATTCTTTCATCTCTGGTGGCACTGTGACAAGACAAAGAAATTCTGGAAACAAATTAATCTCCAAATAGCCAAATCAAATCCTGACAGTAAGGGCGGTTCGACAGTGGAACACACTCCCTCGAAGAGTAGTGGAGTCTTCTTCCTTGGAGGTCTTTAAGCAGAGGCTGGATGGCCATCTGTCGGGGATGCTTTGATTGGGAGTTCCTGCATGGCAGGGGGTTGGACTGGATGGCCCTTGTGGTCTCTTCCAACTCTATGATTCTATGATTCTATGAAACAAATTGATCTCCAAAGAATTTACAGATATCCGATGTTACCAGAAATTTATCTATTAAACATGTTGCATCCTTAGATGTTAAACTGAGAAGTAATTTTGGACAGTTCTTCCATATTTGATCACAGTTTCAAAAAACATATTTTCAAAGAAATTGAAAAGTCCAGAAATACCATTAGAAGAAGAATGGCTTTTAAAAATATATGAGATGGCTGAAATGGACAAATGAACAATTATGTTGGTTAACGAATCTTTGGAAAAGTATATAGAAGACTGGAAATATGTTACACCACTACGGGAGAAGAAATGGAGGAAATTAATAACAACGTTCTTCAACAATTATATGTGTCAGTAAAACAGTTTAACAGAAGACAACTAAATCATATATATCTTCTGTTAAATTGTTTTACTGACACATTTTGTCTTCTGTTAAACTGTTTTACTGACATTTAATTGTTGAAGAATGTTGTTATTAATTTTCCCGATTTAGTAGGTACATTGACACATGTAGCAGGTATACTGAAGAAATAAAAGGGCAACTAAAATATATTTAAAATTAATTTGGGATAGATTTGGAACTGGACTATTATATTATTTTAGACCATTGGGTATTAGTCATATATATATATATATATATATCAGGAAGATAACTCTCTCTCTCTCTCTCTCTCTCTATTATATATATATATATATATATATATATCAGGAAGATATCTATCTATCTATCTATCTATCTATCTATCTATCTATCTATACTGTGTGTGTGTGCGTGCACACGTGTGTGTTCATGAAGTATATTGTTTAATTAATGATCAACAAACATTGATTTTTTTTCCTTTTGAAACTTGAATGATATATTTGGTTTGTATTGGATAGTTCATTATTTTAAAATTGTGTAAAAACTTGGAAAATACTATTTGGTCATTTTAGTTTGCCCTCATTACCAAGAAAGGTACACATTATCCAAGAAAGTTAACACATTGCCAGGTAACACAAATACATTGTGTGTGTGTGTGTGTGTGTGTGTGTGTGAAAGAGAGAGAGAGAAAAAAAATTAGAGATAGGTGGATGTGGTTCATTTTTCTTTCACAGACATATTAAATTTGCTCCACCCTGTTTCTACATTAATCACCCTTAGAATTTAAAAATTGTGCTCAGTAGTTGGCCTGAGAGCTAAATTTTGCATCTTTCTTTTTCTAACTGAAGCTCTGTTGTTGTTCTTATCTGCACTCAAGTCAACTTTGACTCATGGAGACCCCGTGGATGAAACACCTCCAAGATTCCCTGTCCTCAACTGCCCTGCTCAGGACCTGTAGGTTCAGGCCCATGGCCTCCTTGATCGAATCTATCCATCTGACATTAGATCTTCCTGTCTTTCTACCACCCTTTACCTTTTCCAGCATCATTGTCTCTTCTAATGACTCATGGCTTCTCATGATGTGGCCAAAGTACCACGGTGTCAATTTAGTCATCCTGGCTTCCAGAGAGTATTCCAGCTTGATCAATTCTAGGACCCATTTGTTTGTCTTTTTGGCCATCCACTGATAAAATGAAGCTAAACAATTGTTGTATTGGTTGGCATGTGCCCCTTGCATTGCAGTGGGGCTACAAATACACCTGGGAGTGATAAGATAAGATAAACCCCTCATGAAATATCTGTTTAAAACTCTGTCCTCATACTGCCTCATGGGATCTTATGGAGGTGTTCATTCTGTTCCACCCCACACATGAATCTGTGTGTGTGTGTGTGTGTGTGGATTCTATTTTGATTTATGGTCCCAAGTAATTGCTCCAGCACCCCTCTTTTATTTTATTTTTGCTCTCTAGGTAGAATTTCTGAAAACTGGTTAACAAATAGGAAATGTTTATGAACATTTAAAAAGACAAGAACTGGTATAGGAAAATGCTTCAAAAAGTAATCAGATAGATGGTGGTCTTATGAAATTTTGTAGAAAATACTTGACAAATTATTAAGGAGATAGATTTGAGTACCAGTTAGGCCTACTATTTAAAGCCAGCATGGTGTTGTGCAGCGGTTGGCAACCTACGGCCCTTGGGCCGGCCCCGGCCCACCGAGGCCTTGGGACCGGCTCGTGGCCAGTCCTGCATCTGCTGCCGCCGCCACCACCACCACCACCACCACACTGCACACGAGCGCAGGCACCATTTTGGCATCCAAAATGGCACCCGTGCTTATGCACGATGGCGGTCGCCATTTTGGAATGCCCAACAGTGCCGGCGTTGTGTGTCATGCGTGCATGACACAGAGTGCCATTCGGAAGGCCCAATGGTGCCGGCGCCATGAGAATTCGCATGGTGCCAGCGCCGTTGGGCCTTCCAAAATAGCCTCCGTGTCGTGCGCATGCGTGCATGACGCAGAGCGCCATTTTGGAAGGCCCAACGGTGCTGGCGCACGCAAATTCACATGGTGCCGGTGCCGTTGGGCCTTCCAAAATGGCATCCCACATCATGCGCATTCGTGCGCAACTCAGAACGCCATTTCAGAATGCCCAACTGTGACGGCGCCATGCGAATGCGTATGGCACCGGCGCCATTGGGCGTTCCAAAATGGCGGGGGCCCCCACGCATGCATCAGAGTTTGGAAGTAACTAGCTGCAAGTAAAATAAATCTTTACTCAATAACTAAACTAAGCATAGCTAAGTGACATTACAATTGAAACTCAATTACCAATTCACTTCCTTTTGCTGTAACTAACATTTATTAGTTGCTTTTTTACAGGGACTAGACTCACTAATGGTGGCAAGGAAATATCACAAGGATCAATTGCTGTCTCATACTATGCCTCATGTTCCGTTTTGGTTGTTGACATGGCAGTAAGGCGGGGTATATTCAACCGCTAACTTGTAGGATTCAGATTTTCAAAGTAAATAAATGTAACTATCCAGTTACTTTTGAAAAATGGATCATGATTAGTTTTTAAAATTGTAATTGTAATTGTATTTCGCATTGGCACCCTAAGAGTAACTAATTGCTCTTAAAGCTAATGTTCTAAGCTCTGACCAACTTGTCAGACATTATTAATTCAGATATTATTAACAAAAGTCAAATGGATTTGGAAATATTCTCAATCATGCTTATACATAATTGTAGAGAAGATTGTCCCTAACAGCAATGTTGTCTTTTCATTTTATACTGAAATAGACTGAGATTTCATGGAAACATTGCTAAGTGTTATCTGATATCCGATTGGACCACTTTTATATTAATTGACTGCAGACCAACTTCAAACATCTCAAACCAATTTCTGCAGTATGCTGTAAGCTGCTACAACAAAATCTATTAAAATCACCCACTCTTAATTTTGATTACTGAACATTTTATCTATTTAAAAAAACCATTTTTACATTGCAGTTGACAGTGTGGGTTGTTGACAGTGTGGGTCACTGATAATAAGTTATCCAGTTTAGTCCTATACTTAGCAGCTCCAGGCCATCTACATGCAACAAATCTGTTGTTCAGTAGGCTGTATAATTTTTTTATTACATACTGAGAGATTTATTTAAAAGTAGTCAGAAAGAGACATAATATGGCTACAATAACAGGGTCTGCAACTAAGAAATGGTGATCAACACACTGAAGCAGCAAATGTGTAGATTCCATTCCTGAACTTGGACCAGAATCCTCTTGGTGATGTCTGATGGCAAAATGGAGGATTACACTCAGGGAAAGGCAATGGCAGACCCCCCTCTGAACAAATCTTGCCAAGAAAACCTCATGATAGGGTCTCCATAAATCAGAAACAACTTAAAGGAACACGATAATAATAAACGAGTGTAATTGCTTTGGGAACGCTGTGAAAGGAAGTATTCTTAAGCTCCTTGCACAACAACTTATTCTCTGTTATACAAAAAGCAGCTGGACAGCTCCCTGGTGCAGTTCTGTCTTCGTTCCCCCACCCTCACTCCACACTGATTGTGAACAGGAGTGTATTTAATTGCCACCTGACAACATGATGCAACCAAAGAAATAAGAGCATCTTTTACTGGACAAAGGTTGCGCCTTCTTCCCCAACAGTGAAATGGCACCTAGCGGCAGTATCTAGACATACCCCCACAGCCCATCATTGCCAAGGAGATACAGCTGGGCCAGGAAGCAATCTGGCTGCTGTGGGGCAGCCAGAGAAGCAGCAGCAGCTTTCTACCCCAGACCACCAGCATTAAGTACAACAACAGAGCTTTTTGCTCTGTTAGGGGCTATGCAGACGGGCAAAAAGAGGTGCTTTGAGGGTGACTGGTAGGCGTGGCATTTAAATGATGCACACTTAAAAGCAGGGGTAGGTAACCTTTTGGATACCTGGGCCAAGGGGGGGGTGGCAGCGTGAGTGCATGCGTGCGCCCTCCACTAACGCGCGCAACCCCCACACGCATGCGCAAACGCGTCACGGCCGCCATTTTGGATAACAAAATGCCGGCCGCTGCATGCACGGTCACACGCCGACGAAAACAGGCGGCGGAGGCGGCGCGGAGGCGGTGGCGGTGGCGGCAGGGGTCCGCCTGGGCCGGTAAGTCCGGCGTTCTGGGCCGGAACCGGCCCGGGGGCCGTAGGTTGCCGACCCCTGCTTAAGAGTCTCTAGGAAAGCACCCTCTAGCTGTCGTATGCTGAGAAAAGCCACTCCAAAAAGGAGCTGTTTTTTTCCGTTCCTTTGGCAAAGATGCGCACCTTCACATGTGCTTATGTATGCAGCAACACCAATGCACCACAAAAAGGCCATATAAATGCACCGTCGCACATGCAGCAAATTGAGTTGGATCCAGAGCATGCACCCTACAATGCAGGCTTTAATTTAAAGCACCCTATGCTTCCAGGTGTAGATGCACTAGCACAGGTGTGCTTGAATATTAGAACTCTAACCCTAATTATAACCCTATGCATGCACCCTAGCAACTGTTCTCTGTTATGACAATAAATGCATCCTTCTGCATGTATGCTTGCTGTCAGCATGCACAGCAGTTTGCATGAAAGAG
>CM034706.1:182350696-182361732 GCA_020142125.1 Phrynosoma platyrhinos | reverse complement strand
GTTGGAAGAGTCTTTATGCATCTTCTTTTATTATGTCCCTGGCTTCAGACCAAAGCTGTTCCAGCTCACAATCTATTATTCTCAGTCCTGCAAATGTGTTCATTATATTGTCAATAAATTCTGTGGAAATGTTGTTTAAATCATGTTTTGGTATAATGACTGTTTTTTTTCTTCTTGAGTTTTACTTTTATTTTTGAAATTTTATTTTTGTAATCAAGGAGATAACCTGGACCTAAGCCATATGGGTTTCATAGGTCATAACCAGCACTTTGAATTGTGCCCCAAACAACGTGGCAGCAAGTGGAGCTGTTTCAACAGGGGCATTGTATGATCTCTATAACCTTCCCCAGTTGACAGTCTGGCTGTAGCTTTTTGGATTAGCTGGTGTTTCTGAATAGTTTTCAAATGCAGCCCCA
Organism: Phrynosoma platyrhinos; assembly: GCA_020142125.1. Lineage (NCBI taxonomy): Eukaryota > Metazoa > Chordata > Lepidosauria > Squamata > Phrynosomatidae > Phrynosoma > Phrynosoma platyrhinos. The sequence goes on along the minus strand of CM034706.1, from coordinate 182,361,316 downwards.
GGTAGAGTGCATTACAGTAGTCCAAATGAGATGTAACTAAGGCATGTACCACTGTGGTCACATCCAGCATCTCAAGCAACAGGTGCAGCTGGTGCACAAGATTTTGATGTGCAAAAGCACTCCTGTTCATTGCAGAAACCTGGCCCTCCAGGTTCAAAGCTGCAAATCTGCATTTTCAGGGGGAGTGTAACCCCATCTAATATAGGCTGAATCCCTATTCCCTGATCTGCCTTCTGACTGACCAGGAGCACCTCTGTCTTGTCTCGATTAAGTTTCAATTTGTTTGTTTAGTCCATTACTAATGGCAGACACTGGTTTAGCATCAATACAGCCTCCTTGGATTGAGGTGAAAACGAATAGTAGAGTTGGGTGTCATTTGCATATTGGTGGCATCACACCCCAAAATTCCAGATGCCCTCTCCCAACAGTTTCATGTATATGTTGAATAGCGTAGGGGACAAAAAAGAACCCTGAGGTAACCCACAGGCCATGGACCAGGGAGTTGAGCAGGAGTCTCCCAGCACCATCTGGGTTCACCTGTCCAGAAGGGAACAGAGCCTTTCTGGACAGCTGAACGTTTTTTCAACAAAGGCCTCACTTGCTGATAATTATCCATTATAGCGGATTCAGGGATGGCTTCTTCAACAAAGGCCTCACAACTGCCTCCTTTAGGCAAGTTGGAACATTGCCTTGTAAGAAGGCACTGACTACCCCCTTCACCCATTCTGCCAGTCCTGTTTGACAAGGCGTGAATAACAAGGGTCTAACACACATGTGGTGGCCCTCACCTCCCTGAGGATCCTGCCCCCATCATCAGGTTACACAAACTGAAAAGCAGCTATTAACAATGGACAAACAGTTGCCAAGGTTATACCCACTGGCACCATGTCACAATTACAGCAACCAAGTCAGAGCAGATCTGAGCAACTTCATCTGCAAAGTGCCATGCAAATTCTTCACAACAAGCTGCCAAGTGGCCTACTAACAGTACAATCATATATATGTCTATCCAGAAGTAACTCCTATTGATTGCAGTAGGACATTCAATAGATAGATAGATAGGATTGCTGCTTTTATTTACTAAGCAAATTTGAACTGTCATTTGAAAGCATCTTGGATATTATCTCAGCCAAAAAACATTGATGTCTTCTTCCTTTACACTGGCCCATTGCAGCACTTCATTTGTACAGTTCTTTAACTGAAGTTATTTTATACAACTCTCAGCAGCTTCCAGTTAAAACTTTCATAAATGCTGATCAAGGTGCAACAACATAAAAATCACTATATGACCAAATGAAACTAAGAACACTATGGAATGTTTTATAGGAGCCAACAGTAATGATTGAAATGTATTTCAGGAAATAATTAATTTCAGAGGACAATGGTTGCAAATGGAAAGGCCAATCCTCAGTTCCACAAACAACTCATTTTAGAATAAATAACCCCAAACAAGACTCATCCTAGGAGAAATTGACTTTAAAAGGCTTTACAACTAAAAACCATGAAGTGAACCTGTAATCATAAACAACCACAGTTTGGGAAAGCTACTTTTTTGGGGGGGGGAGGAGGAGGACTACAATCCAGCCAGCATGCTTGCTGAGGGATTCTAGGAGTTAAAATGCAGTTCTAATTAAAATATAAAAAGTTAAAATTTCCAACCTTGGTAGACAACCAAAAACAAGGCTAGCCTGAGAATCTTCTGGATCATCATCAAATATCAACCAAATCATTTGTGCTATTTTCCCTTTGCGGAAGCAGATGGGCCAGAAAGAGTGACCAGATGCCACTCCGGCTGCAATCAGGCCAGAACTGCTGCAGTGGCACAGCCTGCTCCCAAAACAGGCCACCGCCACAGGTCCCAACCCATGTGGCCAGGATCTGGGTTTTTCTGACACCTTTTGTCCCAGTCCTTTGGACCAGAGCACAACACCAAAGTAGCTTCCAGCCACTTTGGGAGCATGCCCTGTTTGACCATTGTGTCATTTTCTGTCATTTTATACTGTTTTTAGCTAGCTGGTTTAAATTGTTTTTACATTTTTATTGGAAAATCTTTTAAATGATTTTATCTATGAGACATCTTTGGTACCCTTCTGGGAGAAAGGAAGCATAAAATTTAAATGAAATAAATAAATAAGTAAAAATAAAATTATCCAAAATCTCCACAAGGGTGGCTAAAATAGTGATACCTTTGCTTTCTGATGGTTCAATATATACAAACTTTGTTTCATGTATGATTAATATATATAAAATCTCTCTCTCTCTCTCTCTCTGTGTGTTTATATATAATTACCTGGAGCCCTGGTGGCACAGTGGTTAAATGCCAATACTGCTGCCAAAATGTTGTGAGTTTGACCCTGCAAAGCTCCAGCTTGACTCAGCCTTCTATCCTTTTGCAGATCAGTAAAATGAGTACCCAGCTGTTGGGGACAATTGGCTAACACATTATAAACTGCTTAGAGAGTGCTCAACACTATAAAGGACATAGAAATGTATGTGCTATTGCAATTGCTACCTTTATGCTATTAGATAAGGTGTATACAAAACCAGGAGCCCTGGTGGCACAGTGGTTAAATACCTGTATTGCAGCCACTCACTCATAAACCACAAGGTTGTGAGTTCAATACTAGCCAGGGTTCGCCCCAATGGTGGTGTGTGCATGTGGCCACACTGGCATGGCCACACATGTGGCACGTCACCATTAAAATCAATGGTACTTGAAGTCCCACAGTTTTTGGCATCAGCAGAGGGGTCCAGAATGGAACCCCAACAGATACAGAGGGCCAACTATATGTGTATATTCCAAAATCTGAAATCCAAAACATTTCTAGTCCCATTTATTTTGGATAAAGGACACTCATCCTGTCCTTTACTCATCCTGTTCTACTATAAACCACAAAGCTAACATTTCTCCTCTCCTTACCTACCAACTACCATTTTGTGTTCAACAAATGTTTCAGTATTCTTGATACATATGTTGATATACATCATTTTATATTCCTGATATATAACAGAAGCACAACATTCTAAACTAAATCAGTCTATCAGCTCTGACCAAGAAAAATCCCACCTGCATTTTAAATTCATTTTTAAATCCAAGCACCACCATGACATTAGAGTTAAAATAGTGTTTGCTTCTACTGCCCTAAACTTAAGCACACTACCTTGGGAATGAGCACTATTGTTATTTTAATTGTAATTTAATTGTATTTTAATTTTAATTTGTTGAGTTTTAATTGTGGATTGTTTTAATTTATGATGTAATTTAATAATTTTTTAAGGGGGGGAGGAGGGAATCATACTGTTTTAAGCTGTAACTATTTTATTGTTGTACACTGCCCAGATTGGCTTGCCACAGGGCGGAATATAAATAAAACATTATTATTATTATTATATTATTGTTGGGTTTTTCAGAAATTGATTCTATATATTTAAAGTAAAAATAATAAAAGTGCAAATGCCCATTTGGGTTATTGCAGAACAGAAATTTTAACTTAAACCTCCCCACAAATACCAGGAGAGTTGAGCAAATACATAGTAATAGAAAATCAAGAATCTGACGCTACCATTTTACAGATGGAGAACATTAGACTTGGTATCACCAGTGACAATATTATGCATACTTTGGTTTCCAGGTGAGAGACGCTGTGGTAATCTGTAACTTTAATCAATTGCTAGGAAATCAGTAGGAGATGTCATCATAGCACTCTTTCTATTTAATAGGACTTGAGCATCCACTGATTTTGGTGTCCATAGGGGGTCCTGGAACCAAACCCCAGCAGATATATCAAGGGCCCACTCACTGTGTATGAGGCAGTATCGTAAAGTTTTAATTATCACCTTTAAAAAATTTTTTACAGAAAGTTTGTTTTGATTTGTAGTTGTTAACTTATCTCTACATAGGCACCATCCAGATTTACACATTTTTCCTAGCATTTCTTAACCCTCTAAATACTGTTATTGTAGAAGTCTGCAGATTGTGCCTTAAACTACTCTTCCACTTCATGTATAGTGTCATCTGTGTTGTCAAACTGGCAATGGATTTTTCATTTTTGGGAAAGGAAAAAGTCACTTGGAGATGATGACACTGACAAAATTTCATCAATATACCATAGTAACTTCCGGGTGATAATTATTACTTGTACTTCTTCATCTTACACTTTAGTCACTTCTGACACAACCTGTAATAAAAATAAAGGATGCAATGAGCTGATTTTCCCAACATCTTGCACTTAAGGACCTATGATGACACTGACAAAATTTAATCAATATACATAATAACTTATGGGTAATAATTATTACTTTCCGATATCTCCTCCTATGTATATAATGAGCTATCTTGGAGATGAAACTCATGTTTAAACACAAAATTATTCATGTTTCATAGACATGGCCTGAAGGTATTTTGACACTGTATTTTTAATAATCTTGTGCATTAAATAACATTTGTGTACACTGAATCATCAGAAAGCAAAAGAGTCACTATCTCAGCCACCCATGAAAGAAGTTCTGGCTTTTGGAGTATTTCAGATTCCAGAATTCTAGATAAGGGGGGCTCATCCTGTAGTGGTGTCTATTCTAAAGCTGTGAAATGGAGATATTTAGAAATTCTCTCCATTTCAGTGTTCCCTTCTAAAAAACATTCACTGGAATATCTCATATATCTGCATCTGTCTACATTGGGAGTGAATAACTGTGGCATTTCAGATGTATGTGTGTGCATGTGCGTGTTGTTGTTCTTGTGTGCCTTCCCATCATTTCCGACTTATGGCGACCCTATCATGGGGTTTCCTTGACAGGTACTTTCAGAAGGGGTTTGCCATTACCACAAACTCACACATGGACACATACACGTATACATACATACACGCAGAGAGACATTCATATATATACACATTTGTAAAGAAATAATTGCATATCTATTTGGCAAAGTTGATTATGGACTTTATTTCAATTCTTGCAAACAATGGGGATTTTTATTAAGAAAAAAGTATCTTTGTAATTGTGTTAACATTCATTGATAGGAATTAATTTTCTCAACCAATTTTCAAAACTGCTTTTCTATATACCATTAGCAGAAAGATTGCATAATTTTTGTAAAGTTATTTCCACCTAAAAACGTCAAGATATTTTCAGTCATCAACTTCACATTCTCTCCCAACTGTCAGTGCTGCATCAGCAGTTTTTGAGTACAATGGTTTTGTGTATTGGTGCTGTTCATATGCAAGCCTAGTAACAGCTATTACATTATATATTTAAAATGTCTTCCTTTAACTCAACATCCTCGATATAATTTGTGTGTATACATATATACACATACACAAATTTGAGGCAAACAAATTCTGTTGGCTAGAATTTGGGATCCACAACTGGGTGAGGGTATTAACTGTATTCCCTGGTAAACAACACTGATTTAAGATATAGAGAAATGAGACCCTTGAGCCACAGTTGGCATAAATAGACCTCACACCAGTTACATTAGGCAAGGAGAAAAGCTCCATTCAGGATGGAGGTTTCTGGACCTAGATGTTGCCACAGTTTGTACAAAGGAAACTGAGAATTTCCATTTATGTCTGATGTCCTGGCACTCATGGATAGTGTCTCAATGATGGGCTAGGCGTATATGATGGGCTAGCAAGTACCATCAGTTGTTCCCTAGAGATAAGAATCTTTCCCCTGTATTCCAGGACTCCTCTGAGAATAGACTATGCCCAGCAGATAAGGAGGCCTAACTACCTGGAGGGAAAAAGAGCACATTTAGCAACTAGAAGAGGATTAAGCAATGCAAGCAGAATTTAGAAAATCTCTGAACTTTTGTAGCCTAGATCTTATTATAATACTAAAATGCACACACACCCCAGTGAAGAGTTACTATGCTAATGAAGTAAAAAAATTAAATAAGTGAATACTATGGAATGTATGGATGTGATTTGCCAAGTACACATACACCAGAAATGTATCCTTTTCATGAATGGCATAGTATGCTATTTTATTAGGGTGCTTTGTTACTTTTTATCAAGAAATGTATAAATGCTTGTATGTTTGTCATACTAATTGTTCTTGCTCTGTGGAAGCAATCTCTGAGCAACCCTTTGCTGCAACAAATAAAGAAAACTTTGCATCTTCTTCTCAGGTGTGATTCTTGATTGGCATAAGTTGCATTGCAGCAAAAGACCCCAAGATGGCTGGGGGCCAAAACTTTGTTGTGGCCAGTTGGATGGCAATGAACTCCGCTCCTCTGCTAGGTGTGTATGACTGGCAGAAACCCATTATACTCAATCAGTCTTCCCACTACTACTTGAAATACAGAGTAGATAACATAAAAGTATTTTTATTATTCATATAAATGTTCATATAAACAAGATACTTTTTGATCTATTTCATTTTGTAATTATGAACAAATATTAAGTGCTTGGTTTTGTTTTGTTTTAATTTCACTAATTTATAATGCAAAATATGGCAACAAGAGTTGCCTGGTATGTGTTTTAGAGGCCATATAAAAACAGGCTTGCAAGAACTACACTGGCTTTTACCAACTAGGAAATGACAAAACCAGACAACAGAGTTGAATATTAAAGGGGCTCTTAGCAATAGCAATAGCATGTACATGTCTATACTGCTTATCAGTGAATTCAACACTCTCTGAGCAGTTTACAGTCTGTAAACTAATTGCCTCCAACAAGCTGGATACTCTTTTTACTGACATACAAAAGGATGGAAGGTTGAGTCAACCCTGGAGCCCCTGGGATTGAACTCACAACCTTGTGGCTGCAATACCGGCATTTAACCACCGCACCACTATATTTGAAAATTAATGACCTGTAGGAGCCTAAAGAAAGTTTTGGCTAATGCAAGATCCCAACCTGATCTCTTCCTCAGCCAATCATGGAGAAAGCACCCAAGGCCACCATTTTGGCTGGGCACTCAGCTATCTATCAACAAAAGAGACTTTCCTAGGAAAATATCCCCCTCCCTATGTCCCATGACATAAAGGGAAAATATACCTTATGCTGGCCCCCACTCCTTTCCCACTCCCTAGACCACATGACTCCACAGGAGTAATTCTAGAGATGCTCCCATCACCAAATCAGTGCCTAGAGATTTTAAACACTTTTAAAGGTTTTTATCCATTGCCCTTCACCTAGGGAGCCCTGGTAGACTAAGAGCTGATAAGCTAATAGTATGTATGCATCTATGTATGTATAAATAAGTAAATGCTTACTTTTAGTTTCTGAGCCAAAACACCAGTCAGATCTAGCATATGTGGAATCAAGAAATTGAAACAATTGCTAATAAACATTTAACAGCTCATTTTGTTTACTGACGTTTAGCACTGTCTAAGGAACCAGATCCAAACTATGCATAGAAATTCCTCTCTCATTACACGCTTGTGGTGCTTGAGCCACCTGGACCCACTGATGAAATATCAATTATTAAGATGTTTCCATGGCAGATGTAATGCTAAAATTGTGTAGACACACTCCAACTCAGCAACCTTTTTTTATTATTTTGGAAAGATTCTGAAAATTATTCTTTCTCCCTCCTTTACTTTCTCAAAATATATGCACGTGAAGACTCTGTACTGCAACTTGCATGGAAAAAGGTAAAAGAAAAAAGAAAAAGGAGGCATGAGGTATACATACTTAACTGGGAGTGCCTTTAGGGATGTGGTGGCTTAGTGATTAAGATGCCAATTCTGACAATCTGAAGATTGGAAGGTTGGCTGAGGCCCGAGTGCTCCATGATGGAGTGAGCTCCTGTTACTAGTCCCAACTTCTGCCAACCTAGCAGTTCAAAAGCATGCAAATGCATGTAGACAAATAGGTACCACAATAGTAAGAAGGTAAGAGTGTATGGTGCAGTCATACTGGCCACATGACCACCAGAGCAATCCTCGGACAATGCTGGCTCTTCAGCTTAGAAGCAGAGATGAGCACTGCCCCCTACAGTCAGTTATGACTAGACACTCATGTCAAGGGACTACCTTTACCTTAGGGCACCTTGATCAACTGTTGAACTAGCTTGGGTACTAGAGTCTAAAACAGTTAGAAAGCCCAAAGGAACTTCAAGACAAGTCAACCCAGAGTTAATAGGTGAAGTATCTTTAATTTGCTCCATCCCCAAATGCATCTGTAGAAAACTGTGATGTCAACCCATATGTGGTGACTTGAAATTCCAAATGCATTAGGAAAGTTGGTCTCAAAGATAACACAGATCCTGAAGCCCTAAGGTGCAAGAATCAGAACCACTACATACCATAAAGTAACTCCAAATCATCAAAATTGTAAGCCACCCCAATTACTTGACAGAGGGGCGGGATACAAATAAAATCTATTATTATTATTATTATTATTATTATTATTATTATTATTAAAATTCCTGTACAGCTCTGCCAAACCAAATGTGACAAAATCATCCTCACATATAAGTAATATTTTAAAGACTATTTCCAACCAACCAACCCAATCATATCACAATGGCTTTCTAATATTGGAATAACATTAAAACTTGGGAAACAGAAATATACGCTTGGATTAAGTCTGAGTGCTCCAGTTCCATCCCCATTACCAGCACCATTTCAATTGGATGCTTATGCCTAGAAGTAACATCATTACAGCATCATCCAACATTTGGGAAAAGAAATATCAAGAAAAGTCAGATCTGTGTTCATGTGTATTTCTCCAGGAAAATTAGTGACTCTGCCTATTATAATCCTTCACATATTCAGAAGATCAACTACTAAGTGGCAGTAACACAGGGTCTCTGACTCCAATGCATTTTCTTCCTTTCAAGGAAATGTTAAATCTATGCATACCTAATTCAGGTTTCTCACTCAGTGTGAACAGCAAGCCACAGATTCTGTAGCAAACCATTATACTGGGGTGACAGCATAATCAACACTGAAGATTGATTTCTAAACCTTATTTCCTAACTATGTAGATTTTATGTATAGTGTGAAAACCTGCAGGATGAGCAATGTGAATAAATGCAAAGCATTTTACAAAAAAGCCTTGGAATATAATTCACCGTTTGCCTTATCTTTAAAAAATGATTTGTCTTGACCTCAAAATTATCAGGATTAGAATCTGAGCTTCCTTTGATGTTCAAACTAACTTAGGAAGGCACAAAATATTTCTCATCTACCATATGATGTGGATACTTAAAAGCTCAAGCAAAGAAAGAAGATAAGCAGCTATGATTACATAATATAATCACATGGGATCATGGTGCTGCATTACATTAAAGGGTTTCTGGAAGATTTAAATTCTTCCGAAACTAAGACATTGTCAAAAAAGAGAAAAAGAAGCTAAAAAAATTATCTGGGGAACAGTTGGACACTCCAAACTGAAAGTTGGTAAGTGCAGCAATAAATCATGAAACCTACACTACTGACACAGTGAATTGAGCAGAGAAAATGAATGGCCGTGTCCTGAGTGCAAAATATAATAAACTGAGGTGTCAAGAAATACTCATATCTGCCAGTAATAATTTGAAGCTGAAATATAATCAGAAGCAAAGCACCATCTACAAAAACATGAAGCTAAATAGCAAATCATATAGACAAACAACAGTACTATGTAGGGCGGGGGGGGGGGGGGGGGGGGGGGGAGGACTCCACACAGATACCTTTGAGGCAGGTTGTAATATGCCATGTTCTCATAATTCAGTGCCTTTAACTGAAAAGTTAGGAACCTCTGATTCTCCATGTTTTGGGTTAGGGCTACTACTTACCAGATCCCTTATCATTGGTCACATTGGTTGGGGATGATGAGTATTATAGGCCAAAATATTGAAGGGAGCAAAATTTCATCCAGGAATTAACTGTGGGGGGCAAACTGACAACACACTATGGATTTTTGTGGGGTTTTTGGGCTATGAAGACATGTTCTAGAAGAGTTTATTCCTGATGTTTCACCAGCAGCTGTGGCTGGCATCTTCAGAGAATGCTGGCATGGAAGTCAGCAGACTATATATACTGTTGGTTGAGAGGAAGTGATTTACATGTTAATCTGTGTATTATTCTTTTGCTGAATGGCAAGGCCTCAGGATGTCTGTTTATTTAATGATCCATTGTCTGCTGGCAAACACACTGTCTCCCAAATAAGAATTATGCCCTCTCACTAGAAATTTTCTTTCGGTCCTCAAATTCCTAGCATTGCAGAGGGTGAGACATAAACATAATTTATAATTAGAATTTTTTATATTTATTGTTTGCATTCCTTTCACTGTCCCTTTTCTTTGGGTGCCTAAACTGTATTTCTAAATTTTCAACAGAAATTTTAAATTATTGCAATGCTAGAAACTTGGAGGCTGAAGGAACATTTAATGGGGCAGGGCAGTTCTCTTATTTGGGCAGCAATATCTACCTTTTGATCCTCCATGTAGCTAGATACCTAGATTTCCACCTCATGCCCTAATATCTCTCCATTATCATGACAAATGTCTCCTTTCCATGCCTTCAATGAACACAGGCAATAATAATTTCATGAAATATAGTTCTCAAAATACCTATAATGGAAGCTTATGAGATATGTTTTAAGGAGATCCAGCTGATAGGACAAAAAGACCACCACCATGAGTTATTATATGATATATAATAACCATATGATCCCCCCCCCCCCC
>CM034706.1:182329572-182341411 GCA_020142125.1 Phrynosoma platyrhinos | reverse complement strand
GAGGGCCTTTTCTGCTACTGCTCCCAGACTATGGAATGGCCTGCTGGATGACATCCGTCTTATCACCACCCTTGCAGCCTTTAAAAAGGCAGTAAAGACGGATCTCTTTTAGAAGGCCTTCCCGGAACAACTGCCCAGCTAATTTGAGACAATCTCCTATTCACCCCTCTTCCTGCCACAGCTTGTCACCCAAATTGATTTTATTGTATTTTAACTATGTTACTTGATTTTAATTCCAATGTAGTTTAATATAGTTTTAAGGGGTGGGAGGGTTAGGGTCTGGGATAAAGATGTTTTACCTGCTGTTTTTTAATCTTGCTGTACGCTGCCCAGATTGCTGAGCAGAGGGGCAGGTTACAAATAAAAATTTATTATTATTATTATTAGGGTGCCCGCTTGGCACAGCGTGCATACAGGCTGCACCAAAAGGGCACAAAAGAGCCATGGCGGTGGCTCAAAGCAAAAAGGAAGGTAGGGGCCATGTCATGTGGTTGCTGCAGCTCTGATCTGCTGCTCCCAGGGATGGCCCAGAAAAGCCGTCCCTTCTTGGCCATTTGCATCGGCCCTATATCTTATTTTCAGGGTATGGCTTATATTGTGCAAATGCTTAGAAATCCTGCTACGGCTTATTTTATCGCTATGTCTTATTTTCGGGGAAACACAGTATTAGGTAATAATAATAATAATAATAATAATAATAATAATAATAAATTTTATTTTTACCCCGCTTTTCCAAAATAGATCAAAGCGGCTTACAGAGAATTAAAAAGATTAATACAATTAAAGAGTAAAAGCCAGTCCAACGAAGAGAACAAGAATCAGCAAAAATCACAAAATATCAGGGAGGAGTAAAAACAATCCGGGGTCAACAGAATGGTACATGGAGAAAAGATACCGTTACTAAGATGGAAAAGCCAGACGGAATAAATACGTTTTTAGATTTTTCCTAAAAGAGGCTAAAGAGGAGCGGAGGTATGCATTTAGAAATTTTTATGCACATGGAGTTTAAAAGAATCCTAGAAGTTTTCTGGTAATGCTCTGTAGCAAAAGCCTGGAACTTGTTCTATCATGGCAGAAATGCCAGCTTCTGCATTTTAAGGGTCATCACTGGTACCTTTGCTGCATCACCAGCATATTACAACAAAAACAAGGACATCTTAAGTGGCCTTGATATCAATTCTGTTGTTTATTTCACTTCTATGCTTGTAGGTCATTATGAAATATACTAGTTTTGGGCTCACTTTCTCTGACAGACAGATGCACTATAGTTTTTGGAGAAGGTTAACTCTGTACTCTATTTATGTTTGAAGAACATTTTGAAGAACAGTTTTTGTTTTGGGTTTTGTTCTAAATATTACAGAAATAATGACATAGTGCATCTAAAATTAGTGACTCTAGCCACAGGCCTTAAGCCAAATTACATATTATTTTTCCTTCAACACTGTAATTCAGTTTCTAGCACTGTCAGTGAGAAATGAAGAATCATAAGCAAGGTTACTCTTTAAGTTCCCAGTTCTCTGGAATTGCTATTAATATGATTAGCTTTAAACACAGGTCTTCTGCCAGCCAAATAGTAGACAACAAAAAAACGTCAAATACAATGTGCTTGCTCACAAAAATATGTGCAAGTTCCTGCCTGTAAAATGCAAAGCATCAAGAAACATTTTTTTTTTTTAAAAATGAACCTAATTCTTCTAATAGAAATGCTCACATTGCTATTATCCATTAAAATCCATTAAAATATAATTTTGGATGAGGCAAAATCAAAAGTTTCTGTACATCTCAATTAATTGAAGAAGTTGATAACTTTGCATCAGTTTCCTGTTTTCAATAATTGTTTTCACTTATACCAACATTTCTGCTGTTCTAAGAATTTTACAACAGCAGAGGGCTCTCACCAAACAGCATTTCCTCCAGGCAAAGCTAGAAAGTAACTTGCCTTTCTAATGAGTTGTTATCCTCATAATTAGTGACCTCTGCAGTCTGCAGCTGGAACGGAGTTACCTTCTGCCTGTAATGACCATGGGTTGTAATTCATGGTTTCATGACAATGGGAATGAATTATCTGCCTCAGTCTTTCTCAACCTTTTTACTCTGGATGCAGCCTTGAAATAATTTACAGGTATCAAGGAACTCCTGCAGAAAAAAAATACATCTATGCTCAAAAAAATGGATTTTTTTTTAATTTGAAAAATCATGATCTTTCATGGAACCCCTAGTTACTTCTTGGTGAAAATAAGGTACCAAGAAACCTGAGTTGGGGGGGAAGCAGATGGGCGGCATGGGGCCGCCCTGGGAAGCTGCGGATCGGAGCCGAGGTATCCGCACACCTCGGCCCTGTGGTGCAGCATCCCAGGCCCAGGAAGGAGCGCTAAAATAGTGCTCCTTCTGCAAGACACCAAAGGTGCACCACAAAAGGCGTCCAGCGCACCTTCGGCACCTCTTCCACTGCAACGTGTGCGGATGCTGCAGTGGAAGTGTGTCATCGGAGCGCCGGCCGTGCGGTGGGCCAGCTGCTCCGACAATGTTTTTGAGAAGGGGTTGGGGCGCCCAGCATGAGGCTGCCCTTCCCCTTCCTGGTGAAGACGGTGCTTTGCGCCGTCTGCTTAGGCCCTAAGACCCCTGCTTTACCTAGTGACTCATTACAGGACTTTTGTGGTGCTTTGCTTGAAACAGTTGGAGGAGGATGAGGGAGAATCATATTGGTTGCTGCTTCATTCTGCAGCCAGGAAGGAATGTTTTGTTGCATCTTTTGAATTTTTCTCAGAATTTTCAATGTTTAGTGTCTTAACTGGCAAAAATTGTGCAGAAATGTGCAAAATATAACTCAGTAGTATCCTTTTTTTTCTCACATGCAATAATGAAACAAGCAAAGATTACCATCCATAAAAAAAGAGAACACAAGAATCCCCTGTAAATGCATGCAGGAAACAACAAGGTAAATGGAACCTGACCACCCACACACTCAATTAAAAATGCCTCAGAAATTCTCCTTCCTTCTTGGAAAAAAAAAAAAGCAATGGGGGAAAATCTTTTGTAGGAATGGAATTGCAGCACTAGTACATTGTGCATGGGTTAAAGAATTTTGCACAAATTTACTTGGGGTTTGGCACAGCAGCCATTAGTTTCATGGACCAAGCATTACACCTTGCTGATGGAAGCAGAAAATTTTGGGCAGGAGTTATTAGAAAAACTAGGCATATTTATTATCCATTTCCTACTTGAGAATAATAGAATGTTCTATGAAAGCATGCTTTTATCAGTTTCATTCTGCAAAGTCTATACCTATTGTTTTTTTAATATCTATTCACCTATAGATTTATAAGTAAAGAGACCGAAAAGTCCTAATTCTTAATTGGTATCCATAAACAAAACATCATATACCTGCAATCCTGCAATCCTTCAGTCTACTATGATATTACAACAGTTTCCTTATTCCCTGGCTATATGCCACTAAACCAACTGGGATGGGAACAGGGTACAGCTGGGCCCTTCTCCCAAATATTCTAACTTTCATTAAATTGACATGTTATTACATAGCAAAGAGACATTACCCAGCCACAAAAGCCATGGGAGTGTTTTCAGCTCCCAACTTTGCAGAGCAATCAGAGAGGACAAAACCAAATGCTTGTACAATAGAGATGAACAATGTATGTATACTGTAATCAGTTTAGACTTTCATAGGCAAACTAATGAGCAGCTGTTCCAGCCCAGAGACTTGAATCAAGGCTGTAAAAGGAAGCTGCCAAAAATATTGAACTCACACTCTCAGTACTGACTGAAAACTGATTATTTAAAACTATTAGCAGATGTGTAAAAGAAACTAATAAAAAACAAAGGCAAAATAAATAATGTAGAGAAAAATACTGCCCTAAAAGAGTGAAATACATCAGTGTCTGTCACAAATTTTGCTCTCCTTAATGAGAACACTGAGAAAATGGTCAACCACTGAATCACATTTTGGGATTCTTTTCACATTACAAAAAAGTAAATTCTGGAGAAAAAACAATAAGTAGAAAGCAGCATATGAAATGCACTATTTTGTGCAAAATGCTGTTTTCTGCCAAAAAAATTTAACATTTTTCACAAAAAACCCCAAAGTACACAGAAAAGTTCCAAAAAATCATAGAAAAATGTGTAAAAACTCTCCTCATTTTCTCAGCAGGCAGAAAGCTTCTGAACTTATTACAAATTGTGAAATGCATTCCTAATGTGAAATAATATAATATCTTCTAAGGTGTTCTTCCAGGTAGTGTCAGGCAAATAAATAATGAACTAATGGCATGATAGTTAGATTTTTATCGTAGCTATTTCCTGGAAATGCTAGCTTTATTAGCTCCTTTTTTAATTTTAAGAAGAGCATTCAGAAAAGCCTTTCTTCAAGAATGTACTATTTGTTAGGAATAAATAAAAGATAAAAATCTCCCAGTTATGAAGGAAAATACAAATTAATTCTCTAGAAACTTCTCTTGTATTAGCTATTTTTCTACACTCACATACAAAAAAAAAATGTTTAAGGGTTGGCAGCTGGGTGTAGATGGGAAGCTGAAATTGTGTCCACA
Organism: Phrynosoma platyrhinos; assembly: GCA_020142125.1. Lineage (NCBI taxonomy): Eukaryota > Metazoa > Chordata > Lepidosauria > Squamata > Phrynosomatidae > Phrynosoma > Phrynosoma platyrhinos. The sequence goes on along the minus strand of CM034706.1, from coordinate 182,336,849 downwards.
GGTCTGATTGAGAACTCATTCACAAAAATAAATAAATAAATAAATAAATAAATAAATAAATAGCACTGGGGTTCCCTAGATTAATCTTCTGTACTTTGACAAAGGGGAAAAACAAACAAACATTTCTCTTGTTTTCTAAAGACAGCTATATATTATAATTCCATAACCTCTGTGGTAGGTAGAAGCTTTAGTGGGACCAAAGAAATATGCATAAAACTGTGAGCATCTTTTCAAGCTCTTCAAATTTCTTCATCAGGCAAGATTCAGGAAAAGCAGTTAGGGATAGGAAAAGGGTCAAGATTGGGATACGCTAAGTATCAAAGTTATGAAATCTGTGCAAACTCATAAAATAGAATAGACAGTCTTAAATTGATTTACGCTATACTAGGTGTCATAAAATTCCAGGCTGCATTTATACATACATGAAATGATCGATTCTACCATTTGAAAATATGTGATGGTAGCTCAGATGTTTCCAATCTTATTCAAAACACACACACTTTTTGGAGTCTGCATTAATTTTATAATGTAGCCGCTGTGAGCTATGCCAGGAGACTGTGTGAACTGATGGCCATTTTCCTGAAAGTTTTCTGTAATTTTCTTATAAAATGATGCAGAGAGGAATTTTTTTTTAAAAAAAAAAGCAGATGACTTGAAATGACTGAAGTATTAAAGGGGTGTAGGAATTCCCTTTCATTTAAGATAAGTACAGAAAAGAAAAATAAACTTTTTCCCCATGATTAAGTTGCCAGTACACCAATGTTTTCCACCACTACATTGCCAATTATTTCAAAGTAATTCTATATTGCAGAGAAAGTCTAATAAATACAGTAATGTACAATGTCATAGGGGCTAAGCAGACAGCGCAAAGCACTGTCTTCAGAGCAAGGAAGGGGAGGGGCAGCCACACGCTGGGCGCCCCAACCCCTTCCCCAAAACGCCCTCGGAGAAGCCGGCCCTCTGCATGGCTGGCGCTCTGAGGATGCCTTTCTGCTGCAGCGTCCGCACCCGCTGCAGTGGAAAAGCCGCTGAAGGTGCACCGGCAGCCTTTTGTGGCACTCCTTTCAGGGGCAGCGAAGCTGCACCGCAGAGCTGAGGAATGGGGATGCCTCGGCCCCAATCCGCAGCTTCCTGTGGCGGCCCCATGCTGCCCGTCTGCCCCCTCCATAGTTGTGGAATGTGATCATAAAAGGTCAAACTACATGCTACAGGGTGAGATTCTTGTAAGAGGACACATGAAGGAGCTTTAACACTTCTCACTTCAAGGAGTCTGGAGCACAACTCTTCTTTGGTGCTGAGTAGATGCCAGAGGAAAATCTAAGATTTCATTACCCAGTTCTGAAAGAGTGGCTGGTTTGAGAATTAAAAGAGTCATGTGGAGATGTAATATATTCCTTAAAATCTACCAGATAGACAACCAAGGAAAGAACTGCACCAAGTAATGACACAGCATTCATCAAGCAGTAGCCTTGAGGGCAGAGTGTCAGGCTGGGACCTACAACTGAATTTCAGCCCAGATTTGTATAGCAGCAAACAAGCTGGGAGAGAAAAACCCCTAATCTCTCACTAGTGCCAGGTATTTGATTTGTTGGATACCATTCTCCTCCACTTCTTTTTTTGAGACACCTTAAAATAGACTTACCTTAATTTGTCTAAACATCAGAATTGTTCCTGTTGCTTTCTTCCCTCTTTTCCCTTCTTGTAAGCATTTTTCCCCAAAGGTTCATGTTGGTGTTTTAGGTAGGTATATAAAATCTTAGTATTTTACCCACCTCACTGTTTAAGCCAGCTTGCTAGCTATTGATCTAAAGAATGAGACAATTCACAGGAGGATTCCTCTAGCAATCCAATAAGTTTCAAGTTGTTTTATAAGGCAATATGTGACAAGGACAAAGTCAAGGGCTGGCTCATCCCTGCTGGTCCCCACTTATTCACCCTGGTCTGGAAGATCTAGGAAAATTGTGCATGCATGGAAGCAATCTCAGTTTATGACACTTCACAACATCATGACATATCATGGAGCATATCTTTTAAGGTACCAGCATTAACTTTAAATTTAATTGTGCCTAAAAACCAGTGGATTTTATGAGTACTCAATCCAATACTGGTGGTGAAATCTTTGAGACTTTGTTGTTGCGTCCATTCCAGTCATTTACAACTTATGGTGACCTTATCATGGGGTTTTGTTGGCAAGAGTTGTTCAGAGGGGGGTTGTCTTTGCCTCCTCCCTCTGAAGCTGAGAAAGTATGGGTTTCCATGACTCTTGTCTCCAGAGGAATAAAAAGACATTGGGTGCAATACACAGAAGAGTTATATTAAAAAGATGACAAAATGAAGGACATGTGAAATGAAGAGCCATATCAAGATGAACCTCAATTTTTAAAAAGCGAGGTGGAATAAGAGAAATAGCAAAACACCAATCACCAGGAATAGATGATATTCCAAAAGAACTGCTGCAATCCACATTGGCAGAGTCAACTGCTGCTAGCCAACATATGTCAACAGATATAGAAAACAAAACAATGACCAACAGATTGGAAATGATCAATATACATTTCCATCCACAAAAAGGCAACTCAAAAGACTACAGCAACTATAGGATCATAGCACTAATCTCCCACTCAAGCAAAATTATGCTCAAAATTCTTAAACATAGACTCCAACCATACATGGAGAGAGAAATTCCAGAAGTCCAAGTTGGTTCAGAAAAGGAAGAGACACTATAGGCCACATTACAAATATATAATGGCTAATGGAGCACACCAGGGAATTCCTAAATAAAATCAGCATGGGCATTAAGGACTATAGCAAAGCCTTTGACTACACAGATCATGAAAGGCTATGAAACACCCTTAAGGATATGGGAGTGCCAACACATCTGATAGTCCCGAGTAGGAATCTGTATTCAAGAAAAGAATCTACTGTCAGAAAATAACACAGATAGATAGAATGGTTCCCAGTTGGCAAAGGAGTCAGACAAGGCTGCATCTTATCACCCTACCTGGTCAACTTATACACAGAATATATTGTAAGAAAAGCAGGCTTGGACACAGAAAAAGGAGGAGTGAAAATAGGAGGAAGAAATATCAACAATCTAAGAAATGCAGAGAACACCATTACTTCATAGACCTGGAACAACTACTATGAAATATCAAGGAAGAAGATGCAAAAGCAGGCTTATTGTTGAACATAAAGAAAACAAAAATAATGACCATGGAAAATTTACACAAATTCAACCTAGACAATGAGGAAATAGAAATAGTGAAATAATCCCACACATGGAATCAAAGATTGATAGGAATGGGGACTGCAATCAGGAAATCAGAAGATGATCAAGAATGAGGAAGGCAACTTCAAAACAACTAGAAAAGATCCTAAAATGCAAAGATATAAAACTGAGCCCAAAAGTTAGAATCATACAAGCCATTATATTCCATATTGCCATGTATGGATGTGAGAGCTGGAAAGTTAAGAAATAAGATAGGAAGAAAATCTATTCATCTGAGATGTGATACTGGAGAAGAGTGCTGAGGATCCCATGGACAGCCAAAAAGACAGATAAATGAGTCCTAGAGCAGATCAAGCCAGAAATCTCCTTGGAAGCCCAGATGACAAAATTGAGGCTGTCGTACTTCAGACACATCATGATAAGGCACGACTCATTGGAAAAAAACAATAATACTAGGAAAGGTGAAGGGAAGTAGAAAGAGAGGAAGGCCACATGCTAATGGATGGCTCTATTAGGGAGGGCACAGGTATGAGTTCGCAGGAACTAAACAGAACAGTGAAGGACGGGAAGTACTAGAGATGTCGTATTCACAGGGTTGTCATGGGTCAAGTTAGACTAGAGGGCAGTTAACAACAACAGCAACTCCAGAATCATGGTCCACCCCTCAAAGCACAACACCACATGGGCTCCTTTGAGACATGCTAGAGTGAAAATTGTGTATTTATATATGTCCATAATTCAGCAAGAGAGCTGCCAACATTTATTTTTAATAGGTGGGTACAGGTGTATGACCTTGTTCTAGATGTTGCTTCAGTGTTCACTAACAGTGGGAATCTTACACAATCACAGGTAAATAAGAACTTCACTTCAGAACTTGTGCTGGATACTAGGTAGTAAAATAAGGATGGGAAAATAACATATTTTTTTTGTTTATTTAAAACATGTATGTCTCACCTTTACAAAAAAGAAATTAAGCTGGCCTACAGCAATAAAATGTCAAAGAATATGAAAACAGAAACACCAACTAGTCCCATCAAGTTGGTTAACTCCTTATCTGCAAGTGAACTATTTCTCCTTACCCACTTGAGCAACATTCATTAAAAATAGAAGCGAGACAGAGAGATATGAACCTATGTGCTTTTAACAGCATTCATATGAGACATGCTGTTACATGAAAAGGAACTCAACTTTTCTCCAAAGTCATAATCCAACACTTGAACCATTATACTACCGTGGCTCTCCAGAGAAAGTGAGATAAGAAAAATATAAAATAAAATAAAATGTAACTATTTGCCATCCTTTTACAAAAGATCAGCTTCCTGAGAAAGATACCTGACTCAACAGTGATAGGAAGAGGTGTGGATTACTTCAACTCAACCTAAATCATTTTTTAAAAAAATATGTGTTTACATGGACCTAGAAACCAATTTTCAATCCACTATGAAGTAAGAAATTGCAAAATCATTCTCTTGCATGACTACTTTCAATTCACTGAATAAAATCACAAACAAACACACACACACTATTGGAAACATATTTAGACATTCATTTATCTGTGAAAGTCAAGAGAAGCAGGGTGATGTGGACAAATGCCATCCCTTTCACATTCAAGTTTTCTGTGTTGAGGAGGAAAGTCTAGAAAGGAGCTTACAGAGTTCACACAGACATTTTGCCTTATCAGAGTTTTCGGCTGTACAGAGCTCTGTAATCATGCTCTGCTGAATACAGTTACCACTCCTTTTAAAATCTTTTTTGCCAAGACAGGAAGGTTGGGAATGACAGAGGCAGGGCTAAAACAACCTGGGTTTTTCTACTTATGTCAATAAATGGGGACTTGAATAGGGCATGAAAAGTTTGGAGTTGTACACTTTCTTAGAATTAAGCCACAGTGGACTCATTGGGCTTCTTTCTGTGTATATCTCATAGTATTGTTCTGTAGGAGAAGCTGCTGAGTAATTTAAATGTCCTTCTGCTGTAGCTGTAATATTTCCCCATTTGTTTCATTGCATCTAGATTGCAGCTTATAAATGGCTCAGAATGAGATTCTGTTGCTTATATGCTCTGCGAAGTGTCTCATTTTAATGGGATCCCAAGTGAGACATAACAGTAACAGTAACATTAATTAGTCATCATGTTGAATTATCATCAGAAACCATTAAAACATTTTTGGAGCAATTCATTTCTTATTCTTTTGGTGCAAATTTAAATTATAAATCTATCTGACCATCTTATTTGTCCCTGATAATCAGTGAATGTACATAGTTCGATAGTATCCAGACCAAGAATATTAAGTATTCCACCTATTATTACAATACTGGAGACTAGATACAAGACCTTTATATCACTCTATTCATATCTGTATCACATTTTATTATGCTTGGAGAATGATCTCCACTGCTTTGCTCTATCCAGGGCAATAAATAGCTGCCAAGTTTGATTAATGGATGAAGCAAAGCTAAAGCGCTTAATCAATCCCAAAGCAATTTATTGCTACTATTTTGCAGTACTGATCATTTCTATTACTCAACAAACCAAACATTGCAAAAGAAAGATAATAAAGGGGTTATGGGTTTCACATTCCAGAAAGAACTACGTGTGTCTCATTCTTCGTTGACGTCCAGCTAACATTCCATCAGATGTGGCAGAAATAGATAGAATATATGTGAATGGCAGAAATGAATAAAAGCATTACAAACACCTGAGTTCAGATCCTAAAATTATCCATATAAAAATGTGCATGCAATCTCAAGTCACCAGACAACGATCTGATCTGCATGTGTAATCAAAAGCTAGACTCAAGGCCTTTGCAGACTGCCAGAAATAGTGCATTTTAAATTGAGGCACTGCCCTGGCTCAGTACTAGGGAATCATGGGAACTGTAATTTATTGTGGCACCAGAGCTCTCTGACAGAGAAGGCTCAATGTCTCAGAAAAAAATTACAATTCCCATGATTCCCTGGCACTGAGCCAGGGCAGTGCCTCAATTTAAAGTGCACTATTTCTGGCTATCTGCAAAGGCCCTCAGTTAGCATGGCAGAAAGCAACAAATCTTTCAAGATGCATCAACAACAAGCTCTAAAGAAACAGATTCTGGGCTCATTCAATAAGATATACACTTTCACTTTAAATGCAATGATAAAATCTGCACACAAATTTGCCACCTTTTAATCAATAAGTAGTCTGTTGATAAATGTTATTCTTCTCCCCCCCAACCCTCGCCCCACAATGCTGGTAATGAGAATGGAGATAATAGAGTTCTGTGGATTTTTGTTAATGGAAACCACTACTTATATGATGAATAAAGTATTTAAGTCTCCTGCTCCAAGGAATCTTTAATAAACATCTTGTTTGCAATTTTCATTGACCTATTTTCTGACTCTGGAAAACAACTGGACAAAATAGGCAATTGTTTTTACTATGCAGTGCATAAGCTCTTTTAATGGCATTAAGGTACCATAAATCTGTTTAAAGAGGAGCCAGAAACTGCCTGTAGAGTGAAGGGTTACTTCCATCCTTGTTTCACGTAGGTAATAATTGAGAATTTATAGTGAAAGGATACTAAAAAGGCTAATATCTCATAAAAACAGAAAGACTAACTTTAGGCAGGCATTAGAAGAGCCATCTTCATAAATAAGTACTATGTACCATCCTCATTCCATTAGAAAACATCAACATATCAAAGAATAACAGACCTCTAAAGCCTAAAAGTGAACTATTGCAGGCAATTAAATACAAAAAACACAAGCCTCTCTTCTAGACAATGAGTCCCTAGGGGAATATCAACCTTCCATGGCAATGTAGAGAGGAATGGTATGAGACGCTTCTCTCTGTATAAACACACATCTATTGTCCCTTGTCAAAAGAGACAAGGAAAGCTTGTCAGTGGATTTGGGGAATGAGGTATACTCTGTGTAACATTGGGACAGATTGACTAGAGTCCATGCTTAAGAGCCAATGAAAATGCTCTGTAAGTAAGCAGAGGATTTATTGGTTTCTTATTGCAGAATCAATTGTGACTGTGCATAGTTCTAGCACAGACAACTAGCTT
>CM034706.1:182309683-182321381 GCA_020142125.1 Phrynosoma platyrhinos | reverse complement strand
TCTAGAAAGAAGTCAAAATACAGCTTGTTTCCATTGGAGCAACTACTCTTGCCCACTGCAATCACAATTTTATGGACATCTTTTTTGATTGTCATGTGGATGTCCAGTGAAATAAAGTATTGTAGGAATACAATAGAAACTGGAAAGTTTTGCAACTTTATTTTCACAGTACTCTACATACTAAAAATACTTGGAAAAGCCCAAGATGGAGGCAAAGGAATACTGAAATGTTTTAGCAGGAAAAAATGAAGTTAAAATCATTCAAAGTGAACCTTAATTGCTCTTTGATGGCACTAAACAGAGCTTATTGGGTAAATGTAAAGACATAATGATTTTTGAACTGCCTTGTCGCTAAGGGACTTATGTGTATAATTCATTATATGTAAAGATTTACACTTACTAGTACATGCTTTCTCATTGTACTCAAACAGCAATTCATGCAATGACTACAGATCATCACTCTCACAAATTATTTCATTACTACCTGATACAAGGACAACACCTTAGAAGAAGTAAACCAGCAACATCAGTACAAATTATTTTAGTTACTTCAGTGTGAACTAACAACAGAATATGGTTTGGGTTAGACCAACTGGTCTGTTCTTTTGAGGCATCATAATGAATTATGTGCTTGCCTAACAACCAATATTTCCATCTCTGTCATTTGCTTCTGGTTCTTAGGTGAGAGATAGACAGGTGGGAAGGATTGACAGTAGGCCACTCTGGCTGCAAGCAGGTTGGGACTGCAGCAACCATATGGGTCACTCCCAAAGGGGGATGGTGCCACAGAACTCAAGCTGTACCACCAGGAGCTGGATTAGCCTGGTTCCCTATTGGACCATAGCACAGCATTGGAGCAGCTTCAAGATGCTTTGTGCATGTGCATCATATAAATACCTCACCCCCAAAGTGGCCAGAAACTTCTTCATTTGGCCTCTCTGTTCTGGGCCTTAGACTGACTTTACCCCCTAAGCAGACGGCTTAAAGGGCCGTCTTAGGGGCAGGGAAGGGGAGGGGCAGCCACACGATCGGCAGCCGAACCCCTTCCCCAGGTCGTCCTTGGAGCAGCCGGCCCTCCGCATGGCCGCCACTCCAGAGGAGGACCTCCCACCATAGCGTTTGCATGTGCTGCGGTGGAAGAGTCGACGAAGGTGCACCACAGCCTTGTGAAAGGAGCGCTGATTTAGCGTTCCTTTCAGGGGCGGTGAAGCTGCGCTGCGGGACTGAGGTGTGGGGATGCCTCGGTCCCGCGACACAGCTTCCTGGGGTGGCCCATGGCTGCTCGTCTGCTTCCCCCCTTTAGTTACCCTCATTCTTCCTTCTAATAATTAAGTTCATGGTGCATTAAAAAAGTAATTGCTTCTTTCATTCCTAAAAACTCATGCAAATCATGTGCTCTAACACTTGTCTTTGCAGTCCACCTTTCAAGACTGGGACTGGGGAGGCAGAGGATGCCGTAATTGGTTTACAGAAAAATGTTCTGCAAGTGAACAGGGACACTCAACCCATTTACGATTAAGAATACTTTACCCTTAACTTATTCATTGATATTTATCAAAGCATTTGGACTGGATCAGTGTCCTCTAGCTAAAATAAACACATCATTTCTTACTAATATTTATGAACAGTCAGTCTTTAAGCACAAGGTTTCTGAAGGGTGAGTGAGCAGTATACTTGCTGGCAGGGCAGGTGCAAATAAGAGAATTGAAAAATGGATCAGTGGGAAAATGTAAATGGACAAGTTGTAAGCTTTGACTATAGCCTTTCCAAAGTTGACCAATTCCAGATGTGCTGGACTTTTACCATTTACAGGCAACAATTGAATTGTGGAATTTGTACTTGGGGGATACTGCCAGGTTGGAGAAGGCAAGTTTAAAATGATAAGAGCACTTTTGAAGGCTTTAATAACAAAATATGCCCCTAGGTGCTAGTGGTGACAACTTTCATTCCATGCCAGACTATCCTATGGTCTGCTTTGAAAATTGTTTCCTGTTTTGAGAGCTAATGTTCTAAGTAATGAATCAAGTAAAGACAATCTAATGAATTAAATTATTTCAATTCCTTATGTTAATGGCAACAAATCAACCTATTTCCAATGTTTGTCATCAATGAATTTATTTTCAAGCCTGACCTTCTAGGGTCTGTTCTCATATACTGATCATTCTCACCTTGTGTCATGATCACCTACATTGTCACCTTCTAGTAAACTAGTGCACAGCAGTTCTTGACTATCACAAATTTTCACAGAGATTCACAGTGTCACAATTATAATCCATACAGAATGTACAACTTTTACTTTGTAACTGAACAGAGATGAAATGAGGCCTACATCATGTTTTACCTAATAAGAATAAGAATAATTTTTATTTTTATCCCGCCCCTCTGCATCACAATTGGGCAGCGTACATCAAATTAAAAACATCACAAGAAGTTAAAACAAATGCAAGAACCCATTCCCTAACTCATCCACCCCTTAAAAATATATTAAACTAACACAGAATTAAAATACCAATGAATAAAATCATACAATACATAAATTAGCAACACAAATAAACAAGGCAGTAGAAGAGCAATGGCCAGAGTCTTTATCTTTGTCTTCTGGGCTGGGATATTATTCAGGGAAGGCCGGCCAGAAAAGATCTGTCTTTACTGTCTTTTTAAAGCAGTCAAGAGTGGAAATGAGACTGATCTCATCTGGCAGGCCGTTCCATAATCTGGGAGTGGAGGCAGAGAAAGTCCTCTGGGATGTCACTGACAACCTAGTTCTCATAGGCTGTAACAGGTTCCTCCCAGAGGACTGAAGTGCACGGGGAGGATCGTATGGAAGGAGGTGGTCCCAGAGATAGGTTGGACCCAAGCCATGTAGGGCTTTAAAGGTCATAACCAACACCTTGTACTGTGCCCGGAAACTAACAGGCAGCCAGATTTGCATTCTAGTGCATGGACAGTTAAGTTCAGGGCTTATATAAACTCACACTACTATGCCAAAGTCAATGAGTGTTTGAAATTTCAGGAAAAGAATCTGGACTATTATCCATATAATACTATTAGTCATATAATATGATTCCACAGCAAGATTGTTTTAAAAGTCAGTCTGTATTGATTATCAATAGAATACATGTTAACTAATTCGTTTATCTGCATGGTCATCTGTTCTTATGATATTGGTAGAAGTATCAATGATATGTTAATGATACAATGAGAGTCAGCATGGGGTAGTGGTTTGAGTATTGTACTTTGACTCTGCAGACTAGGATTACATTAACTTCTCAGCCATGGAAACCTATTTGGTAACCTTGGGGCACTTACACACTCTCAGCTTCAGAAAACCCCCTTGATAGGTTCATCTTAGGGCCCCTAAGTCAGCAATGACTTGGAGGTGCAAAACAACAGAAGTATTTCTCTGTCAGCTGTTAATGGGAAACACACACACACATACACACAGAGAGACAGAGAGAGACTTGGATCCCAAATTCAATGCATCAAATTTTTAGCTCAAAAGAACAAATGGAAGACAAATGAAATAAAATAAAATTTACATTTGCAAATTTATTCATGGATTAAATGGGGGGGCAATTAAATGTTTTAAAAATAATAATGTGTGTGAAAGCAAAACTGATAAACTTCCTCCATTCTTAACTACATTGAGATCATTTCCAGGCAACATGTATGTAGAGGTGCCATTTATGAAAATCAGTATGTTTGTGCCTTTGGCTATATCTGTAGTGTTTGCAATCTATGCAATTATGGCAGCTTTGTCTGCATATCCAGATCCCATGGGAAGATGCCATTTCTCAGAAGGGCTGCCTTGTATGAATGGACCTTGTTCACACCCAAAACACTAGGAAATATTTGCACAAGGGGCTCTGTATATTTGAACCAATCCGTAAGATAAACACGATCAGCTGAAGGGCATCCAGAGTTTGCAAGTCTCTTTTCCTTGGTAGTCCAGGTTACAGAAGCTACCTGAAGTGAATACACAATAGAAAAGGATAGCAAAACTATCAAGGTTTCATTCTTTTTTCCAAACTCAAACAGCTGCTACCATCAATGATGAAGCAGGTGCTGGTGCATGAACACTATTATTGCTAAAAAGAACAGACTATTCAGTGATAACATGCCTCGGTATGATATTATATCAAAGTAGTTTTAAATTCCCCAAAGTGTTCAGGTGAGAAAGGAGATTAAACTTTTTAAAGTGTGTGTGTGTTTTAGAAGGTCTTTTTATTATTGTTCACCACAAATTCCTCTTTTTACAAAAAAATGGAAAAGAAAAGAGAGGGTCAATAATTGATTTGGGAGACTCCAAACAATAAAAGCCTTATTCATTTAATAAAATAGGCTGTGCAGCAGTATTTTGCAGATCCACAGGCTAGCAGCTCATTCCCAACTCAGTGGACCAAAAATGAAAGGAGCTGCAGACTCCTAATGACAGCTTGAACCTTCAGAGCATCATTATGTGTAACAGCTACCTGCCACATCTCTGCAACTCAATAACAGATAGCAATGTCAATGACAGCACTTAGGGATACATGCCAGTATTCAGGGGAGGCCATTCTGGTATGGCTGCTCTTTGCAATAAGCCTCCAATAACTGTCCTGTGTCTTGTACATTGTACCTAATGTACACGACATTTTAATCTCATTCCACCCTAACTATATGCTAATAGGATGCTTTAGGAGTTAACCACTTTCATTTTGAAAGCCAAAAGGGCACCAAGATAGAAAAATAACTTATTTTGGTTTTATTTTCTTCAATAACAAATCAGGGGGCAATTTTATGGAGAAAGCAGAAGAGGACAGTTGTGAAATTGTGAAAACAAAGCAGGCGTACCAAAGTTTAAAGCCATGAAAAGGAATGCATTGCACACAACTTCCTAAGGACCTGGAATCAAACTATTTAGGGTCTCAAATCCAAACTTCTAAATTTCTTCATAAATGACACTAGTGTCCAAAGTTATAAAACTGCCTTAAACTGTCAAACCATTTGTCTAATGCTACATGACCTCTATGGAAATGCCCCTCCCAGGACTCTGAAGGGATCAACAAAAACCTGCTTATTGTCATCATCATTTGTTGGAATAAGAAATTCCAAGACCTAGGAATCTTCCCAAACAAGCCCTCCTCCTGGATAGTTACTATGGTGGTGCCAATCACTTTCCACCAAAATTGCAACTTGGAGTCATGGGTTGGATTTTTAATTCAGGGAAACAAAAGAATAAATATACTTTAAAATGTGAGCCAAAAAGCCTGTAGAACTATCAGATTTTTGCTTTCTATCTCCTCCTTCCTCAACTCAGTTTTATCTGGCAAGGCTTAGCTGAGTAACTCATCTCTTTCTGAGTGTGGCATAGTGGTTTTAGTGTTGGACTACAACTTTAGAACCAACTTTCTGATTCCCCACTCAGCCATGAAACCCACTAGGTGACTTTAGGCAAGTCACATGCTCTCAGCCTCAGGGGAAGACAATGGCATTCCTCCTCTGAACAAATCTTGCCAAGAAAAGTTCATGATACGTTCACCTTAGGGTCACTATAAGTCAGAACCTACCTGAAGGCACACAACAACAATAACAACAGCAACAACAACAACAGCTCTCCTCACCATTACCTCAGGTCCTTGTCCCTTACCACATGGTCTCTCCAACAAGTCTTATACGTTTACAAGTCACACTGGATCAAAACTGTATTCCTGATGGGACTACGATATGTAAAGGCAAAGTAGTTCTCTGCCCTCTTCCTTTCCATTCCATTTTCAGATCTGCAATTGACTCTCACCTCTACTTAAAGACATCAAGAAAGCCAAATGGGTGCTCCTGGGCCCTTCCCCCCCATGCACACCCCCACTGCTGCATCTGCTGGAAACACAACCCAAGCCAAAAAGGAGGAAAGCATGAGCAACTGCCCTTCTGCATCCAGGAAAAATAGGTTATAAAAATAATAATAAAAAAATTATTTTTTTTTATCCCACCCCTCTGTCAAAGGATTGGCAGCTTACAACAATTAAAATCCATACAAATCCAAAATAAACATCCCCCACCCCTCCCCCTATTAAAACAGTATTAAACAGTGGAGGTAGTCAGCCCAGTCACATTTTGCAGGTTGAAGATTGCAGATGTTTATTTATTTATTTATTTTTGGTTGCTTGGCTCTGGGAGTGATATAGAAATCCCTAACCTCTGCTCATTTTAGGGCATTTCTCCATTCCTTTCTTTCCAAAAAGCAACTTGGATCAAGCTCCTTCTCAGGAAAACACAGAATGCAAATTGCCTAGTTGCCCCCACATCCTCCATACATAGTCTTAAACAATTTTTAAGCACTGGGGTTCTCAGGAATCTCCCAAAAAAGCAAAAAGCTATGCCTGTGATATCCTTTGGACAAGGGACTAGAAGGCCAGAATACTTGCCTCCCCAAAATAATTGTGTTCTTTCTTTCAAGCAATGGTAATCCCCATAACATTATGGGGTTTTTTTTACTACCCTCAAAAACTCATTCTCTATTTTCAGCCCTTTGACAAAATTCATCTCAGTCTTGTTTTTAAAACAACAAGCAAACACACATCCCCCCCTATACTTTTACAACAGGAAATAATTTAGGTTTGTTATTGGAAGGTTTTGACCATCATGGAAGTTGCATGATTATTTTTTAATCAATTTTATAGGTTTGTTTGGTATTTTTAAAATTCTAAGACTGTTATCAATTCTACTTTATTGAGACATTTGTTTATTTTGGAGCTGCCTATCTTTAACAGGGAAAAATAATTAATTTGTTGACTTTCTACTAAGGCTTCCCCATATTTATTTATTTATTTATGCTCTACATGTGTTATGCACAGATCCATACTGAGCAGCCATAAAAATGCCCCCTGAAGCATTTTTGAGTTTATGTCTAAAATCTCTAATGTGTTGGAGTAAAGGAAGTGGTATGAAAAAGAATTGTAAGGGTCATGTTCTTGGATGGAATGCTTAAAGATGTGGTGGCCTTGTCACATCTAGATACCCATCGTGTTCAAGAATTGGTAGTGCTAATTACAAGAGTCTCAGGATCTCAAACACAAAGAATAGCAATCTAATAAGAGTGACAATTACCTATAGAGAAATCTATATAAGGCTTCCATCCTTAAACACAACACAAAACAGAGCAATTTGTGGTAATTCATAAAAAAAGCATCTCTCTCCACAGACATGTGAAAACCAGTCAGTTGCATCTAAACGGTTTAGGAACAATCAATTGTTCTAGGACAATATTTTGACAAGTTATCAAATGTCCTCAAATTTGTTTCCATTGAATAAAGATGTCTGGGTCACTGTCACAATTAGATTAATACCATAATACTTTTGGCATCATTATTTTTTTTTTATTGGAAAGTAGGTATCAAAACATTTTTGTTCATGGTTGGATATATGATAAATATGGAAGAGCACAGAATAGAATCCACAAGAAAAAAGAGAGAAATATATTTCATTTTAATGGCCTTCTTCAAAGATATATAAAAATAATAAATGTAAAATCAAAAGAAAAACACAAAATAATATCTATATAAACCATCATAATACATTTTTTTTTGCTGGGGGCGGGGTATGTTGCTTCAAGTCTATACAGACCAATACTTGAAACCAGTAGCAGAAACATCTGAGCTGAAAATCTCATTACATTTGCTGGACCCGGGGTAGGCAACCTTTTTGAGCTGGGGGCCGGGTTTCTGTCCCTCAGACAATTGGGGGGGCCAAAGCACCATAAATAAATAAATAAATAAATAATAGAAATAGAAATAAATAAATAAATAAATTAAAATTAAAATTAAAAATAAAAATAAAAATAAAAAAAATGCATCGAGCCCCAGAAAAGCCATGGCAAAACCCCTGTGGAGATTTTACCAAGAAAACACCAAGAACAAGTAATAACAACAATAATATCATCATGGCAGGTGGGCGGCGGCAGCGGGGAGCAGCAGAGGGTGGCAGAGGTGGCAGGACCGGCCTGGGGCCAGTCCAAAGGCTTCGGGGGCGGGGTGCATCCGGCCCCCAGGCCTTACGTTGCCTACCCCTGTGGTGGACCTAAAAAAAACAAAACTAGAGAACCAGGCTTCAGGTATTTATTTATTTATTTATTTTGCAGCTTGTCAGGAAGATGGGGTAGGAGATGCTCAAAATCTGGAAAGATGCTAATTATTGTTTGTTAAATCCTACCACCTATTATGACAATGTGCAATATCAATCAATCAATAAAGATTGCATTCAAACAGGGAATCTGTCCAAGATAAATTTCAAAATGCAAGGAAAACTGATAATCATATGTAAAATCAACACCTCTCATCCACTTCAGCTCTCCATAATGCAACCCAGTATATAGCTTGAGAGTACATCACTTGGCAACATTATTGAAACTGCCAGTCTAGAACTGATGAATTCCTTTATCACAGTGAGCTCCATGCAAGATATATGTATAAACTTTCTAATTGTTTTGCCACATGGAGTTGCAAACAGGAGCAAGATAACACAGCTGTAGGTTTCAGCAGCTAATTTGGGTGGTGTCGGTGGCACAGATAAATGTAGCCCATTTGAGCCAGAAAGTCCACCCAAAATGTACAATGTTCCCATCTCACCAGTCCACAAGAATTGAGCCCAATTGTCATTTTGAAGAGTGCAGCACTAGGTGCACTTTTCCTACACATTTGCACAGTTATTCAAATATGTGTCAGTATTTACCACAGTATGAGGGGTGCATGCGTCCTCTGATATTCATTTATTATTTATTTAAAAGTTTAATCTTTGCTAAGACAAGACAATGAAGGTGGTATCTTTCATTGTTACTCCTGTTACTTATATTTTGCAATTTCTCATTTCTCAGTCTGAGCTAAGAAACAGTTTTAAAGGTAATCTGAGGAGCTTCAAAGAGTAGTTTCCAACTACAAAAAACTCAGAACACCAACCTGATTGTTTGGAAATGATCTGATGTAGACTTCATCTGAAGGTAAATTGAGTCTGGAGTGACTTTTTGTGTTATAAGGATAATTATGATTTATCTATATTACTACCTTCATAGCTACTGCTTCCTCGTTGTGAAAAAAACATGTAATCAAGGAGAGTTGTCCTCATGAGGGTTATACAAATGGGTTTCTGAATGTGATTAACTACGGAGCTAAGCAGACGGCGAATTGGCCGTTTTGGGGGCAGGGAAAGGGAGGGGCAGCTGCATGATCAGTGCCCCAACCCCTTCCCCAGGTTGTCCTTGGAGCAGCCGGCCCTCCACACGGCCAGTGCTCTGAGGAGGACCGCCCACTGCAGTGTCCACACACGCTGCAGCAGAAGAGTCGCCGAAGGTGCGCCGCAAGCTTTTGCAGCACACCTTCAGCAACTTGTGAAAGGAGCGCCAATTTAGCGCTCCTTTCCAGGGACAGCGAAGGTGCGCCGTGGGGCTGAGGTGTGGGGATACCTCGGCCCCGTGGCGCAGCTTCCTGGGGCAGCCCATGGCCGCCTGTCTGCTTCCCCCCTATATTAGTAATGCTGCATGGCTTAGTAATGCTGAACTCTTATACTTGATTTGGAGTTGGATTCAGCAAATCAAGCCATTCCAAAAATTATAGAGAGAGAAAATTGGTCTGCTTATTTTCAACCAATGTTGATCCTGTCATGGTCTTCCCAGTAACATTACTGGAAACAAAAATATTAAATTATCAAAATGAGAGGTGAGAATCAGGTTGCCCTCCAGATCGTACTGCAGTGCAGGCCATAGTAACTATCGGGGGTTGCAGACTGCTAAGTATACTGATGACTGTTTTGCCCTGGAATTAAGAGAGCAAATGATTTGACTATATTCATTAAGCTGGTGTGGAGCATTCTAAAAGCATCTGACAACGTTTTTATATATGAAATGCAATGCTTCCTTTTCTAGAACTTTCCAAGGGCCTTTGCAGACTACTAGAAATAGTGCAAATTGAGTCCACTTTTAGGGTTAGGGTTAGGGTTAGGGAATCATGGGAACTGTATTTTATTGTGGCACCAGAGCTCTCTGATAGAGAAGGCTCAATGTTTCAGGGGGGGAAAACAATTCCCATGATTCCCTAGCACTAACCCTAACCCTTACAGTGGACTCAATTTGCACTATTTCTGACAGTCTGCAACCCCCCTAATCCTCAGCATAAATGAAGAAATGCTGGGAATTGTACTCCAACAACTTCTAGAGGGCCAATGATTCTCACTTCTGGTATAAATCCTTCAGTCCTCCAATGCTTCTTGTAAGCCTTTCTTTCTCTTTTTGTTTCACCTGATATTATCTCCCATCAAATTTATTTGTAACCACTCAAATTCGTTACATCCACAACCTGAAGAGTTTTGGTGAATTCTTACAAAGTAATAATTTAAAATGAATTTTTTACCCTTTCCACTTGTAATTATGATAAGCACAACAACTCTGCACCCCACAGAAGAGAATTGCAGTGGAATCCTCTTTTGAATCTTTTTCTTTTTTCAAAGCAATTTCTTTTCTAGTAATTGAATGAGAATGGTGGAGGGGGGGTTTGAGGAAGAAATTTCCGGCACAGCATTTACTCTCTACCTCACAACAGGAAGCTTTATTGCCCATTTGCTCCCTAGAGCAATCTTTCTGCACCCAATATATCACACCAGTTCTTTGTTTCTCCGAATCTCTAATTAGCTCCTCTCTCTATGGTACCTTCTCACAGCAGTTCCCTTGTGTGCTCATTCTCTCACCCAATATTTCTTGGCAGCTTACAATGAGCAGGGAGGCTATACCAGGACATGAGTAACTCAGGCTGTTAAGGCTTCTTGCTGACTTTCCTCACTACATTGCATCTAACAACTGTTCTTTCAGTTCATTCTTTCTCTTGTGACAGGAGGCTACCTTCCTCATACTAAAATGCTTTCCATTTGTTTGATCTGCTGGCTGCCTTCTTTTTTTGAGCTGGCATTTTTCCTTGCCTCTTGTCTCAAAGTTTCCTGGTTGGCACAGCCTCTATCTCCTTTTTCCATTATTTTATCAGCCATGCAAAATATTTTCCAGCTTGCCTCCTTCTGAATTAACAAGTTTCCAGAAAGATTCAACCCCTCAAAATGAAACCTTCAAAAAGGCATGGGGTGTTCCAATCAAACCTTTTGGAAAAATGATGTCCTTCCCAAAGGTACAAAGTTTTTCAGGAGAGAAGCTTCTTTAGTAGAAAAATGGGGAGTTCCTGGGGCAAGTCTATTTCAAGGGGAAAGAACCTAAATGAACAGCACATTGCACATGGAGCATGGTGATTTTAAAAAACTTGGCAGGGGAGGCTCAAGAAAGAACATAACAGGAAATGGCTACAAAGATATAAAGGAATTCAGTAGTAACCTTGTGACTAACTGGAAATAAGAAATTTCTAGCATAAGCATTTGCAAATACAGGGGTAAAATTGTTGAAATTGATGTTGATGGATGTGGTGTAACAGTCCATAGAACCAAACATCAAAACCTGGAACTTTCAGCAAGCTTCTTTTATTGTAAAACAGCAAAAGCAAAAACAAATAATAATAATAATAATAATAATAATAATAATAATAATAATAATAATAATAATAATAATAATAATAATAGCTTCACTTTAGCCAGAAGGCTAAACTGGAACAATGTCTAACTGCTACATGATTCAAGATTGATTAGTAGTAGCATCAGGAGAATATTTTAGTTAGTTCATTACAGCTCAAAAGTTAAA
>CM034706.1:182286170-182309583 GCA_020142125.1 Phrynosoma platyrhinos | reverse complement strand
CAACATTTTAACATTGACTCTATATCCCATTTAAACCTAACAAAAATACACTGGCAAAAGGGGCGGCCCTTCCAAAGCTGGATTGGGGCTGCAACAACCACACCACAGCCCCAATCTCCCTTTAAGCTGCCTTAAAAAGGAGTGGCAAATAGCTGGTCCTTTTTTGGGTGGCAAAAGCTGGCTTTTTCGGCCACACCACATGTAAACACCATGCTGCTGGAGCATCGTGAAGCTGCCCCCATGTAAATGGCTGGGTGGTTTCAGAGCAGCTTGGGAGTGTACAGCGTGTATGAGCATCTCCTCTCTGCATTGTTCAGTCTGCCACTGCACCTCCATGTAGAATTGTTGTTATAAAGTATTTATTTTGAAAATGAGTTTTTAATGTTGTGCAAAAAAAAAAGAAAGATGAAAATGATTGTTTCACCAGCTGCGGCACTATCAAGAAGAGGCCTATGTCCTCTACCACTACATGGAATGCAAAAAAAAAAAAGAAAAAAAAAAAGAGGTATGATGAAAATTACATGTCTCCGAGTTTCACAAAAACTGTTAATTAACTTCAAAAACATCTACAGTGTGTAATTATAAAATGTTGAGACATGAATATACATTGTGCGAATGAAAATACAATGAAAATGAAAATACAAATAAAATATTTTTATTCATATACGATGCTGAGCAGAGGTGGACTTGCAATATGTAGATGTAAAGGGGGTCATGGGGTAAAAAATCCCCTGGTGTACTGTTGCATTCATAATTCTTAGTTTGTTCCTATTTCCCTTTTGTTTTCCTTCTCTTCTTTTCTTTATTGCCCATAGTGTTCTGTCTGTCATCCATAGTTTTTTTTCTCTTTCTTTTGTTTACTGAAAGTGTCTGTCTGTATTCTTCTTTTATTAGGTCCCTGGCTTCAGGCAATGGTTCCTCTGTATCCTCAGTAGTGGTGGGTGTTACTGACAGGAGTAAATTGTAGTGACACCATAGCTAACATTGGTTGGCACCGCACACAAGGAGGTATAGGTGACCCTCCTTGAGTAATCCCATCACCTAGTAAACCCTATTATGAGACACCACAAATGAGACACAGGCAGGATCAGAGCATTAACAGAAAGGCCAGGAGGGAGAAATAAAGGGATATCACACTTGCAGGATTAGCTAAGGGCATGATAAAGATGCCAAGACAAATAGCAGACACCCTTAGAAAGGCAAATGGCATCCAAAGCAGCATTACGCATAAGATAGGGACATGGTATGTAAGAAGCATGGGCCAAGGGATGCTAGACATAGTAAAAAAATGGAAATGGAACATATGAACATAGCAGTACTGGGGGTGAGTGAGTAAAAATGGACAGGAATGGGTCACTTTGAATCAGACAACCACAGTGTTCTATTCAGGGAATGAAAAGACAAGAAGAAACGGGGTGGCTTTCATACTAAAAAAAAAGATGTGGCAAAAGCAGTCAGAGAATACAATGCAAAATCAGACCAAATCATTTCAGTAAGGCTCCATTGTAAACCTATGAATATCACCATAATTCAAGTATATGCACCAGCTACAGAGGCAGAACAGGAAGAAATTGATAGATTCTATGAATGAGTACAGGAAGAAATTGACAGCACACCAACACAGGATGTCAAACTGACCATTGGCGATTGGAACACAAAAGTTGGAAGCAAAGCAGTATTAAAAACAGTAGGCAGATTTGGATTAGGCAAAAGAAACAAAGCAGGTGAGCGTCTGATACATTTTTGTGAAGCTAACAACCTATTCATTGCAAACACATTTTTCATACAACCAGAAAGAAGGCTACACACATGGACATCACTAGATGGTCAACACAAAAATAAAATAGATTATATAATCGGAAGTAAAGGATGGTGGAACTCTATACCGGTGGCCAAGACTAGACCAAGCACCAATTGTGGCATCAAAGTAGACTGCAGAAGGGCATTGTTTGCACAGGAGGGCATATATCACAGCAGAGGATGAGTTTGCCTGTGGTGAATGATATTACTAAGCTTGTTTTTAACAAAGTGAAGATGACAAAATGGAGGCTGTCACATTTTGAACATACCATGAGATGACATGACTCAAGGGTGAAGCAGATGGGCAGCTTGGAGCCACTTCAGCTGCAATTGGCCTTAGATCAGCCCAGGACCGCAGCAACCGGCTGGCTCATTTCTGAAGTAGGCCACCGTTGAGGTCCCAAAAAAGCTGCTGGCAAGGAGCGGTGTTTTGCTGCTCTTTTTGCCAGTCGCTTTGGGCCACCCTAGGCAGCCTCAGAGCAGATTCCAGCCACATCAGAGGCATGCGTTGTCTGCACACCACACCCCCAAAGTGGCTGGAAGCTACTCCTTTTGGCTCGTTTTGTGCCTCACAAGAAAAGATGATAATCCTTGGTAACTGGAAAACAATAAGAAAAGAGAGAGACTAATTTACAGGGTGGATTGATTCAATTAGGGAAGCCACACAACTGAGTCAGCAACACCTAAACAGGATAGGTGATGAGAGATTTTGGAGAACTCTCATTCATAAGATCACCATAAGTTGATGTCAATTGGATGTCAAGTGGACATCAAATAATAATAAAAAATGGTATTGCTTTTTAAATCATGTTTCAAAAAACCTTTGTACCATAATTTGTTTTCACTCTATGTTATTTTAATATGTTCTGTAGGCCACGTTGGGAAAAGTCAGAATATAAATAAAATAAAATAAACCTTTATCATAAATTAAAAGATCTCTCAGCTGAGGGTAGGGAAATATCTTTCTTCCCAAGATCTAAAGCCAGTGACTTCATGTTGCATTGGTATGATGCAGCTACATATAACTAAAAACAAAAGGCAGCAGAAGCTGATGAAGAGTATTAGCCTATCAAATAACTTTTGGCTTGTTGCAGAATTAAGGGTGAGTATTAATAGACTAGTGGTTAATTCACCTATCATCTTTATTAACTGATAATCATAATGATCAATCCATTACATAAATGATCACTTCACAGAAATAAAAAGAACACTGTCTATACCAGAATTTTCTAAAAGGAAATATTCAAGACAGCTTTTACTACCTAAAATAGAATAATACCTAATAACAATGAGTACCTGAAATCTACTTTCCTGATACTACAACTATTCCCCTTATATGGATGTTATCAGCTACGCTTTCTGTCAATCTAATTGAAAACAAGGATTACTGTAACTCAACTTAAAGAATTGCTCACCTTACACCTCCATAAGGCATACTTCACTTTTGCCAGGCTAGACACCTTTAGTGAGAAGGTACAACACATTACATCTAGGAAGCTGAAAATGCACTTTTTTCCTGCTGATAAGAGCTCCTGTGTATCAGCTCTTGGATTTTTCAAATATAATCTGTGATAAGGTTACTTAGAAAGACAACATGGGAACACATATCTGAAGTGACAGAAGTACTATAATAAACTCGATCTCTCTGCTGATGAAAAAGCAACAAAGTTCTCATGATTAAGGTTATTTAATTGGGATGGGGCAAATATTTTGTAAAGTAAAATGTTTCAATATTAAACAATCTTCAGGGCATGGGAAAGGGAATGCACAATAAAAATTGTCCCATTGAAGTTACGAAACTTGTTTAAATAATCACTACCCTGCCCCCCCTTTTTTATTAAAAGGTCAACCACATTACATGCCAGAAATCTGCGCATAAGAGTATTTCCAGTGTAAGTGTAATTTTCTGTTAATGACTCTATATGCATAATCTTTGCAATTAGTCCTTAAATGGAAAAAGCTTTAGAAATAATTATTTGCAAGATGTTGCAAACAAGGGTCTAAGATTTAATGGGGGTATGAACACTTGGTTTACAATTAGCAGCTTGCACACCATACTCATAAAAATGTATAGCAGATATGTGAATGTTAATATTTTAGTAAGAGAAAGAGAGCCACACTGCACACATATGTTCTGTGCTAACTCAGAAGTAAGTCCCTTGTTATCCTATAATTTGATACTTGTTTGTTCACAATATGGCCCATAATCTTTTTGTGGAGTCCAAATGGAACAGTAGAGGCAAGTCGTAACTTTTAAGATATGTTAATTTTTTCACTGGAAGTATAAAAATATTTGTGCTCACTTCATGGAACTAAAGATCTGTATCTATGTATCAAATGATGATTTCTACTAGAAGAGAAGAAAAAGAGAATGGCTTTTTTATTATCCACATAAAGTACTGTATTATGATTTTTATTTTATCCAAAATAAAAGATATATTCTGTTTTGTAACATGGCACACTGAATTTCAGCACTGACAATAATTCTAGACTTTCTGCTCTTACAAGTAGGGAAGATCATGACCTCAGACTTTGTGATCTATAGAGGAAATAGTTTGCATTGAGGATACATACTGGATCTGTCAATACTATGTTTTGGCATTGATTTTCTACATCGTTTGCATGTATTAGAGTTATGATTTATTGCTTCACTGGGAATCTCTTGCTTCAATAATGCTTCTGAATTGACTGGAGGAGGAAATTGGAGATAAAAGCTACCATGTGTTTGATGTGAATTACTCCTGGACTTTTGTTGTTAGCTGCCCTCGAGTCTGTTCCGACTCATGGCGACCTTGTGGATGAGACATCTCCAAGAATCCACTGCCTTGCCCAGATCCTGCAAGCCCTTGCCCATAACCCCCCTAACTGAATTTATCCATATGGTTTGTGATCTTCCTCTCTTTCTTCTACCCTCTACCTTTCCTAGCAGTATTGTTTTTTCTAGTGATCCATGCCTTCTCATTATGTGGCCAAAGTATGATAGTCTCAACTTGATCGTCTTTGCTTTCAAGGAGAGTCCAAGACTGATCTGTTCAAGAACCCATTTGTTTGCCTTCTTGGCTGTCCATGGTATCCTAAGTACTCTTTTCCAGCACCACATTTCAAATGAGTTGATTTTCTTTCTGTCTGCTTCCTTCACTGTCCAGTTCTTACATCCATACATGGTAATTGGGAATATAATGGCCTAGACAATTCTGACTTTATTGCTCAGTTGTATGTCTTTGCTCTTCAGTATCTTTTCCAGTTCTTTCTTAGCTGCCCTTCCCATTCATAGTTGTCTTCTTATTTCTTGAAAGCAGTCTCCATTCTGGTCAATGTTGAATCCTAGATATGGGAATTATTTAACTATTTCAATATCCTCGTTGTCTAGACTGAATTTGTGTATTTCTTCTGTGGTCATTATTTTTGTTTTCTTTATGTTCAGCATCAGACCTGTCTTTGCACTTTCATCTTTGACCTTCCTTATTAACTGTTCCAATTCCTGAATATCTTCTGCTAATATTATGATGTCCATATATCTTAGGTTGTTAACGTTGCTTCCTCCTATCTTGACTCCTCTTTTTTCTGATTCTAATACTGCTTTTCTTATGATATTTTCATCATATAAGTTAAACAAGTAGGGTGATAGGATGCAGCCTTGCCTGACCCCATTGCCTATTGGGAACCACTCTGTTTCCTCGAATTCTGTTCTGACTGTGGCCCCTTGTCTTTGGTACAGATTCCTCGTCAGGACTATCATATGTAGTGGCACCACAATGTTTTTGAGTGTATTCCATAGTTTTTTTTTTTTGTGTGTGTGATTTATACAATAAAATGTTTTGCTATAGTCTATGAAATACATACTGATTCTTTTTTGGAATTCTTTGATGTGCTCCATTAGCAATCATGTGTTTGCAATGTGGTCCCTAGTGCCCCTTCCTTTTCTGAATCCTTCTTGCACCTCTGGGATTTCTCTTTCCATGTATGGTTGGAGTCTATACTGCAGAATTCTGAGCATTTTGCTTGCATGTGAGATCAGTGCTATTGTCCTATAGTTGCTGCAGTCTTTTGTATCTACTTTCTTGTGGATAGGTATGTATAAGTATATCCAGCATAACATTGCTTTTTTTCATATTTGTTGGCATATTTCATTTAGCACTAAAGTTGCATCTATCTGTTGGCACTGTAGTAGTTCAACTGAGATATCATCTGTTCCTGGTGATTTATTTTTTCCTCATTTCTTTATTGCAGATTCTGCTACACTTCTTAGAATTTGGAATTCATCTTCATATGGCTACTCATTCCAAATATCATTCATTCCCTCCTCATCTCTTTTGTATAATGTATTGCCTCCAATGCCTTTTTATTTCTTCTTGTTCCTGTATTATGGGGCTTTGCAGATCAGCCTAAAGGGCCAGTCTGAGGCAGAGTTGGGGTGGGGCACCCACATGCCGGCCACCCCAACTCCACCCTGACCGTCCTGACACCACACAAGTCTGCATGGTGTGTGGTGTCAGGACACCCTCCTGGCGCAGCATGTGTACCTTCTGCACCCAAAGGGCACGGAAGAGCCGTGGTTCTGGCTCTTAAGGCAGCCCTTTACCGCCTCTAAAAGGAGCGGCATTTTGCTGTTCTTTTGGGGGCAATAAAAGGGAGGATTGGAGCTGCAGTATACGGTTGCCGCGGCCTCGATCCGTTGCTCCCAGGGGTGGCTCTGTGTTTCCCCAAAAGGTGGGTCTGTAAAGGCCCAGTTCTTTTTTTCTCCATAGAGCATCCTGCCCTTGGTTTGAACTTGGCTTTAATTTCTTGGATTCTTTTATAGAGGTCTCTTGTTCTTCTCTTTTTGTTGTTGTCTTCTATGTCTCTGCATTGATCACTGTAGTATTTCTCCTTATGCCTGCATGTCAAATGTTGGACAGTTGTGTTCATACTTCTGGCTTTGTTCATATCTCCCTTTGCTTTTGCTTTTCTTCTTTCTTTTATTGTGTGAAGTGTTTCATCTGCATTTTATCCATTGTTTCCTATCTTTCTTTTAGGCCACTGCTAATGTTTTCTTGCATTCATCCTTAGTTATGTCTTTGACTTCTGTCCACAGTTTTTCAGGTTCCCAGTCAATTATACTCAATAGTTCAAATCTGTTTCTTACATTGTCCTTGAATTCATCTGAAATGTTCAGGTCATATTTTGATATAAGGATAGTTTTTGCTTAATTTTTCAGCTTAACTCTGATTTTTGTTATGAGCAGTTTGTGGTCTGTGTCACAATCAGATCCTGATCTGGTTTTGGCCACAAGGATAGAGTTTCTCCATCTTTTACTTCCAATTATGTAGTCCATCTGCTTTTTGTGTTTACCATCTAGTGGCGTCCAGGTGTATAGTCTCCTATCTGGTTGTATGAAGGAGGGGAGGTATTTGCAATGAATAGATTATTGGCCTCGTAGAATTCTATCAGACACTCTCCTGCTTTATTTCTTGTTCCTAATCCAAATCTTTCTACTGTTTTTGATTCTTCTTTGTTGCCAACTTTAGCATTCAAATCTCCAATGATTAGTTTGAAATCTTGTGATGATATGTTGTCAATTTCATCCTGGACATCACAGAATCTCTCAGTTTCCTCTTCATCTGCATCAATGGTATTCCACAGCTGTTTATAGGTTTACCCCAAAGCCTATATCTTTTCTTTTGCATTTCCTGAATAGATTACTGTATAGTTATCTGAATCAAAGTGGCCCATTCCTGTCCATTTTAACTCACTCACTCCTAGTATTGCTATATTCATGTGTTCCATTTCCTTGTTTACTATGTCTAGTTTTCCCTGGCTCATGCTTCTCATGTTCCATGTTCCAATTACTTGTGTAGTGTTGCTTCTAACTATGCTTGTTCTTCTAACTATGCTTGTTTTATTGGACATGTTTTCTGTCTGACCTCCCCTTCTCTAGTTGTTGATTTTTGAGCTGTCTCACCTAATGGGTTTTCTTAGCGAAATTATCTTGCAAGGAGGGGCACCTTTTGCCTCCTTTCGTGCAGTGCTGACAAGTTTGAGCTATGGTGACCCTACTGTACTCTCTGTGAGAGCTGACTTCAATGTCACCCACCACTACTGCTGCAACCCAGTAGCTGTTCCAATATTTTATGCCTGTTACTCCCTTCTTCCCTCCCTCAATTTTCTTTTCCCTTCCCTTTTTACACTCCTAGATGTTTTCCCTCCCTCAATTCCCTCCTTCAATTCTCATTTCCCTTTCCTTTTCACACTCCTAGATGTTTTTCCCACCCTCCCTCCTCCTCCCTGCCTCCCCTTTGTCCCCATTGTTGGCATCAGTGGCCTTCTGGCCTTCTTGTTGGGGAGGGCCCTGATGTTCCTGGGCTGCAGCCTTGAAGCCTCCCCCTTTGTCCATTGCCCTTCTGGTCTCAGGGGAGGAGGAGAGGCTTTGATGTACCTGGGCTCCTAAGCCTGCTTCTTTGTCCCTCTGAATGGAAGCACCGTTCTGGTCCCATGGGGGAGGGGAGGTTTGATGAAGGATTTACCCTGCTCTTTACTAGTTTTTTTTTTTAAAAAAAAATATTTTTTAAATTTTATTAACACAGTACATAGTACAAATTATTCAATCCATAATTCATAATAATTCATAATATGCTTTTATCCCCTCTCTCCTCTCCCACAAACAGCATTTGGAGAAAATACATTCCATTTAAATTAACAATAACTTAATTAACAAAATTTAACAATCATTTTCAGAGAAAAGGAAAAGATCATTAATTTTATTTTTTACTTCTTCATACCCCATTTTACCTTCCATTTTCTTAGTCACAATTTCCCATTTATCACTCTATGATTCTTTATTGCTTTCCCCAATATATTTAAGTCTTCTTTCCCTAAGAAAATTAAGTAATATATATTATTTTATATATTTAAACAAATAAAACTTATTCCAATTTGATTTCTTTTTCCATCCAAAAGCAATCACTGCATGGGCAGCTTTTAGAATTTGTTTTATTACATACCTTTGGTTACTATTCAATCCTAATTCTCCTAAATTAAGAGTTAAGCAATTTTCTTTGCTTAATTGTATATCTATCCCTATTATTGTATTTATCTGTTCCTTAACTTCTATCCAAAATTCTTGAACAAATGGGCATTCCCGACACATATGTATATATACTCCCTTAGCTCCACATCCATGCCAACATTTTGACTGAAATTTATCATTTATAAATGCTAATTGATATGGTGTCCTATACCATTTTCCAATCATTTTCATTTGTTGTTCTTTTACATTTATATTTTTAATTTTAACAATTTCTTGTAGCCAATTTTTAATTTTGTCTGCATCAATCAATAAATCTTTTTCCCAGTCCATTGTCAATCCCTCTATCATTCTAAATTGGGTTGTTATAATCTTATAATTTTTCCCTATTAATCCTTTTCCACCTTATAATTTTTTAATATTATATCTTCTAACAATTTATTCTGATCTAAAATATTCAATTTTATTTCATCTAACAATTTTATTATCCCTTTTATTTGAATCCAATACTGATTTCCAATTAATATAATTAATTCTTCTTCCTCTATCCATATTCCTGTTGAATAATATAAGTCTCCAATTATTTGAAATCCTTTGGTCTTTAATTTTTTTAATATCTTCCCAAAATCTTCATTGTTACTCTTTTTTAAATATTCTATTGGTAAAAATTTCCAGCTTTTTATACCCAATCTTTTATGTCACTCTCCCATATTTTATAATTCACCATCATAGGATCAATTATTTTCTCTTTTTCTTTCTTTCCCCATGTTTCTCTCTGGAAGATAGAAATATATTCCATTTGATTGCCCTGTCTTTCTAATTTAACCCACTTTGCATTTTGATTATATTCTACCTCTACCATTCTTAGTAACTGAATCGCCTCAAACTATAATTCAAGTGATGGAATCCCCCATCCTCCTTCTTTTTGTTGCTCGTATAATAATGTCTTAGATAATCTTACATTTTAATTTCCTGATATCCATTGTAATATTGATCTATCCCATTTCTTCAAAACTTTACTAGGAATGATTTCTGGAATAGTTTGAAATAAATATAAAGATTTTGGTAATACCATCATTTTAAACATCGTAATTTTTGTTAGCATTTTCCAAGCATTACTAGCTCATTTGGATATTTGATTATTAACCTTTTTCCATAATTGATTATAATTATTTTGTACAATATTTTCTAACTTAATTGATAAATTACACCTAAATATCTCATGTTTTTATCCCCATTTTCAATCCTGATACTGTTTGAATTTCTTTTTGTTCACACCAATCAGTGTTCATAAACATTATATCAGATTCGTCAATATTAAATTTAAGACAGAAATATTTTGAAATTTCTGAAATACTTCCAATAATTTAATTACAGCTTGACATGGTTTCTGTGTCATTATCAAAGCATCATCCGCAAATAAATTTAACTTTATCTCTTCTTTCCCTATTTTATATCCCTTTATCTCTTCTGCTTCACTAATCATATCTGCAAACAGTTCCATTGCTAATATAAATAACAGAGGGGAAAGTGGGCAACCTTGTTTTACTCCACTTTTAATTTTAAATTTTCTTGATTTCTCTCCATTTACCACAATTTGTGCTTTGCTATTCTGCTGTTTTTGTTTTTGTTTTGTCATTTCCACTGTTGCCATTCTTTGTTTGGATAATTTGGTTTTATTTAATTCTATGTTTTTATTCAATATGTTTTAATTAGTGCTTAGTTTAATACTTTTTTAAAGGGAGGGTGGGTATTGGTTTTAGGATTCTATACTATGTATTTTTACTGTTATTAGCTGCCCCAATTGTGCTCAGAGGGCAGGATATCAATAAATTATTATTATTATTATTATTATTATTATTAATAATAATATATTTCCATGATGGTTTCACTAAACCTTTCTCTACATCCCTGCTCTTTACTAGTAATCTCTGCATAGGAAGTGCTGAGATCAGGCTTACACAACTTGTAAACTAGAAAGTCATAGGTAACAGCCATGTATGATGGAACAATTACTTTCCCTCCTTCACCACATTGTTCTTTGTTTTATTTTCCTTGTTGTAATTTCTCCCTCCCAAAATAATGATATGGCGAAATGGGTTTGAATATTGGAGTATCACCTAATCACATCCGGATGGCAGCAAGTTACCCACACCTTTAAAAAGAGAATGCAGACCATTTAACAATCACACTAAATGTATAGGCACTAATCCTCACACATATGTTTTACTGCAATGCTAACAGAATTTATTGATGAATTTGTTAGAATAAATTATGGCACATCTACAAATTCAAGATTACTTTTGCATTGCCACATAGCATTTCATTAGCAGCACTCCTTCATCCTGCAGTTTTAATTAGCAGTTCCAGTCTGGGATTTACCTGTGACTGTCATGGATGGAAAGTGCTTGCTAATGAATTATTCCAGTGAATTAAGAGGCTGGGGAGTTCTTTATGTGCCAAAGACTAATCCACACTTTATTAGTAGATATTTGTTGTTGTGTTATCCACAAGTATATCACAGAGCACTGTATCTATTCAGATAGAATTGGTTTGCCTTTGTGTCCAGACTGAAGACAAACTATTAGCTTCAGTTCTATCTATGGGATTAGATGGGCATCAAATTGTTTCTGATTTAGCTCTTTAAAATTACCGGTATCCATCACCTCTCCCCAACCTCAGCTTGTCAGTGGGCAGAATATCACTTGTTCACATGACCCAAAGGAATGATGGGAGAAAAACAAGGGGGAATGGGGAGAAGGGATTAAACCAAGATGACAAAATACTATTGGGCTCCTTAATCATCTTCTTCTAGTCTGGTGGACCCTTACCCTTCCTCTGTTAGTAAAGGGAAATAGTTGTGTGTTGTCAGTACTGGGAAGGATGTTGTAGTTGTTCTGTTTTTTATCTTTATAGCTGAAATTGACTCTCAGAAGGAGATATTTATTTTGTTTTGTTTTGACAACTCACACTAGCATTGGAGTGAGATTGGTTAGGGAGCACCACTGTAGGTAATTGTTAGGTAGTGTAAGTGTCTTTGGGTAGGTTATGTTTTGGTGACTAATCTAAGGTGTTAGGTGAAAGAAAGCCACCTTTCAATTGTTCCCCCAGATCCATCCCTATGTGGGATGGACAGAACTTTTGCCTGATGTAAACACAGTGCATTTTATACATAGCCATGGTGTCATCATGGACATGGTGCAAGAAGGCCTTCTTTATACTTAACTACATGGGCTGTTTTGGGGCATGGCTTGAGGCATGGCAAGCTGCTCTGTCAGGTAGGATTATCCTTTCTTTTGCCTGGTAAAAGTTCAAAGTGAAAAATGAGAATCAGTCATTAAATGTTTTGACAGACAGACATTCCTTTTCTGTATATTAATAATAATAATTAATAATTATTCATTAGTCATTATATTTCCTATTTAAACCCAAGAACTGTCTTTACCAACAGGAATGAATGTAAACTGAAGTTTGCATTCTGACTGAAAAATCAGGAGGCTCCTTTTCCCTTACCCATAAAGAACTACCTGTAGTTTTCAAATCATGTCTTTTTATTAATTATTATTATATTATATTTTATTAATAATAAAGCTTATTAAAGCCTTGGGGATCTAACTGTTTTCCCCAAAATGCACATGGACATAGCCACTTTTAAAAGCT
The DNA here is from genome assembly GCA_020142125.1 of Phrynosoma platyrhinos. Classification (NCBI taxonomy): domain Eukaryota; kingdom Metazoa; phylum Chordata; class Lepidosauria; order Squamata; family Phrynosomatidae; genus Phrynosoma; species Phrynosoma platyrhinos. Next base: position 182,297,120 of record CM034706.1, on the reverse strand, counting down.
TTTAAACTGCTTTATTCAGTATTTTTAAAAATATGTCTGAAGCATTATACCCTGTCTAAATAATTTTTAACATTTTTGGGGAGCACCACTGTAAGTAAACAACAATTCTGAGTTGTTTTAAACTATTTAAATTTATTTTGCTTGAATATCACCATGAGATTCCATGATATATGGCAGGATATAAGCATTTTAATGTAAATAAGTAAGTAAATTGATCAATAAATATGGATAAATATTGTCAGTCTGATGCTTGCTTATTTGTTGTGGTGGGCGTTCAAGTCATTTCCAACTTATGTCAACCTTAAGGTAACCTGTTTCACAGGGCTGAGATTGTGTATCTTGCCCATGGTTATACAGTGGTTTTTCATGGCTGAGCGAACACTCAAATCACTACTCCACACCATTCCATTTGTGCTTGCCTATATTAGAATGCAAATATTTAATAATTTTGTTTCTGAGTGCAAGAATCAATAATTTCAAACATTTTGTCACCTGGTTGAGGAGGTTATGTTAGTTTCTGTGCATTGTGATGATATGTTGTATCTTGGAACTATTTTGTGGGGGAAAGGTACAAAACAACATTTTCAGTGGGAAATGGTGTATTTTTTGCCTCACTTTTTGAACAAATGATCCAAATTAAAAAAAATTGTAACAGTTAGCCATAATCTTAACTTGATATCAACCAAATTTGTAAGTATTATTTGTATTCCTTGTCTTTTTTTGCATGCCAGAAAAAAATGGTGTGAGAGAGGGTTAGTTCCATGAATGGTATGACAACTACAGAGGGGGTTAATGCATTAATCTGTAGAATCATGTTTGCTATAACATTCATTTCATTCGTGTGCTGGCCTTCTCCCAAACTGGGACCCAGACTGAATTAATTCAAAAACCTTAACTGTAAAATTTAAAGACAATTAAAATCACCACATAAACAGTATAAAATTATTTAAAAGACATACAATTTTTTAAGCATACATAAATTAAACTTCCCAATACAAAGCTTCTCTGATCACCTATTTAAAGCATGTTTAAACTAAAAATCATTTGACTGCCAGTGAAATAAAAGCAAGGATTCCCACAGAAAGGAGTTCCAGCTGGAACTCTGTTTTAGCTGTGGAAATTCACTTCTGGCCGCTGCTGAAACCTGGTCCTCAAAGCTCAGAGTTGAGTCCAGAAGAACATTCAAATTGCAATCATAAAATTTCAGGAGGAGTGTAATCCCATTCAGCACAGAGTCAATATTCCCTGATTTGCCTTTTGACTGTCTTGTTTGGATTAAGTTTCAATTTGTTTGTCTTCACCATTTCCATTACTGACAACGGACATTGGTTTAATACTGAGACAGCTTTCTTAGAATTAGACAGGAAGGAGAGGCAGAGTTGGGTGTCATCAGCGTACTGGTTACATTGAACCCGAAAACTCTGGATGACCTCTCACAAAGGTTTTATGTAGTTGTTAAACAGCATGGGGATCCCACAGGACAATAGCCAGAACATCAAACAGGAGTGAAATTCTGGCAATGTTTGAAAGACTATTTTAATGTGTACACCTCACTTTTATTTATTTGCTTGAGTATAAAACTAGATTATATATAGGATAGGGTGAGAAGTTTGTTGTTGTAAACTGCCCTTGAGTTGATTTCAACTCATGGTGACCCTATGTATGAGACATCTCCAAGATGCTTTGTCCTCATCACATCTCAAATGAATTGATTTTCTTCCTATCATCTTTCTTAACTGTCCAGCTTTCACATCCATACATGATAATAGGGAATAAAATGGCTTGTACGATTCTAACTTTTGTGCTCAGTTGTGTATCTTTACATTTTAGAATCTTTTCTAATTCTTTCATGGCTGCCTTCCCCATTGTTAATCGTCTTCTGATTTCCTGATTGCAGTCCCCATTTCTATCAGTGTTTGATCCCAGGTATGAGAATTCTTTTACTATTTCTATTTCCTCATTGTCTATGTTGAACTTGTGAAGGTCTTCGTGGTCATTATTTTTGTTTTCTTTATGTTCAAGATTAAGCCTGCCTTTGCAATTTCTTCTTTGATTTTCCTTAGTAGGTGTTCCAAGTCTGTGAGGTTTTCTGCTAGTACTATAGTGCTAGTACTAGGGTGAGAAATACCATAGAAAAACTAAATATTGATCCCCTTCTTTCACATATAGTTTCTACATATGTTCCAGACAACCAAAATCTTTTCAGGGATAAACCTTGGCTCTTGGAAGGAGGAGGAGGAGGAGGAAAAACATTTCTATATTTACCAAGTGATAAAATAATTAGATGGAGTGCTTTGTTTGCTTTATGTTCACTGTTAAATCTCAAACTCATGACTGCTCATTCTTAACTGAGCACACTAGGTTGATGTCTTTTATGCTTCAAGAAGCAGCTCTAAGCTTTTTTTTTTTATGGCTACTCTCAAGAAAGGGATTCAGAGTGTAATAGCATGAAACCACCCAAAAGTCTTATGAGTTCCCAGAGGCTAAAAGTAAAGTCTATATAATCCAAAACCATATAAAATCTAAATGGCAACTACATCCTCAATAACATATTAGCTATAGTAATCTTGTGGGTATTTTTCAACAGATCTTTTTAATAATCGCACTGAACATTAGACTAGGATTGCTGGAAGGATATGAATGACATTTGACATAGGAATTCTGATGTTCTGCGATGATGGAAACTGCACAGGTTTGGAGATAAAAGGTACCTTCAGAATCTGTGGGCAAATGCAATTCTTTTGAGATTTTCCATACCTTGGTGCAGAATATGTCATCCATCACTGTCTTACACTGAATCAATGTTCATATATGTTCTGTCTTCTTTTCCTTCCTTCCCACTGAGATCTAATTCCTAAGCTATCATAGTGGCAGTATTCCCATTACAGAATTATAGAATCATAGAGTTGAAAGGGGACTCATGGGCAATCAAGTCCAAAGCCGTTGCTCCTCCTCCTGGATGTTTCCTGGTCTTCAGCTGTCTGGGAGACAGCTGGGAACCGGGAAAAGGGCAGGGGGGAGGAGAGACCAGAATGCCCCTCCTCCTGGACCTTTCCTGCCCCCCAACTGCCTCTGCAGGGACAGCAAGAGTCCGGGAAAGCTTGGGGGAAGAGGAACGGGCACATGCCTATTCCTCCCCCTCCCCAGAGGGTCAGCTGGGGGCCAAGAAAACTTGGGGGGAGGAGTAACAGGCACACACCAATTCTTCCTCCTCCCTAGGGACCCTTCCCGGCTTCCAGCTGTCTCAATTCTTCCTGTGTTCTATTGAGGAAATCTTCATGTCCACTGATGTACTGAAGTGACTCAAGTAGTTGAAGTGCACTGAGATTCTCTTCCAAGAGAGCTACTAATCTGTACTTGTTGCAAGCACAGAGCTGCAGCCAATGCAAGATGCACACCACTGTCTCAAAAGTCTACTGTATCTCTTCAGCTGGTGCCTTTTTAGTCACAATGACCTCAGCAAAAGCTGTTGGGAAAAAGTTTTTAAAAATGCAAATCTTCAGAAAACCTGTTGGTGGAAGAAAATGAGTGAGTGAAAAAGAGTCTGGTGAATGGTGGAATACACAGGAGTACACATCTCTCCAGAAGACCTACAAGAACTACTAATGGTCCTCACTGTCCTACCCTTTATAACAGGGCTGGGCAAATTTTCACCCTCTAGATGTTGTGGGAGTTGTCTGCTCCTGAATTACAAGAATGAAAATTTTAAGCATTTTCCCTCAGTTGTACATCCATGGGGAGGAGGAAGGAGGGGAAACATATAAATCCACCACAAAATATAAGGGGAAAGCTAATTTTGAGGAACTACATCTAAAAGAAGCAGTGCTATTTTATTAGGAATGCTTCCATTGTTGTTGCTGTGTGCCTTCAAGTCATTTCTGATTTATGGTGACCCTAAGCAAACCTATCATGGGGTTTTATTCGCAAGATTTATTCAGAGGTGGTTTGCCACTGCCTTCCCTTAAGGATGAGAGCATGTGACTTACCCAAGGTTACCCAGTGGGTTTTATGACTGAGCTGGAAATCAAATCCTGGTCTCCAGAGTTATAGTTCAATACCCAAACTACTACACTACACTGGCTTCCAACAGGATACCCATATTGGGCCAACCAAAATGCACAATATATATGTTGTAAACTTTTGAAGCTCCACTGGCTTCTTCATCAGGCAGAGATGTAAAAATCATACATTTAAAAAGAGTATTAGTTTTGGAGCCATTGAAGACAAACCACACTTGAATGTGTGATCTTGTTCCTCATCCCTTATGACATGTTAGTGCCCTGAGATACTGTCCTGAAGCCTATGACTGGGTAGTTTCTCAGTCTAAAGAGAATGAGGAGGGTACCCTTTATCTGTAAAGGATGGTTACTTTTGCTGCTAAGATAGAATGTCTAAGGCAGGGGTAGGCAACCTTTCCCCTTTAAGGGCCGAGGGACTTCAGCTCCCAGAAGCCGCAGCCATGTTGGCCAATAGCACCTGGGATTCTGGGAGCTGAAGTCCCTCGGCCCTTAAAGGGGAAAGGTTGCCTACCCCTGGTCTAAGGGAATCAAGCTAAGCTGCTTTAACTGTGTGTGCATCATGACATTACTTTACAGAATGAAAGTTTATGTGTTTTACATATTTATCATCATTTTTATTGTCAATATATGCTTTTTATGTATGTGGTGTTGCATTAGTGTTTTTTGATAAACTGAGTGAATAAAAGTATTGGGTTCCACTTTCTCCGGTAGATTTGTACCTAATATTTGGAGACAAACTGCCTGCTGTCAGCATTGGATATGATGCTTTCTGGAATATCAGAATCTATTTTTCCCTTACTACACTAATAAAAACAAAACAAAAACAAATTAAAGGGATTGTTTAAATGACCAAGGGGAGGGGAAATTCAAAATAAAATGTTGCTGTTAGCACAATATAAATAGAAAAATCGCTGCTGAAATTTTGTATACTGCAGAAATGAATTAGTGACACTAGTGAATGAATTATCAGCACAAATCAGAGATATTTTAATCACCTTGCAGTGTGACAGCTTGGCAAAGGTCTAGACTCCCAAAGGACGAGGAATGTCCTCTGAAAGATATTGATTTGCTCCACTGCACCTTCTTTTACTAATTATTACCAATGCAGTTCCTCCAATTAATCAGCTCAACTGAGCAAAGGCAGTAGACTCCAGTCTTTACATGCATTATCTAGATATGTGACAAAGTCAAGGCTTCCTGCACAATTACACTAATTATAAGCCTTTCTTTGGTCAAGGATTGCAAACATGATGCAGTGAGTACTTTATATATTTGCTGTGAACCATGTTGTTTGCTCTGTTGAAACAGATCCAAGAGCAGCATTTTCTTTTCTCCACAGTATTGGGGGGGGGGCAATACATACATCTCATACACAGAAAAATGTTTTCACATGTGCTATGGCCCAAGTGTAAAAAGGAAAAAGAAAAAAAGACTATGAAAAAGATGAAAAAGAAGCTGATCTACACAGGAACCTTTTTGATATTTTTTGGACTGAAAAAAATATTAATCCCCCATCCAGTGTCAGTGTCCAGGTGAGGAAGTGGATTCTCTAAGTTCTGGTTTCTACTAACAAATATTCACTGCCCCTCACTTCACTGCTAATTTCTTATTGCCATGGAGGTGAGGTGCCACAACAATGACCACAATATACCCATTTGGAAGGAAAAACGCCACAACTTTATTGAAAACAGCTGTAATGCAGGGTTGGCCACAAAGCATGAGGTCTGGATCTGTCAATCCTTTATTGATCAATGAACCAATTTGCTTGGTCACGGCCAAGCTTCAGGATGACAACAGGGTAACCAGTTAATTGCCCTTCCACATCGCAGGTAATCACATGTTGATCACATGTTCGCATCTCTACCCCCTGTCACCGGGGGATGCTGATCCACCGTTGCTCCTGCAATGGCAACACTGCAACTCTCCCATCACCCCCAGGTCCCCGTTGGATTTCCAATGCAGTGCTACTGGAAACCATACCCACCAGATCCAAGACCTATGCTACCACCACAGAAGCTACCCCCCCGGGGGGCCACCTTGCACCAACTCTAGACAACTGTGACCCACCCTCAAGAGAGTCCTAAACAAAAGTACATTCTTGGGTGGATGTAGCCTACATGAGCCCCAGATTTCCACCTGCCCAGTTTTTTTTATAGAGTACACTAGTAAGCCGCATCCTGCAGCAGTAGTAGCGGCCCCAATGTGGAATGAGTGATTCCCCAAAGCCCCACTGTCAGGAACGCATTAGCTTAATGTGTTCCTGCCAGAATATGCTTTGATAAAATTTTATTAAGAGATGGGATTGTTAAAATATGGTTAACTGTGAGGGTTGGAGCAATAAGGTTGTGCTGTAAGGGTTAATGAGTTGCAAAGGGGAAGCATGCTAGCTGAGAAGTGAAAGGCCTTTTGGAATGTGCGGGATGCTCCCGCCTTGGCTGCAGTTAGAGGCTTGAGTTTAAAAACATGTTTAAATATATAAGGAGGGGGGTTATAAAGTGATTCATGCATAGGTAGATGGCTTGATAGTTTAATAAGTAATGGGTTTAGGACTTATCATGTTATGCTAGTAAATGGGTTGAATACATGTATGTGATTATATTAATATCTATGTGATCCTGGTCTCTGGCTACACATCATACAAACAGAGTGCACCAACAAAGTGTAGATGTTGCTTAAGGTTGTTTTGTCTAATGTTGGTGGGAAGCTATGAATTCACATGCACTTGGTCGTTTGTTGGATTTTCCAGACAGTACGACATGACATCATGTGACCTGCAAAAAACTAAACAAACAGTATTTTCAACAAAAGAAACATCCTCCCTCTAGAGTGCACGTTTTGAGCTGTCCGACTTGGAGAAAGTGCAAGCTCACCCACCCATAATGCCCCAAAGAAGGCAGTTATGAAGGCAGCTCTGAACAGGCTGGCTTCAGCCTTGGAGGTGCAGACCCAGTCAAGCTGTGTAGAGAGCCTGTAGAGTAACTTGAAACAAATAGGTCTTTTGCCATTCCCACCACTCACATGTGTCCTTCTCCAGCCCTCTAGCATTTTCCTGACAAGGGAGGATGAAGAAGGGTCTCAGACCCCCCCCAACCTTGGAGAAGAAGGAAATCTCAGCCAAGTGGACCACCATGGTCTGGGGCGCAACCCCAGCCTGCCTCAACCAAACCAGGAATTGTAGGATGGTATGGGAGTCATTCCAAAAAAGGTGGACAGCTTGTAGACAGCTCTTTTGTAGGCTCTGAGGGTAGTGGGAGCCAGAGAAGGCATGACACCCTGTATCACACCAAATATCCAACCTCCCACAGTTTCTCTGGGAAGGGCATGGGGTCTGCTCTGGGCGCCAACTGCCAGAACCTGGCCTCGTGAAAACAAGAGAGAGAGAGTCTGCAATGTTATTCTTGAGGCCAGGCACAAAACATCCTAGAACAAGTCCATCTTGAGACTTGTTTAACTAACCTAACTGGTGCAGCTTGGGAGTTTATGGTTTCCATGACAAACATGGCCTCTCCCAGATAGTCTCTGAGCTCACACATTGTGCAGATCATACCCTCGATGTGATCTTTTGTATGGAACAGGCATATTCGTGGGCGGAGGTAGTCAGTATCTCCGCATTGTCATGGACAGATCATTTCCTGGTCAAGGCTGACCTGAAGGCCTCTATTCCCCCCGTCGGGGGTGGAGGATCTATTAAAATGGTCCACCCTTGAAAGCTGATGGAACCCATTAGGTTCCAAGAAGCCCTAGAAGGGCTCATGGTTTGCAACACCAGCGACTCTGTTGAAGCCCTGGTCAATACCTGGAATAACAATCTCACCAGGGCTATCGATACTATCGCTCCCAAGCGTCCTTTCCAGCCCGCTTCTAATCATAACCCTTGGCATACCGATGATCTTAGAAAAATGAAGCGGGCTGGACAACAACTAGAGTGTCACTGGCAAAAAAAAAAAAAAACTTGACTCATATCTGACAAGAAACTCTATATGACTTTTCCTAAATCCTATAGAGTGGCAATAGATGCAGCAAAGAGGTCGTTATACACTGCATCTATTGCATTGGCGAAGTCTCGTCTGGCAGAGCTATTCAGGATTGTAAGGGATTTAACACATTTGCCCTCCCCCAGAATCCACTATTAGACTTTAGCCTGCTGTGACACCTTAAATAACCACTTCACAGATAAAATCTCTTAGATAAGAGCTGACTGGATGTGGGCTTTATCACAGAAGCCACACAAGAGGCATCCAGTGCCTCCACCAATACTGTTATTCTGGATCAATTTGAGTTGGTAAGTACTGAGGATGTGGACAAGCTCCTTGGTATTATGAAACAGATGACTTGCCCTCTCGATCCCTGTCCATCCTGGCTGGCTGTCCAAGGGGGACATGCAACTAAGATGCTGTTGAAAAATATAATCAATGCATCCTTCAGGGAAGGCTATCTCCCAGCCTGCCTTAAAGAGCCAGTGGTAAAACCTCTCTTTAAAAGCCTTCCCTTGAACCCCTGGACAAAAACAATTACTGGCCAATTTTACTTTTACCATTCTTAAGTAAAGTGATTGAGAGGGCAGTTGCCATTCAACTGTCTTGGATGGAACAGATTTTCTAGATCCATTTCAAACCATTTTCAGGACAGAATACAGAGTTGAGACTGCCATGATCACCTTAGTTGATGATCTCCATCTGGGCACTGACAGGGGAAGTGTGACCCTGTTGGTGCTCTTGGACCTCTCAGCGGCCTTCAAAACCATTGACCATGGTATCCTTCTGGAACACCTGGGAGAGTTAAGAATAGGGGGCACTGCTTTGCAGTGGTTATGGTCCTACCTCTCGGGTAGGTTCCAGATGGTGTTGCTTGGGGACAGTTGCTCAGCCAAGAGGGAGCTCAAATCAGGTGTCCTTCAAGGCACAATTCTGTCCTCAATGCTATTTAACATTTACATGAAGCTGCTGGGTGGGATCAGGAGTGCCTGTTATCAGCTTTGGCTGATAAACCAACTGTGCCCCTTCCTGGAACTGGATGACCTAGACACAGTAGTACATGCTCTGGTAACCTCTTGGCTTGACTTCTGTAATGCACTCTACAAGGGGCTACCCTTGTGCCAAGTTCGGAAACTTCAATTCGTACAAAACATGGCAGCCAGATTGGTCACGGGCACTTTGAGAGCTGTCCACATTACATCTGTGCTAAAAAAATTTCACTGGCTGTCTTTAAAGCCCTTCATGGCTTGGGTCCAGACTACTTGCAGGAGCACATCCTTCAACACAATCCACCCCACACACTTAGGTCCTCTGGGAAGAATCTGTTACAATCAAAGAAGACTAAACAATCTACGGTGATCCAGAGGACCTTTTCATCTGCTGCTCCCAGGCTCTGGAATGGCCTGCTGGATGAGAGCCATCAGATCACCACCTTGGAAGCCTTTAAGATGGCTATTAAGATGGATCTCTTCTGGCAGGCCTTTCCTGACTAGCCTTTTTAGTCTACCTTCCCCTTATCAACATTATTGATACTACTGATATCATGGTCTCCGCTTCTCTCCCCTGGAAAAGCACACCTCTCTTCCCCTTAAACTGGAATTTTGAATCTGATATTTATTCCTTTATCTTACTCAATTAAATCTTTGTTTTAACTCTTGTTTGGCTTAATTCTCTTTTAACTGGCTGTGTTTTACAGTTTGCTAGTTTTTTTTTAATTGGGGGGAGGGTTGGGATAGAGGATTCTCCTTTTAATCTTGACTATAATTTTAATCTGTTTGTGTTTTATATACCTGTTGTAATCTGCCTTGATTCCCATTGGGAAAAGGCCGAATAGAAATAATTTATTGTTGTTGCTGCTGTTATTGTTGTTGTTGTTGAGACAGAGGAGCACAAAATGGCAAACCAGGAGCATGACCCTCTTGGAGTTTTGGTAGTTAAGGATCTTGATAATTGACTGGTTGTCTTACCAAAAACACACTGCCTTGTTGGCAAAGTCCCTGTCCCAAATGTGAACCACTACCACAATGGGAAAAAGCTCCAGAAAAGTGAGGTCCCAGAGGATCCCTTCCGAACCCAAAGGGCAGCCCAATGTTGGGCACACCAGTGTCCCTGGAAGAAGACTCCAAAGTCCAGGCTTTCAGCAGCATCTGAATGCACCTGATGGCCATCTCCCAAGTCCATAGGTGCTCCCATAGGGAGACCCTGTTGTATTCACCGAAGAACCCTTCCCACAGGCTGAAAGCCTGTTTGATGCCCTTGGTGAGGCTGATGTGGTGGTGTGCCGCTTTGACCTCTGCCATGATCCTGGCCATGTGGGCACCAGAGATACCACCGTGCACGCGAAATTGAGGTGACCTAAGACTAGATTTCATTTACAGTGGCCTTATGAGCCAAGAGAGTGGCCTGTATTTTGGAGCATAGGGGCTGGAGCTTGTCCTCAGGCAGGCAAGAGACACAAGCTACAGAATCCAGCTGTATTCTAAGGTGAGTGAGGGATGTTGATGGGCCTTTGGTCTGCTAAGGAGATACCCAACTTGGCAGCTAGGTTCTAGAATGTGGACAACAGCTTGGCACAACCATCACTTCCAGCCTCCCTTATGAACACGAAGTCATCTAGGTAGTGGGTGACCAATGGAGAAGTGTCCTGGCACTTGACCTCCCACTCAAGGAAGGAGCTCAAAGTCTCAAAGGCTGCACAGCTGACAGCAGCCCATTGACATGACCTTGACAAAATACCAATGACCCTCAAATTTGAAGCCCAGAAGACAAAAATCATCAGGGTGGATAAGAAGCAGTTGGAATGCCAACTGAATGTCACAGTTTGCCAAAAGGCCTCCTTGCCCACATGACCAAACCAATATGACCACATGGTCAAAGGAGGTATAGCGGACAGAGCAAAGCTCCAGGGGAATGGCATTGTTGACCGATGACATAGGTGGGGCAAGGGGTGAATGAGG
>CM034706.1:182252156-182267238 GCA_020142125.1 Phrynosoma platyrhinos | reverse complement strand
TTCATCCATAATATTGAGTCGGTGTCCTTTGTGCAGACGCAACACATAGCTATCAAGAAATGAGACTAGAAGGAAGCAGCAGCTTCTTCATTATGGCAAAATCCCATCACTTATCCACTCACTTATTTGGGACACAGACAGAAAAATTAAGAAGAAATCACTTTTGTGAAGCAAATATCCTATAAAGGATGAACAGCCACAGGACTTGGAATTTCTACACATGGGGCCTTTTGATACTACACAGTTATACAACTATGGCCAAGGGAATTTCAGTTTTGAGCAGATTTAAAATCCTCAGCCAGAGAGCTCTAATGTCTCAACACTGCAAACCCAAGGATTCCACAGGACACTACAGCTGTTAAAGTGGAATCACAATGAAAAGTGTAAAGTGCGGGAGGGCCTGTAATAATTTGTTTAAGGTTACAAAAAAAGATGCAAGAAAGAAATTGACGCTGTAGTGACTCACAAAGTGTGAAGATAGCATATGAATCAGATCATCCATGAATATATAACCTCACTACTAATGGTGTTTCCAAGTGTACAAAGAACTTTATTCATAATTTTGTGCTAACATGCTCCATGTTTTATTATAAAAGGACAAATATGCATATACTGTAGAACCTTTGTAAGTCTGAACTAACAAGAGGACACCAGCCCAAAATAAAGATTTGGTTGTCTTCTGAAAGCTTTCCAAAGTTGCTGTAGATATCATGCAGATGGCAATGCACACTTCAGCAATCCAGTTTACCTTACATTTTCTCATTGCCCTTTTTGCTCATCCTGTACTGTGTCTCACAGCAAGTTCCTTCTATATCAAAGCCTTATTAACACAGTGGGTTGTCTTTAGAGTTGATAATATAAAAGGGGAAGAAATACAAATAGATTGAACTCATCCACATACAATGTAAAGCTTAAGAGTAAATTCAGAATTGTTGCTTTTTTCTTAGAAAGCCAGTGATTCAGAGTTCTTGCATTTATGCTGCCTTCTAATCTACGCACTGTGGGTGGAAGAATATACAGCCAGTGCTGCTTATTCTCTGCTTTGTAATACATTTGTCTTGTATACATGCTCATAGTTTTCTGTTCTCCCTTTCTTTAGTCATTGCAAAGAACCTGGCACAAATACAACAAAGTAAACTAGAGGTGCAACTTGAGTAAACCCACTGAATCTGCTGCTAAACAGGTTAATGTGTATGTAAGATCTCAAAGAAAACTGAGAGGGGATGCAGATTCAGTGGGTTTACTCAAGTTGCACCTCTAGTTTACTTTGTTGTATTTGTGCCAGGTTCTTTGCAATGACTAAAGAAAAGGAGAACAGAAAACTATGATAGGCTCACCCTACTGGGAAATGGAGTATTGGGGCCAAGGCTACTCTATGCCTCAGCTCCAATCCTCCCTCTTGCCAGGCCTGACAGGAGTGGCAAAATGCCTCTCCTTTCAGAGCCAACAAATAGGGTGCTCTAAGAGCCACCATGCAGCTCTTCTGTGCCCCTTCCAGCACAGTGTATCAAGACACTGCGCAGGAAGAATGTCCTAACGGCACATGCCATGTGTAATAGTGTGCCATGATGACATCTTCGGGGAGGGGTTGAGGCGGATGCTTCTCCCCATCCATGCCTCCAGGATGGCCCAAAGGGCCCTGACTGGGTGACCTTGAATGAGTCACACTTTTTCAGCCTCAGGAGAAGGCAAAGGCAAACTCCCTCCAAACAAATCTTGCCTAAAAATCCCCATGATAGGTTCACCTTAAGGTACAGAACAACAACAACGAATTCTAGATTCAGTGAGTTTAGCTGGAGCAATATACTTGAATTTAAGGCCCAAGTTGTTAACTTGTTACACTTGTATGACTGTTTTATTGTATTTGATGCTCTTTACATATGTTCAATACATATTTTTCCTAGCTGTTTTTGTTGTGATTGAAACAGAAAAGATGTAATCAGTTTTAAAATAACTAAAATATATATCTGGGTTCCTCTGATATTTGGAAAGTGAACATATCACTCATAACCAACTGTAATCTGTGGTCCAACCTAGGAATGGCATTTCTCACGTATTTTGGTCCTGTGAAGCTGATTTTTGTTTCACAAATAGATGGAATGTGAAGGGCTGGATTAAGAACTAGGGTTGGGAATCCTCATTTGCCTCATTCTTGTGAATGAAAATTACAAAATTTCGCTTGTAAGATGACAAGATTTCTTGTTGTTGTTGATTACAGCAAGAGTTTTCATGTGCAAGATTGATTTTTTTGCATAATTTGTCTTAAAATACAAGACTGTAGGGAGGTAAAGAATACTCACCAATTTTCTCATTCTGGAAGAGAAAGGGTGTGTTGACACAATGAGATATCTTATAAAAAATTATCAACCACTATAAGATTTTTCTCATTCTATGAAATTTTCATGAGTTAAATAAAAATGCAAAAAAAAGTTTTGTGCAGAAAGTAATAGATAACACAATATATTTTTGTGCAAGACAATTCTTTTTTTCACAACATATTTTCACATAAGTCGCAAAAGTGGAAGAGCGGTGAACAATTCATAAAAGCTCTCCATATATCATCCAGCAAGGGGAAACTTGAAATCATTTGTTCTTCCATAATGTTGCATGGATACAGAATAATGGAAAAGATTGTTTTCTGATCAATTACTAGGTTTCCTGTGCTTGTTGTCTACATGTGTGTGTGCTTGTATGTGTGTTTGTGCATTTGTGCTTTGTATCACAAAGGGGAACATACACTTTCTTGTGTAAACCCTGGCCAAAAAAAGAAAAAAAGCACACTTATATCTCTCTTGTGCTCATGACAAGAATTCTTGTGTAAATAGGAGTTTAATTAAACATATCTTAGCAGTCTTTCTTACTGACAATTTCAGTATTTTAGTGGAATTTATTCACATTTCTAATCAAGACAAAATTATTGTCCTTTTCTTCATGTTGGCTATTTCATGGAACAAGATGTTCTCATTGGTCAATGGGGAGCTTTATGTCCGGTGTGGAAGACAGGCACAGAGAGTTACTCCAGTTGAGGGCTATTGTAAGAGAAAAAATTTATCTCCACCCCACCCTCCATGGTATGGTCTCAATCTGACTTAGAGACATTCATTGTGCAGAAAAGAACCAACCACTTATTCAGGACAGAACCACTTGTCACATTACCTTGCTTGTTTCTTCTTCCTCTAACAAGTTGTTTCTATCACTGATATGTAAAGTATTAACATTATCTAACACTCATATTTTTTCATGTGTGTAGCTGATGAATTAAGAAAAGGGTACTCTAATATATTTGAATTTAAGGGGGGAATCTCCATCAGCTTGTCTGTCAAAGGACACATCACATTGTAGATGATTCTAGGGTCTATAAAAGGTACTGATGAGCAGTGGATGAGACCCTGGTTACCACCTTATATTATTCTACTATACAAGCTGGAGGAGATCCATAGTGAGGGCAAGCTATCATCTAGGGAAGCTTGTCTGCTATTACTGATCCTCTCACCAAGAAGCCTCTGATAAATTTCCAAGAAATCCCAGGGTTCCTGAAACACAGTTTGAACATCACTGATCTAAGGTCACCCATCATCACCTCTGATTACCTTCTGGATATAATCCCTTGGTAGTTGGGGAATGTAACTTTCAAAACTGCTGTGGGCATTGTTCAGGATATAGGAAATTAGTTCCATCTAGCAGTTGTAATTCTTATAACTTGTTAAATAAGTGCTAAGAAATGTTACAATTAGATGGACTTAAGTCACCACTTTGTATAATAACCAAACAAAGGTCTATGCTAAATGCTGTGCACATATCAGGTTTCTAATACCATGATTTGAATAAAATCACTAATAGATGGGTCATTTTCAGAATTATAACTCTGTTGTTTCCACAACCGGGCAAATGTTTCCAAGCACATTAATATCTTGGCCACAGCAACAATTAACAGCAAACTAAGATATGCAGAGAGATGAACTCTTAACCTGTTGAGGTAGTAGAACTAGAGGGTTATTCCAATTATCTACTATTTAAATGTCATTTATCCAGTAATGTTAATTATTTACAGTGTTACTAAAATCTTATCAGTATGTGCCACAGATTTCTTGTTCCTTTGAAATATTTAAACACCCATTTTATTCAGCATGATTCATTATGTCCTGTTTATCATGAAAATTTCTATTTAAATTTGAGAAAAAGAAATCAAGATTAATTTTACACCTACCATTCATTCTGATAGTAGAGAGAAACGAAACATATTGTTTACAAAATGATAGGACTGAACAAAAAAAATAACATTGTTTCATAAAATTAACATTATTGCATGGATTGGAAATTACACCCAAGCAGATATTCACCAAGGTCAGTGGAACTACAAACATTTCTACATTGATTAACTGCAGGATATAGGACAAGGACTGAGTTTTTCCCTTAAGCAAAGTTTTCTTACAGTCAAAACATTTCAGAAGGGATTATATATATATTATGTAAAAGAGCAATAAATAGGCAGGAAAACACTCAAGTTAATAAGAAAACCATTTTGTTAGCAGCAGTCTGTTCATAGCAGTGGTGCAGCTTTGGTTTACCTTCTTAAGTAGAAGAACAGACTGAATACCCTTAAACAATTACTTCAATTTTCTATGGTTAAACTACAGCCTAGTAATATATTATAATTTAACTATTTCATTTAATAGTATAGTTTGTTACAGTACACATCTATATTACAGCACTATTTGCATAACTGTGCAAAATACCCTCCAAATAACAGCAGGTCGATAAGGTTCTGGACTTGGATTTAATAATACAGGAAGTTATTAACTACCATAAACAGAAATCAAAAGGAGGCACTTTTATCAGTTCTCTCTTAACTGCTCTGCATCTATGTACTTGAAGGCTAAAGGACTCACTGAAACTACGTGACAAAGGGGACAATAGGGAGAAATCCATTACAATTGCTTCCCCTCCTGTTCAGAGAAGCCTCCTCCATTTCCTTTCTAGTAACAGGAAGTGTTCCTTGTCCATCAGAAGGATTGCTTATCTTTAGGATCATATCTCATAGTTCAGCAGAAGCATTGTGCAAATAGACACACTTGTGTTGTGCTGAAGTACACAACCAATTTGTGCAATTATGCAACCAACTGTGTAACAGGCACCAAAACCTTTGAATTCAATCATTTCAGAACAGCTGATTAGATCCCTGCCTATCAATTTAAAAGTAAAACAGAAGACTGAAGAGCTGTACAGATGTCCCCTAAGGAGTGGCATTCCACCGCCCCTTTCATGCTGGATTGGGGCCACAGCAACCACACACCATGGTCCCGATCCAGTACTTTGCTGCTCTAAAAAGAGCTGGCAAATGCCACTCCTTTTTAGAGAGGCAAAAAGTCTACTTTGCCACTGTGGTGGTGGCATTTTGGCATTACTTTGGCACAGCGTGTGTGAACACTGCGCCAAGGGAGCACCCTGATGCCACCCGTTGTCTGTCTGGGTGGGTGGCATGATGGTGGCATTGGGGTGGAGTCGGGCTGGTCAGCATAGGGTCACCACATTCCTACTCCACCTGCAGGCTGGCCCTTTTGGCCGGTTTCTACAGCCCCTATCTGGAGGACCGTATTCTTCCATATGAGCCTGTCCATGTTCTGAAAACTTACTGGAGAACCTTTTATCTATTCCAATATTTCATTGAGACATCTCATAGGAACATAGAATATCTTCTTGGTGGTTGCTCCTAGACTCTGGAATTCCCTTCCTAGAGAGGTTAGACCTGTGATGGCGAGCCTATGGTACATGTGCCAAAGGTGGCATGTGAAGCCATTTCCCCCAGCAGGTGGAGGAAGAAGAAGCATGTGCCTGTTCCTCCTCCTTCAAGACCTTCCCAGACCTTCAGCTGTCTCTCCGGAGCAGGGGGAAGAAGGAGGAGGAAAAAGCATGCACCTGTTCCTTTTCTTCTCCCCTCACCTCTCTGGGCTTTCAGTTGTCTCTGGAGCAGCAGCTGAAGGCCTGGGAGGGAGAGGAAGAAGTCCTGCCCCTGGAGGGCAGGAGTCCCACCCCTGGCACTGGGTAACACCTAGTGCCAGAAGGCCTTTTAATTTGGGCACTCAGCCCCTAAAAGATTCACCATCACTGGGTTAGACTGTCACCCTCTTTATTGTCTCTGCAGGCAGATGAAGCCATGATTCTGCTGCAGTTGTATTTGTATTATTATTTTAAGTGTGTTTTAAATAATAATTGTTTAATACTATTTTAAGGGGTGGGTGGGATTGTTGAATATGAAATGTATATTTTTAAGGTGTAAGCCACCACGGTTGCATTATGTAGAGGGGCAAGATAAAAATTATTATTTATTATTATTATTATTATTATTATTATGGCAGGCGTTGAAGACTCAAAGGGAACAGGTCTTGCGTAATATGCTGAATTGCTTATTTGTTTTCTTTTTAATAACTATGTTTTTAATTAGTTTTACTTTTACTGATAATTTTTAAACTTTTGTATAAGGAACATTTTAGCTATGTTTGTTTCAGTGTTTGTAAGCTGCTTCAAGTCTCAGCCTGGGGAAAAGGTGTAATATAAATACAATATTTGAAATCCTTTACAAAAACCTCAGACCCTTAAAGAAATCTTACTTTTTCAAAAAGAAAAAGCACTTTTAAACATTTTTTTTAAAAGTAACAGAAGTTATTAAGGATGTGATAGGCTCTTGTTCCTTTATTTGTGTAGTCTTTTGCTCTTCTACTCCTTGGTGCTGGATATCCATGGAAACCCCATTGTCTTGGATGCTGATGGGACTTCTTAACAACTTAAGCACCCAAGAGCAAAGTGTTCTCAGCTGTGCTTGCTCCTGCCATGGTTTGCACATCCAGTTGCTGGTCAACCCTAATTGCAAATTATCTCCTCCTGATGGGAAGACTACAAAGAGCAGCAGTGAAATTGGCATGTTTTCTCCTCACCTCTGCAGTGGGCCTAAGAAATACTGTCATTGAAAGGTGAAACTGACATGGGGTTGAAACTATGTTCTTTGAAGCTCCTTGAGAGGGGGGAAAAGACCTCTCCAGGACATGTATGTGGAAGCTTGACATGGTATCTTGGCAGCAGGAGACAAAGCTAATAAGTTCAGCCTTCACCTTGCCTTGCTATGGGGAATACTCTTATGCTAATAAGATGTAATTGTGAATGCTTTAAGTTCAAAGGCAGTAAGAATTTAGCTATATAATTGATGCACAGCTGGAAACCTTCAACCTTCTAAGCCTTAATATTCTACCTGCAATTGCAATCAGTCATTTCACAGTCCTTTGTTGTATGCAGGGTGGAAGTTTTGTTTGTGTTTTTCTTCCTTTTAAAAATTTAAATGTGGCAGGGAGCAGTAATTTTTTTACATAGATAACTAAAGGACAGCACTAGTTTGTTGTTTAGCCAAACTGACACTTGTGTGCAGGCCAAAGGGGAAAGCACTAGAAGGATGAACAGCATTTTACTCATTCATATTCCACATAAGATTGTCAAGGAAAACTCACTAATAATTTTTGTTCTACTGAGTTAAATATCAGGATAACAATTATATGGGAATTAACAAATATCCATGTGGTTGACAAGAGAAATATATAACTTTAGTTGGCACCAAAAAGATATAGTAGCTGAAGAGATACACTAATTGAAAACTTTGGCAGACATTCAATAACTCCAACTCCAGTTGCTTGAAAGGCGATTTCTGGCACTCAGTGAATGCATTCTTTCAGTAAGAGCAAGCTAAATGTACAAAAAACTAGAAACACAGGAAACATGTTTATGCACCAGGATTTTTTAAATTGCTAAAC
The DNA here is from genome assembly GCA_020142125.1 of Phrynosoma platyrhinos. Taxonomy (NCBI): domain Eukaryota; kingdom Metazoa; phylum Chordata; class Lepidosauria; order Squamata; family Phrynosomatidae; genus Phrynosoma; species Phrynosoma platyrhinos. The sequence goes on along the minus strand of CM034706.1, from coordinate 182,259,442 downwards.
TTTCTATTTTCTGTTTACTTCAGCTCTATTTTGCATAGTCATAATCTGCCAAACCACTGAATTAAGTAACCCATTTTACTTGAGTGTTTAGTTACTTTCAGAATTTCTTTTCCCCAGTTTCTTTCAGTTTTGTTGCAACATGCTATGGCTCCATCCAAAATGTGAAGTCGATCCATGGAATCTGCATCTTTGTTTACCATATTTATTTAATAAGAATTTTGTTTGGGCATCATGATTTGTTTATTTTTATAAGTCACAACAATTATTATTAGATCCATTAGTAGAAATTAATATTCATTTCAAAATACTTGGCATATCTAAAAATCTCAGAATGCTTTATCATTTCCCCATCTACTGGCTAGATAATCTCCAGAATATATAGTACAATTGTATTCATGTTTACTCAAAAATAAGTCCCATGGTAAGAAGACTTACTGCTGGATAAATATGTATAGGATTAAAATCTTAAAAGGAATACCTGATCACATTCCTTAATGTCTGTCTTAAAGACATTCATAATTGGCCTGAAGTAACAGAATTTCTGCTACAGACATTCTGCAAGCAAAATAGACATTGTGATGCAGTTTGAAATCAGATTTACTTTTAGACTGAAAATTGTGATCAAGTATGGTTTAGGGGTTCTGTACAGTGTAATCTGGAGCAATTTCTGGCATTAGTCACCAGCCATGTTCCAGAGCTCTTGCACTACTAGACATTCCCAAGGATAAAGTTAGTTATTCCAAGCTTCCTACAATGCCGATTATAGTTTTGTCTGTATTAGATGAAGTCCTACAGGGTCATTAGCCACATAATGAAAATTTTGTTTTGGGCTTTTTATAAAATATTGATCAACACTGTTTTAAAAGAGATCTAAGTACACCAACAATCTCCCCCCCACAAAAAAAAAGATACACATAATTTAAAAGTCATATGCCTTTAAAATAATGTTGTCCAAATATATTTGAAGCTACTTAAAGGATGTTAAGCATATATAGTCATTTAAAAGGATGCCTATATTGTTTCTTACTATAAAATATTTATTTTATCCATTTATGAATTACTTCTTCTGCCATTTGAGCACTCAGAGTTATATAAATCAAAACCCAGTAAAAACTAAATTATATTTCTACACCATTAAAGAAAAAAAGGAAGAAAATTAGTCCACACCAATAAAATTAAAGAGTGACATAAGGCAGCATTAACCACCTTTTACAAGCTTAATGGAACAGCATTTTATAAAGATACTTTTGGTACTGGGTAAGACAGCCCTTCCAGCATCTTATACCAAGGAATTCCATAATCTAACATTTCAGTGGCTCTGTACTGGCCTAGTCATTAGATTTGGTTCAGCAATGATTTATGGAGGTAGAAAAACATTTTCATTCCTCACCTCAGACTGGATATGGCCCCACAAATTACAAATTATTGCTCACTACAAATTGCAAATGTTCTAGACCCCAGAAAACCAAATAATGGAGTCACATGGTTCTAGAGGAAAATAATGTGATAAATGAGGACCCACATCCATCACATATGGACCCTATAAATGGCATGTTATTTTTTCAGTCAAAGTTCCTTTTTTAAACAAATTCTGCAGTGAATAATTAGAATAATGTTACTGAGGTATAATAATTGGAAAGAAATGCTTCAGATCATAATTTAAATATCGTGCTTGCTAGTTTCCAGTCCTTTTATAGATAATGGCATTGGCCCTTGCTTCACTTTGGAAACAGGATCTCATCTTTCCAGTAATGATTGTTGCCATCAATTGATAATAATTCCTAAGTGCTCCAAGAAACCATGGCGTCATTTGCAAAATTTATCAGAAAGTGTTGATCATGCCCAAGTTGCAATCATGAGATAAGAGGTTGGTTTAACCCCCACCCAATACAGGCTGAATCCCTATTCCTTGATCTGCTTTTAACTGACTAGAAGCATCTCTGTTTTGTCTGGATTAAAGTTCAACTTGTTTGCCCTCAACACCAGATACTGAGGGACAGCTTCCTTGAAAATGAATAGTAAGGAGAAACAGAGTTGGGTGTCATTAGCAAACTGATGGCATCCAGCTTCTAAACTGTTTCATTTCAGTAGTTTCATTCCAGAGAGGCAGCTCAGAAAGATACCATGGTTGATGGTAATGAAAAACCAATGAAAGAACCAGCAGAACTAATAGGGACACACTCCCCCTGTCCAGTTTGCTGCATAAATTATGCTCTGTCCCACAGCCAGATCAGAAGTGACAGTGAAATGAATCGAGATAATCTGTTTAATCCAGGAATGTCTGTAGTGGCCAGAAATTATCCTGTGTAGTTGGGCTGAGAGAGGGCTCAGGTCCAGATATTTTGCACATAAACCATTATGACCAAATAGTCTGGACCTAATAGGTCTATAGGTCATGGCCAGCACTTTGAATTGTACCTAGAAACAAATTAATGACCAGTGAAACTGTTTTAAAAAGGGAGTGAAGTGCTCCCTGAAATAGCCCCCCCGTCAGCATTTTAGCTGCAGCACTTTGAACCAACTGAAGTTTTTGAACAGTTTCCAAAGGCAGCCCAACACAGTGTGTGTTACAGCAGACCAAACAAAATGTACTCAATCATGCATTTCTTAGGATTTCAGGCAAGCATTACTAAGCCCCAAAAGGGACTGAAACTGGGAAACTTCTCTTGTATTTCCTTAGTTTAATCAACCTATCCCTGAGCAAATCTAAAGCAAAGGTACTGAAGAAACACTGGATTTTGCACAGAGCAAGACACTGTTATTGTGGAAGCTGAAGCAAATTCTGTCCTTCTCAGATTAGATTGAATAGAGTTTTAAAAAACAACTATACAACCATTCCAAGGAATGCCAGATGCTAAGCAATACTTGATGCTGTAGGTTATATTTCAGAGGATGAAAATGGAAAAGCACCTCCTTACCTAAGAAAACTCTATGCAACTCGTGGGATCAACAGACAATCAAAGAGGCGGGATACAAATAAAATTTATTATTATTATTATTACAATGTGAGGACATGCACACAAACCACCATCACCACCACCACCACCAGATGATTACTGCAATTATACATTCTATTCTGAGCATGGTCATAATTATTTTATGCTAAATGCTGCCTGGTTATACCTTGTGGGTATGAATCCTCCTTGAACAAAGCATGAATTCTAAGTCAAAGTGCCCTAATTTCAAAATGTACTCAGGTATGAGCTATTAAGAACAGGAGCAGACAGGTTCCTGGACTGTTTTGGAAGAGTGCTTTAACTTCTTAGGCCAATTTGATCCATTTTTAATATCCCCCAATTTCTCTATAAAAGGAAAATGTTAAGCACTAGAGACAGGAATGGAGATGAGGGAATGTTCATCTATAAGAACTCTGTCTTCCTATCAAGGAATTGCTTTAACAGGGTTTTTCAGCCACAATGTTAGGAGAGATATTGAAGGATTATTTCAGAATATTCTTACTTTTTGTGGAGTTGATGATTTGTGTTTTAGCATGTGGTCTTTCCTTATTTCAAGAGAGAGAAAATCTCTAATGTATATGTATAATGCAGTTTGTGAGCAATCCCAATCTGGATAGGATATTTCCTATTGCACATTCCACTTTCTGGAGCTACCCCTTGTGGAACATTCCAAGTGGGGAAAGACCACAAAGCAAATGAGCCTGTTATTATCAACCAGAGATGGGAAATAGCAGCAACACTGGCCCCAGCAGGTCACACAGAGGCATTCTGACCAACCCAGAAGTGACATGATATCACCTCTGACACTGAACAAGAAAATGGCCATTTGGGGGAGGCAGGTTGGATACATAGGATGCTGGGAGTCAAATCAGCTGAAAATAGCATTTTTGTAGTAGTTTGATTTTCGGGTGATTTTTCATCTCTCCAAATTTAAATGTTGAGGAGCTGGAACTCTAGAGCTGAAACTCTGGAACTCAGGGGGGGTACTACTGTGGAGGCTTGAAGATTGCAAAACAGTGTTTGGAGCCATATGTGGATTATGGGCTGCACTTTCCTCCATCCTTCTGGTACAAAAACAATGGGGAAAGGGCAAGGCAGGCAAAACTTTCCAGAGCCAAGCATCAGGTGCAGGAATGCAGCAGGAGCTTTGGATTTCAAACTAGGGAACTTATTGCACGCCCAAATAAGCTGGCTTATTGCTGGCCTCAATCTTCTTTTTGGATCTCCCCCCCCCAAGATGTTATCATATGTAAATCACCACCAATTTAGCCATGATGCTGCCAGCTGGGTCAGACTCAGGCCAAAGTCATGCTCAGCATTTTTTCGAAGTCGGAAGTTTTGACTTCTAAAATTTGGTGGCTGAACATGGCTTCTATCCAAGTCTGACCTGGGCTGTATTTGGCCATTGGCATTGCAGCTAAATCGGCAGTGATTTACGTATGATAACATCAACGGATATCCCAGAAGAAGATTGAAGCTGGCAAAGGTAACCCAGCATATTTAGAATGGTCAAATCCATAATTTCAAGCACAGGACATTCCTGTCATCTGACCCCACAGATGGCTACAGGGTTGAGGATCCATTTCCGCACCCCAAGCTCACTCCTCAACCTTGCTATATTCAAATTCATACTTATTCTATTCTAAACACTCATTCCTTGCATCTTTATGAATTAATTTAATCTTGCTGTTTTTTATGTACCGTACATCTAAAGTGCTTGTTATTATAAAAGGAATCCCACTATCTAGAGGAAATAAGATTGGCTTTGTTGCCTAAGGCTGCAATCCTAAAAACACTTGCATATTATTAGAGCCCATTAAAATCAGTAAAACATATTTCTAAGTGATCATTAGCATCTAACTGGAAGAATGGCTACATCCATAAATGCTCTTAGATGTCTTCATAGATGATGTCTTAATCCATAGAGGTTTTTCACACTGACTGTTTTCTACTCATAATAAAATTAACTAGTAAGGTTCAATCAAAATGTTTAGATGAACAAGCACAGTTAATCCTAAAAGCAAATAGCTTACTTTTCATTGTTAGATTTTCATTCCCCTAACATAGTTTCATTCTCCATTATTCAAAACAGTAAAATTATAATTACATATTAAACAGTAGGAAACCAAATATTTTGCAATGTTTAAGTAACTCAATCAGTTGTGTTGGCAGAAACTGTAGAATAGCTCAATATGTAGCTCAATTGATACTCCTTTAAGAGGTTAAATTTATTATGGGTAAAGGACTTCCTTTCTCTGTAATTATTGCTATTGAGACTGCAAATATTGTATTAAAGCAATAATCTCCAACAGGGAAGGATTACCATGGAAAATTAATGACATAAGGAATGAATAACTCTTGGTAGATCATTTACAGGAAGGAGAAAACCAGTGCATTCAAGTTAGAGTTAGGCTTTTCACATATTTGTTGTTCTCTTTGTGATTATATGGAGGGCACAACTTACAGTGCTGTGGATGAACGTAGACAATGAATATGTAATAGTATCTCCAAATTGATGGGTTGAATCACTGTACTAAAAAAGTTATTTTCAACCACAACACACTATATAATCTAGGTATCCTTTCCATTTTTTCCATTTCTAACAAAGTAAGGTGATTCAAAAGTTCATAATCAGAAGCAAAGGCCATCTTCCATGTTTTCTTTTCTTTTAATGTGGGAATTTGGATTGTGTAGTCCTCATTACTGCAATGCAATAGAACAACAAAAACTCCATACATTATCATGCCAAATTTCCCAAAAGTCTTGAAGAAGACTGAGATTTAAAAGATTTAAAGACACTGACTTCAAGTGAATGCCTTTAGGTTCAGATTGCCCAAGGTTCTTACTGCTATAAAGAAAACCATCATGGTTTTTCCCTAAAATGCAATATATCTTCTAGCTTTGGATGCAAAAACTGGAGAAGAGCTACATTTTATGATGACAAAGAATGAGGGAGAATAAAGCTGGCACATTCTATGCAGCTTGCACAATGGTACATCTTTCAATCTCCATTCCTTTCAATTATTTAAACTGCAATTACAGCTAGCTGATTTATCTACCTGTTCAACATATTATAGCTTTAAATCATAAACAGGCCCAGTAAATATAAATAATATAAAGAGAAATATATTATTGATAGTGTATATAACAACAAAACAACTCTGACTATAATGTTGTTAATGTTAATCTAGAATATCTATGTATATGGGACACTTTTCACTAATCACTATGCCTATCACTATTTAGAAAGGCATAGGTCCAATGAAATAAATAATAAGGTTTTTTAGTGGCTTGCTATGCTTCCTTAAAAATATAGTCAGAGATTCTTAGCCTTTTACTATGAGCAGCACATCATTCCACAACTTTGGGATTATCAACATAACTTACTGGGAAAAGCCTGTAGCACTATGCTCAGTTGTACAAGTGTGTGTGTGTGTGTGTGTGTGTGTATACTTGAATACAATGTACATTAAATTACATCATCATCATTATTACAGTATTATCACAAGGGCATGTTAGACTTGACTGCACTAAATTATCACATTTCCTTTCTGGTTCACAGCCTGCACATACCATATTTCAAAACTCACACCACCATTCATCCACCCACCTTGGCCTTAGGACCATCATTAAAACTGAACTCGTCACCTTATCACCAAAGTTTTGCATTTCTATTGCTATTCATACAAAGGTCCTTCCTGGGCATCCGTTCACTTAGTTTCAAAGGTGCTACAAGATCACTTTCCTTAGATTTTGGACAGCTATTTGTAGAAACAATAATTAAACATATTGCACATCTATCATAGTTTCCAAATGAAGACATTTATCATAATAAACTCTTGTCCATTTTGACCAGAGATTTCATGGAGTCTCAAAAGCATCTGCTGCCCACAGCATCTCATCTCATTGATGAAAAATTAACAATTAGAGAAATAAAAAAATATTACTGAGATTCCACCTGTAACATATCAGCCCGATTCAGGTGTATGCTGAATGTCTGGCAGGATGAAGGGGTGATAGAGATGTGGGTGCATATATAGGCCCCACTCCTTGGTCACTCCCAAACACATGGCTACATCACAGACCTTCACATATTGGACATGATGGTTTGCAGAGAACTTTGTAAACATTAGCATGGCTATAGAACTCGTGTGACTGGGAAACCTGGTAAAGCAGAGTTTCCATCCACAGAATCTCTACAACTGTGTGCAGTCAAATGTGTTTATAGAATGCCCTCTGGAAAGTTCTGTGCTCAATGCATGAAGGTCTAATACAGGGGTCGGCAACCTACGGCTCCCGGGACGGTTCCGGCCCAGGACGCCAGACTTA
>CM034706.1:182232253-182243466 GCA_020142125.1 Phrynosoma platyrhinos | reverse complement strand
TCCGCACGCACCCTCCACCGACGCGCATGCCCCCCTGTACATGCCGCCACCATGCCATGCACAGCGGCAGCATGTGGGGGGGCTGCGCATGCCAGTGGACGGTGCACGCGCGCCACCATCCCCCCCCCCCCTTGGCCCAGCCGAGACCTGGGCTACGGGAGACCGGCCCAGGTCTCCAAAAGGTTGCCGGTCCCTGGTTTAAATGAACAAATGCAACAGATACACAACTCAACATCTTTGGACAATATTACAGTACGGTTATAGTGCTATTGTTCTGCTATAACTACTATGACTGTCTCCTGTGGAATTCCAGGGTTTGTAGTTTAGTGAGACCTAAGAGCTCTCTGGCTGAGAATTTTAAATGCCCCTCCCTAATCTTCAAATCCCAGGATTCCATGGGATGCAGCCATAGCAGTTAAAGTGGAATGATAGTGCTATAACAATGTAGTGATTTCTATGAGGTCTGGTGCATATTTTAGTCTATAACATCACAACATTTCCTTGCATGCAGAGTCACTTGGATGGGAGACTATGAATGAATCCAGGTGCTACAGGTTATATTTCAGAGGAAGAAACTGGCAAGACCACTTCTGAGTATTCCTTGCCTAAGAAAACCCTATGAAATTCATGGGGACACCATAAGTCAACAGTTGACTTGAAGGCACATACACCCAGAATCATTGACTAGCACATCAATCCTCTGTTTTGCCACATTTAAATCTCAAAATATTAACATTTCTCAAGCTTCCCAAACAGTACTTGTAAGGAAGAGTGTTTCATTGCACTCCTAATCAAATGACAACCAAAACAGGTAGCAGGTAAAATGCGGTATTTGTCATACATCTGGACACTAAAACACAATAGAAAATAGCTAAAACAACAAAGAATCTTGACACCTTCAAGGCTTCTTTTTATAGCATGACTATTTGTGGACTACATCCCATTTGCACTGATGTGTAGAGTGCAGTCATAAACATTCAGCACAAAACAGAAAATACCCCAACTAGAAAATAATTGGATATTCTTACTAACAGTACTATACAAATACTTTACTATGAAACTATATTGAGGACACTATTAATCTTCACTTGTCTTCATCACCTTCGGGCCTAGTGTAAGAAGAAGAGCCCTCCCTCCATTTCATCCAGTGTCATCTGGGGAGAGGACATTAGGCCCAGCACCATTGGGCCTGGAATAAGAAGAAGAGCCCTCCCTCCATTACCATCTGATGTCATCTGGGGGAGAGACACTAACTAAGCCCAGGACCACCCAGTTTGTTTTGATGTTTCGAAATGCTGTACGCCGCCCCAATTGCCTAGCAGAGGGGCGGGATATAAATAAAAATTATTATTATTATTATTATTATTATTATTATTATTATTATTATTATTATTAAGTTTATGTTTCCATGAAAAAAAAATAGTATGCCTTAGTATGCCTTAGCTTACAGCCTCCCGAATTTTTACACACAAGGCAACAACTGGTTTACAGCTAGAAAGGGGCTGCTACACTTATATTTCTGTGAGGTTGTTGTTGTTGTTGTTGTTGTTTTACAGAGAGGGTTACCTGTGTCCTCCAGAAAAGGACAATTTATCCCACCAGAAGTATAGTACAGCTGATATGATAGAGCTGAAGCACTGTGGGACTCAGGACTAGAAGCCACATCCATATCCTGGCAAAAAATTTGCCACTTGCAACATGTGCCACCAAAAATGATTATAACCACCTCTTGCATGATCTCACCATTTTCTTTCACACAATTTGAGATGGGGTAACCTTTGAGTCCCACTGGAATCAACACAGCTTGAACACATAAAAGTTCCAAGCCCCATTTTAATGAGCCAGAAGCACTAAAGAAAGAGACCAGCCTGCTTCATTTACTCTGTTACTATATCTAGCATCTCATTTTACCTATCTGTCCAAAGTTCATTGTTCAATTCTTATGAATAAAAGTCAATATTTTACAACTGGCAATCATACATTGATTCTCAGTTCAAACATCCAAAACATCAGGTAACTTTTAAACTTCATCTTTATTTATCATGTCCCAGTTCTCAGTTTTCTCAGCTTTCTGATCACTTCATATGTAATTGTCTTCTGGAAATTCAGCTCCCCATTTCAATAGTTCTCACACTCAACATATTTGTATTCTAAACCAATATGCATTTGGGTGCATTCACTAGTTTCTTTGAAACTTCCTTTCAGTCCCATGTCAAACAGAGATTGTTTATTTTCATTTGGCTTATTGCCCAAAAGTTGTAGATGGAGTGTAGCACAGGGCAGAACACATGCTTTGGATACAAAATGCCTGATGTTCAGTTCTTGTTCTGCCTAGTAAACTGGCATGCCACTGCCCCTCAGCATAGCTCAATTATGGGGAATATGTGTCTTTCCAGATGTTACTGCAGGGCAACTTTCATCAGTCATAGGGAGATTATCCAATGGTGAAGGATGATATTGTACTCTAGCCATATTTCGAAAGCCACATTCTCACAACTCTGACATAGAAAATTCTGAACCAGATGGAGCAGTGATCTGACAGTATACAGTAAATCGAGATGGTCTGGTTTAAGGTGAACACTTCTTTATTTTGTGAAAACTAGAGAAAAAGAAAGGTGTTTTTTTTCTCCCTACAATGTAAAAATTAAAAATCAATCTGTCACCCTCAAAAAAGTGAACAAGTAGATGGAAAGAATCCCACTTTCCATGTTCTCTCTCTTTACTCCATTGGATTGCTTTGCTTCTGTTTCTCGCTTGACTTACTATATGGTAACATTCAGTACATTTATATCCCAGCTTCACTGTATCATAGAATTCAACTTGTGGTGGTCCCAGATGAGTTCCCACCCAAGGACCACCAGATCCAGTTCCGCTGCTTCTGTGAAGGTGACAATACAAAAATGTGGGTTGGGAAATTCTTCAGATATTTTTCCAGTGTTATACTTTTCAATAAAAAAGTTCCACACTCTGTATGTTCATATGTGTGTGTTGATCCATAGTTGTGTGGGCTGTTGTACTGAAATCGGTCATCTTAGATGGCCTAAATATAGGATATGGACTTCTCATTACTCCTCTGAGCAGATAAGCATTAATAAACCCTGATACTCAGAGAAACAGATTAACAAATAAAGACACTGTTAAGCTTGTTTCCATTTCATAAAATCTCTCCTTTTTCAAACAGTCACAAGTAAAAGTACTTGAAAGTTGACTTGAGAACTTTCCTGTGACCACTGACTTACATTCATCCTTCAGTGAAATAAACTGTTCAACCAGTTGTTCTGAATCATTTTTTCTTAACTTGAAATAGAACTGTTAAGTACAGCAGAAAGTGACTTGGGTCCAAAACACACTGCAGAAACTGCTTTAACTGCCCTGGCTCAATGCTAGGGAATTCTGGAAACTGTAGTTTTGTGAGACAATTAGCTTTCTCTGTCAGAGACCTCTGGTGCCACAATAAATTACAATTCTCAGGATTCCCTAGCACTGAGCCGGGCAGTTAAAGTGCTGTCAAATTGGACTATTTCTGCGGTGTGTTTGGGACCTGAGTGAACAAAACTGAAAGAACTACAGGTACACCTCAGCAAAAGAAAGACAAACTGTTGATATAAGATATTCGAGGACACCTTTATGCAAGTGTCCTAAAAAAAAAGATGGTGTTCTTACAGTGTAGTCTTTTGTTGTTGTTGTTAAATATAAAAGAAGTACCGTATATGCTATTCTCTTTGCAGCTGATGTGTGTCTTCAAGTCATTTCCAACTTATGGCAACCCTAGGGCAAACATAGCAAGGGGGTTTCTTAGCAATGTTCTTCAGAGGGGGTTTGCCATTGCCACCCTCTGAGGCTGAGAGAGAGTGACTTGCCCAAGGTCATTATTACAAATATTCCAATAAAATCGTTTTCACACAAAACTTTGAGTGTATTTGAATATAAACATAAACCACACATGCTAAATGAGATAGCATTATTTAGAACATTGGAAACAATTTCCAAACATTTTTTTAAAATATTCCAATTCTACTTTATCCAGGTAAACCAAAACATTGTGACTGTATCACATGTTCTCTAAACAAGCTCTACGCCCACTTGAGAAGGTATGTCCAATTTCAAAATGGTAACTGTTCAGTTTTACTCAATCCTTGTTAAGCTATTCTTGTAATAAACAAGATCTGTTTAAATGAACATCTTAGCCTAAATTTTATTGAGTGCTTTAGGGCATGTCTTAAGGAATTATATCACTGTATTCAAATAATTCACTGTGTTTGCATCTGTGGTTTTCATTTTTTATGGAAGTAAGTCAAAGAAGGTCATTATGTAAATCACAATTTCATTGAAAACACAGAAGCAATGAGAGGCTGTTAGAGAGTTTAGGAACAGTCATTTGGACTTATATTGCAGAAACACAGAGACAATTAAACTAGGGAACCTATATTCATACTTTCTACTAAACCATAATCAATTTTCAGGCAATACTATTTTAACAGTGGAATTCTAGCTGTATCTACTCAGAAGTAAGTATAATTAAGTGCAATGAGAGATAATCCAGGTAGATTTGCATATCACTACAGTCTCAGAGAGAATCCAAAGATTACAGGCATAAGAGACAGAAGTACCTCATACTTTCTGTATATCTACATCTTCAAAATAGAACAGCCTTATTTCTTCTGCCAAGGAAATGTGCAAGCTATACATCAGGAGCTTACAACTCATGCTGTTGAAATAAATGTGGAGTCCCCATTTCAAATGAAACTGGCAAAACAACAGAAGATACAAAGCACATCCTTGTGGCTCCTACACATGAATTTGACATATAAAACCAGCTATAAATTGTTGCTTTGCTTGCATTTAAACAAGCAAAAAACAAATATCCAAGAACAACTCTAAACAAAAATACACCAAACATTCTAAGACAGGCCACTGGGCACCAGGACAGAAGCCTTTGAGGTACATATGTATTTTGGTTCTTTAGATTTTACAAAAATTTCTCTCATCCTGATGGTTAAGGGTTGGAGTTAATTGGTCTGAATATTGAGGGATCCCTGAAAAAAGCACAGTGTTATGCGCTGAGACAATGTACAGTGGGTTTATTGTGTGCTTTCAAGTCATTTCTGAATTACGGTGAACCTAAGGCTAAAGTATCATGCAGTTTTCTTGACAAATTTCTTCAGAGGGGTTTGCCACTGCCATCCTCTGAGGCTGAGAGAGTGTGACTTACCCACGGTCATCCAGTAGGTTAAATGATTCAAACCCTAGTGGATGCCATGTCAGTCAGTGTTGTCATCTGAAAGGAGAGACAGATTTTCTATTTTATCCCATAGGAATGAGTTGTAACCATTTATTGGGGAAATTATTCAGGAACATGTCTTTGTTACAAAGTGTTCTTGGGAATAGCCATTTTGACCTTGCTTCCTCAAGTTCTGCTCTTGTTTTTTTTCTTGAAGAATTCAAAACAAACCATGTTGAATCAATTCTGTTCCATCATCATGGACTCATCCACTCACTTGAATACCTCAAACATAGGTTTAGGCTTTTGATGAAAAACTATGATACAGAAAGCCTGGTTCTGTTGTTCAGCTTCCCACAATGACAGTCACCAATAATGGGTGAATTGTCCCCGCTGTCACATCCCCATTTTGTACTTGACTCCCACCATCTGTATATTGTGGGAAGTCTGAAGAAAGGAGCCAGGTCAATATACAGCTTTGAATGCTGATTGCAAAATACTATCATGGCAGTGAACTTATACAGTAGCCCCTCCCAATTCAGGGGAATCCATTCCAGACCCCTCCCCCGGCAAAAATGGCAACTCATAAATATTTGAGCTCATTGAGAATAACGGAGTGCACACCTGTGGCGCATGTGTGGGGCCTCATGCAGGTGCACACCACCATTTTGTCCCTTCCCACTTGTCTCACCCATGAAGAGTGAAACTGCAGACTCAAAGTCCACAAAAATGGAAGGACAACTGTACCACAGATAGCAGGGATAGGAGGGCATGCAATAGTGGAAGTGGAGTCAGCAAGCACAGTCTTGCTCTTCCCTTCATGCAGTTCTCATTCCCATTACATGAGACATAACAACAGAAGAAAACTAAGCTGTAACCTGGACAATGGCTGTTTCATACAGTCGACCCTCAAATTCTGCAGGGGTTAGAGCTACGACCCCTCATGAAAGTGGAAAAGCTGCAAATATAGGCCTGCTAATATTTTTTACCTGACAGAACACTTTTCTAGGCACCTGTCATTCTTCTAGCATGACTTTATGGTCAGCCTCCACCAGACATTGACCACAGAATCCAGAGGTCCTTCAGCATAACTCTATGGTCAACTTCCACCAAAGGTTGACCACACAGTCATACTGGAGGATGTACGGATGTCTAGAGAGAGCATTTTTTTTTTTTCAGAGGCAGGAGAAAATACAGTAATCCATGAATAATCAAATCTGTGAATGCTTAACCAACAAATGTGGAGAGACAACTATATAAAGATCTATCGTTTGTTTTTACAGGTACAGTGTAATCTCTATTCAGTTTGTGTTTGGAAAGAAATAGCTGGATTAAAAATATCAACATTAACATTAACTGAGTTAATGTTAATTAGCAATGGGATATCCTTCCTTGGGACGTACGTATGGGGAGCCCTTTGCAAAACTACGTATCCTGTAGAGCTCATGGGTTCCACTTATGCTGACTGGTTCTGCAGTAGCCAACATTCCTTTTCAGTTTTCTTCAGTTAAACTCCTGCACTCCTGTCTGTCTCTGGCTTCCACTCCACCATAAGCATCTGAAGAAGTAGACTAAAGTCTATGAAAGCTAATGCTACAAACTTCTTTTTTTATCATTTAGTCTCAAAGGTGCTACAAAATCTCTCTATATATTAATTCTACAGATGAGGTAAGAATACATTTACATGCTTCTAAAAAAAGTTTCCTCAGCCTCCTAGAAGAGACATGCCACTTGGTGAAGGACAAAAGAAAGAAGAATGATGATTAGCGCTAGGGACAAAGGAAGATGTACTATCAGGAAATGAGGAGGGGTCACTATCAGAGCAATAAACTACCACAGACATGCATCCACATTTCAATTATAATAATAATAATAATAATAATAATTTATTTATATCCCACCTTTAGCCTTGGCTATCAAGACGGCTTACATAAAATCAATTACATAAAAACCCTTACAACAATGTTGTAAGAAAGTCTCAGCATGCAAAGTTTCTATATCCAACACCCCTTCTCAACTGAGCATGCACCTAATCAGCCCCATCTTGACTCTTAGATTCTCAAAACTATCTCTTGGTAGTGGCTTTGTCAAGATGTCAACTGTCATCTCTGCAATTGGGGTAGTAGGACATCTTGATCATGCCTTTCTTCATCAGGTTGTGCACATGATGAATTCATATATCATTGTGCATGCTACATCCAGTTACAGTCTGTGTCTGAGAAAGTTTGATGCCACTCTGGTTATCTTCAAAATTTTGAATTGGCTTCTTCTCATTTATTCCAATGTCAATCAACAGTTGATCAAGCCACTGTAGTTCCCTACAGACTCCTGATGCAGCTATGTATTATGATTCTGTGGAGGATAGAGCCAATATCTCTTGCTCTAACTGGCCCGAGAAATAGGTCCACTGCCATACAAAAATGGATAGCCACAGCTAGGAGAAGGCTTATAAAACTCCAGAATACTATTTATAATAGTACTCATAGATCTCATCCTTTCACATATTTCTCCTGATAATCTTTACACAGTGAAATTTGAGGCATGTTTGGTATCCCACAAGTATTATTATGTTCACTGAGGCTTATTCTAGTTAGGTAAGCATAGGATTACAGTTTTAATGTCATGGGGGCCAAATGGGGACTAGGCCAAAAATCTATTCCCTCAGATGCAGGTAGATTCTACTTGGTAGAGGATCATACCCTATTTTTCTTAAAGTCCTTATTATATCACATGTTCCTTTAATATGCACAGAGCACAGAAGCAACAGCAACAGCAGCTTCATTTATGTACCACTTCATACCACACTAAGCGGTATCTAAGCAGTTTCCAATGTGTGAGCTAATTGCCCCCAACAAGCTGGGTACTCATTTTAGCGACCTCAGAAGGATGCCAGGCTGGTTGACCCTGAGTCCCTGGCTGGGCCTGAACTCACAACCTTGTGGTTTGTGAGTGAGTAGCTGCAGTAGTGGCATTTAACCACTGCACCACCAGGGCTCATGGTGGTTACACAGTTAACTGACTGCAAAGTTTGGCCCTGGACTCCACTAATGGTGATCAACTTCAAGCACTGCTTGCTAGAAGAGTGCTACCTGTGACACACCAGAAGACCTTACCAGCTTGATCTAGCTTTCAGGTACACCACCGTAAGATGCCATCACCACTACCATGATACAGACATGTTGAATCTTAGCCAAAATGCCAACCAGATCAAGTTTCTCAAGCGACCAAAGTGCTGAGTAAACACCAAAAGAATGACTGAGAGATCCCAATACTTTCTGAAAAAGAACTTAAATATTTGCCACCACACATCATACTGGACAATTAAAGGCCTTTAATTGGAATTTTTCTCATTGTTATATGATATCTTTGCTGATTGTTATATATCTTTTGCCCTCCCTGGCAAAAGAACTGAAAATAATACTTACATTCTGAGCCTCAACAAAGCATCAGACCATATATACACACCCTCTAAGAGCAGTTTATTATCTTTACAAAACTACTGTGTTGCAAAATTATATATATGAACTCTACATAATGCAGTATGCAGTCATCCAAAACACTGTAAGAAAATATATTTTGTTACTTCCAGCAAAAGACATTAACAGATACATGGAAATCACTACAATATGTGTTCTGCATTCCCTCTCTCAACTTGCAGGAGAATGCTTCTCCTAATATGACACTTAACGAACAGCTTTCTATGGATTGTCATTCATTTAAAGTGGTTCAGGTTTTATGTGTTTTTACAGAAGCTGTGCATTGTCTCTTAGGGACACTTTTCCAGAAAAGCACCAGAAAGTCGACATCTGATAGTTAAGTGTTCCCCCATCTCCAATGTAGTTACATTGCAAACTGGGCTCAAAAATGCTAACTTTATTCTCACAATGAACACAAAAGGCAATAGACATAATTGTGCAAAATGTGTCTTTCCTGAACAAATGTTGCAGATCTTCCAGCAGCTTTAATATCACCTTTGGTATCTACTATCCTCAATTGTGTCCCCTTTTGTGCTAAAATTATATAAGGTATCCTATTGTCAGTTGTTGGTTTTTTTCATGAAAATGATTTTACCCATATAGCCCTTCATCATACCAGATAAAAAGTGTTTAATCCCAAAGCTCCAATGGCATTTGTATAATATATTCACCTACATACACAGGCCTAAAGGAAAAAATATGTTCTAAGGATAAAAAATATAATTCTAACCACCAAGAGGCACCATTACTTGCTTATTTTTAAAATGTAGAGTTGGGGTGGGGGTTAAAGAATATCTCCCCCCCCCCCAGATTCTCAGCAACTGCTAGTACTCATGTGATACTAAAGGCAAATGGGAAAACTCAGCTCATCAACTCTTATATATGCCTTTCTTTACACTGGAGGAAATGCAAATACAAAAAGAGAGACTAGGGTTGCATGGTGGCATTCACTTTCTGTTTACGGTATAAGGAAACCAAATATTAGATTCCAATATGTTCTGAAATCATGAAGTGTAACTACAGCATATTACCACAGATGAAAAATATGCCAAGCAGTGGTGCATAAGCACTCAATGTTTTCCCAGCACCTACCATATGAGAACAGTCATGAAAACAAACAGGGCTGGGCTGACCATGCTACAGTTTGAATCAATGAAGGAATCTCTTCTGCTGTGTCTATGCATTTATTTTACAATTTTGCAAGGCTTCTTGCGATGTTACTTAGGAATCTGATTGATTAGTGCCAAACAACACAGTTGATGACCACATGGTTCAGGCTTAAAACTGATGCAGATACTAACTCCTAATTTGTGAGATGACAAAAAGTAGCAATTTTATACCTATTTTGAGTGATAAGAGAATCAATTCAGTCCCCTTTTTCCCCAAGACAGAGAACTGTCTTCAGCAACATATAAAATGTGTTTAATGAAAGTTAAACTGAAGGGATAGTGCTGACAGAAATACAAATTAAAGCAGAAGATTTGACAAACCTGCTTCAGAATCACTCAGACAATGAACTGCTATTGGTTAAAAAAATGTTTTCCTAGCCAAGTGGATCGTTATGGTATAAAATGGAAAGACCATCAAAAGTAAGGAAGCAAATGCTGAACTGTTGTGTGCCTGCAATCTTTCAGTGGCAAAGAGGTATTTTTAAAAAATAAAAATAAAAGCACATAAATGCAATCATTGTAATCCTCTACTCTGGCTTCTCCACTATACAAAATCATCAGAAAAACACCAAGGATTTTAAGTGGCACACATGCATATATCTGTATCTTCAGTGAACTGTTACTGCTGAGCAGTGCTATATCCAGCCATCATTCAGAAAGGTTGCACTGCAGATCCTGTTACAAACATCAGACACTATCCCACAGAAATGAAGTCAAGTACAGAAATGAAGTCAAGCATCAGTGATTTCCATTTCAACTTGTAGAAACAAACTTAGCATTCCAAAAAGCAAGCTAAAACATTTCTGTTTGTTCACTGCTGGGGGGTGGGGGAACCAAACACCAAAACAAGCCCACAGCCCTTTTGGATTCCACTGTCGCAAACAGTCTGCTATTTCATACCCTTTCAAAAGGACAACTCGTGAGCCACCGGATTGTGCCTTTACAAAACAAATGGCAATCTGTGTTCTTAAAAGCATCTTCACATATACAGTATAATGGTCTAAAATCAGAGTCCCTTTATTCTGCAGCACAGATCGGTGTTCTCAAAACAGTCCAAACAAACACATGAATATCATACAAACACCTCTCCCAGATAAACAGGGGTTTGTGTGTGGAGGACTCTGCTATGTATGCCCTGGTTGGTGCTTATTCCATCTGGACCCTGACTGAAGCTCTGGAGAAATGTATGTCTCCCATAACATAGGCATCAGATGCACAGAAATGCACCGTCAGTGTTTATGCAGCAAGCATCTCTTGGGACTTACACAGGAAGGAGAGGCAACTGGGAAGGATGGGGTCTTTCCCATCACTCAGATCATATCTGCCTTGGACACCAACTTCTCCCTT
>CM034706.1:182193522-182206186 GCA_020142125.1 Phrynosoma platyrhinos | reverse complement strand
CTCTTCCGGGCCTCGGAGATGGCCCAATTACCCGTCTGCCGAGGCCCACAGTCTAATGCTGAAACAACTACACCATGCTGGCTTTCTCCAATAAACAAGATTAAACTCTGTGGTGTCACTGGAGAGGTTGTAGGGGCGTGGACCACACTGGGTGATCCCTCAGAAGAAGTGACACCAGGCTGAGTGTCCCCCACCTCCCTGCTACATGCCATGGCACACAGCAGGGAGGAAGAGTGCCCAGCACACCTCACCTACCTGTCTGGCGCTGTTTCACTCACAAGTAAAGTGATGCCAGTCAGGGAGGAAGAGTGCCCAGCAACCCCCCACCTCCCTGCCTGGTGTCACTTTACTTATGAGTAAAATGGTGCTACACAGGGAGGAAGAGGGTCTGGCCTTTTGATTGCCCCCTGGAGCCCCCCCCCAAAAAGCCCTGCCCCCTCACACTGGGTGATACCCTGGAATGGAACATCACTGCTTAAACTTATTTAGATGAAGGGTAGGAGCAAGGATAGGAGCAGTTTTTTTATGTATTGTTGTGTTGTCTCTCTCTTTCTCGCTTTTAAAAATTGCATTTCATTTCTACAAGACTCTAATTCCTTGTTTTACCATTGGTTTACTATTTTCCATTCAAAGCAAGAAACTTGCACACTTCTACAGTGATGTAAGGGCATGTTCTGTTACCTGTTCTTCTGGGTAAAGGAATGTCTTTCATTGGAAAAAGACATGGGGCTATCTCCTAACCCCTATACTATCCTTTATGTTTGAATAACCATGTGAGAGTAGGATTCAGAAACATGGCCAGTTAGTTTGAAATATCAGTATGCAGATGGATCTTGTAGCAGCTTTGCAACTAAGGGCCTTTACAGACTTCCAGAAATAATGCAGCTTGAGGCCAATTTAACTGCCCTGGCTCAGTGCTAAGGAATCATGGGAACTGTAGTTTATTGTGGCACCAGAGTTCTCTGACAGAGAAGCCTCAATGTTCCAGAAAAAAAATACAATTTCCATGATTACCTAACACTGAGCCAGGAGAGTTAAAGTGACCTCAATCTGCATTATTTCTGGCAGTCTGTAAAGGCCCTATATGAGTGAAAGAATTTGCAGAATAAGCTTTCGTAGACTTGACCTACTTCCTCAGATGCATGGCATGAACGTGTGTGAGAGTACAATGTGCATATAAAATATTTAATGAATATATAGATAAACTCACCCCCTAAGCAGATGGCTTACTGGCCTGTCTTGGGGGCAGGGAAGGGGAGGAGCAGCCACACGATCAGCACCCCAACCCCTTCCTGAGGTCGTCCTCGGAGCAGCCTGAGGAGGACCTCCCACCGCAGCATTTGGACGCGCTGTGGCAGAAGAGTCGCCGAAAGTACGCTGCAGCCTTTTGCGGTGCACTTTTGGTGACTTGTGAAAGGAGTGCTGATTTAGCACTCCTTTCAGGGGCAGCGAAGGTGCGCCGCAGGACTGAGGCGTGGGGATGCCTTGGTCCCGCGGCGCAGCTTCCTGGGGCGGCCCGTGGCTGCTCGTCTGCTTCCCCCATCTATACACAAATACAGAGACAGTTGAATAGAATGGAATATGTGAAACACAGTAACAATTTGTTTAAATTAGCAGTGAGAATCTTGGTTGAATAGGAATTTGAACACCACAATCCTTATTCAACTAACTCCTTACATTCTAAGATCTCAAAAAGTTTAAAAAATTACTTTATAAAAGAGATGAACATTACACACTATTGGTCTGTGGCACAAAACAGGCTGTCCTTTTGTTCAACTTCTGTTGCCCAATACCTAAAACAAAGCATAAGACATACTTGTACCAGGTGTTATCTTTCTCTTACCATTAAATGTGGCCATGCTGCATAGCTATAATGTTAATGAAAAGTTGCATTTATGACACAAAAGTGGCAAAGTTTGCCCTTATTAAGTTATATTCATAATGTAATATAGTTACACTTTGCTTTGGGAGGGAAAACAACTGGTGTAAATAGATAATTATTTGTAACTAATTATTCTGTTTGTTTGATATTTATGACTAGATACATGAAGTGCTAGCTTTGCCCATAGCAAGATCAGGAGTGAAACATAATAATTTTCATGATTATTTATAGAAGACTAAATAACAGTTATGTATCAAAAGTAATATTATGATCAATTGACCTACAGATACACTTAGCACTCTGCATAATAACTGCACCCTTGAATATGTTTATATTACATATTCAGTAAGGCAGAACTGTCCAAGAAGCCTCTTGCTGGACAATTCTGAAGATGCCCCAGGGTAGATAAGGCCTTCATTACATAATATCTCAAAAATCTCACCAAATTTGAATACTTCCTCCTTGGCCCAAACTGTGCTGCCTAACTTGGGACTTTATCACGCAGGGGAAATTGTGTGCAGAAATGGGAGTTAAAAACTGGGAAAAACCCGCAAGTGAGTTGATTTTCACACACGTAGTTGTTAAACTGTTGTTATCCTAAATGGACAGTAGTCAAATGCCACTCCTTTTTCTTTTGGGATTTTCTGAAAGTAAAAAGAAATAGCTTTTGAATACTTTCAGGTTAATGCAAACCATTAAAAGGATACTTAGATGTACTAGGAAAAGACCACTATGGAGTGGTGGTCATCTAAGTTTGGCAGTTCCCCCATTTGGTTGCCCTCCATAAAAGCAGGAAAGGTGGCCAATTGTCAGGTAACTTACAAGTGGGACGAAATGGCTGTAGTGCTCCAACAGCTAGTTGAATTGGAAGGAGTGGCATTAATATAAACTGAAAAAGGATGATCATGCTAGCTTTTCAAGGAATGGAACAGTAGTTTTTATGATGCTTATAGTAACATTTCTACATTCTAAGATTATAGAGTGAGTGTAGGGGCCAGTATCCCAAACTGGAAAGATAAATGTTACATGTGTTTTTCAGAGCCATCTGGAGAAAGCAAAACTCACATATATCTCATTGAAATCAAACATTCCATCATAAGTTCCATTCTGCTGTTTGTGTACCTTGGTTCTAAATTGGATTCTGACCTGAAAATTGGAATCTTGGCATGTGGGATAGAGTGCTCAAGAGCCTATTATATCATAAGTGCATTTTATATTCACAGGACTATGAAAAATGTCAACATGGATTGAAAATAAGTCCAAAAATGGATCTGACTGTTGGTCTTCGCTTAGGCAGTTAATCCTCCTTTGTGGGTGATATGAGAAAAGAAGGTTTAATCTCACACAGGATCCAGGGGCTTTTTGACATTTGATCGAGAGACTATATGAGTCATCTGTTAAAATTACAGTTTATATAAATAAAACATCTCCTTTTATTCTTTATATTCAGTTGTGTTCCTTTATTCTCCCTTTTGCTCCAATCTACAGAAGTTAAATTTAACTAGGCAGTTGGTATGTCAAAAGATCAAACAAATAGTTTCTTCTGAACTCTGTGGAATGTCCTTCATTAATACTAGCTATAGGTGAACTTCAGAATATGGGAAATGCAGAATATACATTCTGTTTCTATATATTTATAGGACTGTAATATGCCAAACTTTAGTGGAGGATGGTGCTAGGTGGTGATCAGTGGGATAAAAAGAATAATAATAAAAACAAGAGCAGCAGCAACGGCAACAACTTTTTTTTTTCTTATGTGCCTCTCCCTGAGGCTTGAGGTGGAACATTCAACAATATTCAACAATATTTTCCAAAATGGTTGAAAAACTTTGTTTTGTTTTGTTTTTGCATATCAAGAAACTGTGATGAGGAGAATACTCATCTTTGCCAGTCAGAACTTATTTTGCATTAAGTTCACAAATGGGAAATTTTATTTTATTTTCATTTTTGGCACAAAAAATAGCATTTGCTTGGCAGGACACAGCATTTTCCCTGCACATATGCAGAGGGGGAGAGAGAGAGAGAGAGAGAGAGAGAGAATGTAATATAGCATATATTGCATGAACCCTGAGAATTACCTGAGAATTATTGTTTCTGAGCAATACATTTGATTTAAATGAACTGTAGCCATTAATAACACACCTTGCCATGTTTAAATATAAGGTATAGTATCTGGTAGTATTGGACCAGTTGGAGAGGTGTGTTACTTTACCTTACTCTGATCTTGTAAAAGAAGATACTGTCCCTTCACCAGACCTCCTTTCCCTTCCATCCTCAGTGTACACATGCATGAACCCAAGTGTTGCTAGCAAGGAACAGGTTGCTTTTGGTCATTTATTTGCGTAAGTGGAGTAAATTTATGTCAAATTGTGATGAATATTGAAAAAGAAAACCCAGTAAATTTGGTTAGATATTATGTCATACTATAGGATAGTAAGAATTAAGTTTCAATACATTAGCTGATATATTACATTTTGGAACAAAATCAGAAAAGCAGAGTGTAAAAAATAGGAAGGATCACAAAGGGTCAGAAAATTAGAGGAGCAGAATCAGGGGTTTTTGGTTTGTAAATATTTGGTAGAGTATGGTATGGATCCATTTCACCTTGCTAAATGACTGAGAGAGTATCTAGAATGGATTCTGCAGTTTATCTACATAAGCAAAAATGATGAGAAGCCCAGAATGACTAGGTTCTCTGGGTCATCTAATATGGTATGGGAATAGTGACTGTGCCATTGACTTGACACACTACAATTCTCATAGCTGATAGACTGTTTTAATGCCTTTGGTATCACCTTACCATTCTGGCACACTGAGAGAATAAGGTCCAAAACACAACACAGAAATAATGTATTTTAAGAACACTACACTTGCTCTCATGCATTTCTGTAATGAACCTAGAACCCCTTAAAGAAGTGGAGGCTGAGCTTTATCTGGAAATACCTTTCTTTTGACTAGAAGCCATGATCCTAGCCCCAGTTTCTTTCTGGAGCAGAACCTAAAGGCTGAGGCCAAGTTATCTCTGGGCCTTTACAGACTGCCAGAAATAATGCAGCTTGAGTCCACTTTAACTGCCCTGGCTCAGTGCTAGGGAATCATGGGATCTGTACTTTTTTTCTGAAACATTGAGCCTTCTCTGTCAGAGAGCTCTGGTGCCACAATAAACTACAGTTCCTATGATTCCCTAGCACCGAGACAGGGCAGTTAAAATGGACTCAAACTGCATTATTTCTGGCAGTCTGTAAAGGCCCTCTATCACTGCAAAGTATTTTTCAAGATGAAGCTTTTTAGAAAACTTGAGTATCCAAAGAAGGTCCCTGGATTATTACAAGCCTATTTCCATATTTATATATCTATATATATATAGATATATAGATATAGATACATGTGCACATGTACACACTGACACTAGGATCCTTCACACTAGGATCCTTCACACATTTTGAAAAACTATCAATAGAAGAAGTGTGAAAACTCTCCCTGCACTCTCAAGTCAAACTGAAAGTGTAAGCTGCATACATATGCCTCAGGAAATAAATGAACCTTGTCCCAGTGAAGGGACAGAAGACATATTTTTTCTGTGAAGCTCACATATGGCCCTTTTTTTGACATAACCTGGGAGGATAAGGAGTAGTAGAAAGTAGGAGTGACATTTTTCTCTTGCTGCTTCTGGAGAACATCTGAGGCTGCATCTCTCCAGCTCTAAGCATGCTTATATACACCTGAAACTCTGATGCATTGGATACAAGTGCACTGAAGTGTGAGCAAACTCACGTGAGCAAACTCAGGATAAACCAAGAAGTGGAGTACACCTGCAGCTCCGAGACACCTTCAATACAGCCTTCCACAAAAGTCCAAGGTCCACCAACTTTCTGTTTGGTGTAGGGTTGCCAAGTGAAATAAGGAACAGAGCCCTTGTTCCTTGAATTGTTGTGTAGAAGGAGATTCAGAAGATATAGCTTCCAAACACACTGCGGAAATAATCCAGTTTGACACCACTTTATCTGCCATGGCTCAATGCTAATGGGAATTGTACTTTGTTGTGGCACCAGAGCTTTCTGAAAGAGAAGGCTAATTGCCTCACAAAACTACAATTCCTAAAATTCCATAACTTTGAGCCATGGCAGTTATAGTGGTGTCAGACTGGATAATTTCTGCAGAGCAGATGCAATCTGAAATGGACACAAGGATATATGGTGCATCATGACACTTATTGCCACAGATGGTATTTGCTGTCAAGTCATGACTACTTTTAACAAAGAACCAAAACCCTAATTTGTTTAGAAAAGGTACAAAAAGTGAGAAAATTCCAAAAAACCAAGACATAACAGCATCCAAATCTGGGATTCTTTTGAAGGGATTAGTAACCCAGGATAAAAAAGTAGTTACCTTATTGATTTTCCTGTTCATCTCTCCAGTGCACTCTTAAAAGGACAGTAAATTCATACCAGCAGTGTCCTTGTCTCAGCTGGATCAAGTGTGTGAACTTACTGGATGCATCGAAATAGCCATGAGATTCCTTTCAGATACAAAGCATATCTTTTACCCCTTTTTGAATTGGATGAGAGATAAGGTCCATTAGTTCTCTGGATGTAATAGAAGCTAATTTCCAGGCATCATTTCAATTAGTACAATCTCACTGTGTTCAGCTGATACAGAAATGGAATTTCAAACACAATGGTCAATTTCTAGTTTACAGCTCAAGCAGGCAATTTACTATCCTTCCTGCTCCACGTTGTTACAGAGACAATGTAGTTTGCATAAACAAAACTGAGTTAATTTCTTGTTAGAATGGTCCAAGATTTAGGGCTGGTATACAAAAAGAGTTACCAAGGGTAGACTGCTTTCAATTGTTTCCCATGATAGTTATCTTCATGTGGCTTATTGTTTTGCATCTAATACCATATTGTGTGGCTTATTGAGAAATTTTCTCTGCAGTGTTGTGGTTTGGTTTGTGATGAGTCCCTTGATTTTATATGAGAAGATAAGGTACTGCTGCACATGACTGCCTAGCTGTATGATTGATACATATGAGCCTCCTTTGCAGCTATTTTATGCTTTGGAGTGTGTGCATCTGTCACATCAATTTTCATGGGCTTCCTGTTTTTCCTAAAGCTAGGTCTGGTCTGTGCTGCTTCTGTGTGGATTTCTTAAAAAAAATTCTGGAGGGATTTTTAAATAAAAAAATACATATTTGTGTGTACAGTTTTCGAACTCTATGTACTGCTTGCATCTACTCACCTTTTAACACACAAAAAATGCATTAAAAGTATATTCATTTTTCTGATATACTTTTCAAATGTGTTTATTTTATCTGCCATCTGTTTCCAGGTCTGGAGGAATGTGGACTTTTGAACAGAAAATATATCCAGTCTCTGTTGCACAGGGGTAGTGTGGACTGAGGAAACACACACATACACACACAAATATCTGGAGGACCAAAAATTGGAAACCACTGGACTACAGTACTGTCCTAATGGGCAACCACAACATCAACATTCCTCTTAAGAAATATCAAGCATTGTAATGTCAAACTATTTAAAAAGGGGAAATAAACATGCAGCTTTGTAGTATTCTAGGTTATTTATTTACATTATCATATCAGTAACATCTATGTATATACTCTCCTCTTGCACAAGATTACAGACATTTCAGTCTAAGGACATGATATATAGAGATAATTTAGACTGGCTTTCACTAAAAAGGAATTCTGCCTCATACACAATATGGTAGTGTTGTTACAGGAGCCAGAAAGGCCAGAAATTTAAATATGATGTGAATATGTATCAAATATGTATCAAAGGTGCAAGGTTTTGCTTGCATGTCTTTAAGTAGTCTACTTCCTAGGCACCTCACTCAAAATAAGCTGAAGGGTTTGAGGGAGCAACCAGGGCTTCCCCGTTCTTACTCTGAATAGCCTGTTGTCTGCCATCTAGTGGCTTTGTGATTTAATGTCATGTAGTGAAACAAGGTACCAGGTCCTGTCTGATTTTGGAAGCTAAGGAGGATCAGTCCTAGTTAGTACTTGGATGGGAGACCACCAATGAATAGCAAGTGCTGTGGATGAGGAAGGAACTGGAAAAACCACCTCTGAGCATTCCTTGCTTAAGAAAACCCTATGAAATCCATGGGGTTGTCATAATTTTCACAGGCAACCTGAAGGCACATATGCACTCAGTGACACATTGTGGAAAAGAACCAATGTAGTATAGTGGTTTAAGTATTAGACTAGACTCTGGGAGACCAGGTTTGAATCCCCACTTGGCTGTGGAGACACATTATGTGCCCTTGGATAAATCCCATTCTCTCAGCCTCAGAGGAAGACCATGGCAAATCTTCTCTGAACAAATCTTGCCAGGAAGGCCGAATGATGGGGGTCATCATAAGCCAGAATTAATCTGAAAGTACATAACAAGAACATATGAGTTAATGAACCATTAATACAATTTGAATGTCAAAAACACCACAGGAGAATTCTTCAAGCCTTACCCACCCCCATCATCAGCACTGTGACATAAATGTTAGAGAGAAGGAGTGAGGGAGAGCTTAACAACAATGAAAAGTGGAGCAGAACAACACTTTTTTCACTACCTGGCCAAGACACAATACTTCCATAGTTTTGGGCTATGTGTGGATCCTTCTTTTTTAATTAGAGGCATAGTTGTCCACTGTGACAGGAACATCTTTTATCAGATTAGACTGGTATGTTAATTGTGGCTAAAATGCTGCTGGTGACCTATGCTGGCATAACCCCTACTCAGGGGAATACTTTTTGGATGTTGCATAAGAAGGTTCCCATATCTCTTTAGACAATTCCTTTGGACCAGCTACATACCTGCACTCACTAACTGTTACTTTGAATCTTACTCTATAGGAGTTTTGGCACAGCACCTATTTATGGTGTCTTTCTGCTTGTGACACCTTCCCCCTCTTTCTCCTTCATAAAGCCATACATTTGATTATGAACAAGTACTGTAAATAAAGCTACTTTTATATATTTTATGAAAAAGGCTTAGCTTGTTTTCTTTTTCCATTAGATGTCTGTGTGTATGGATAGGTGTGTGGCTGGTTGCTGTTCAGTTTATGCCTTGCCACATCCGGTGGAATGGTGACGAAAGAATCCTCCTAGAGAACAGCTCAGAAGGGAGGATTGCCGATCGAAGGGACAAGATCCTCAAGGCACGAGTGCCAGAGGATAAGTGTGTCTTCCTGGTTAGGGGAGAAGCAGAGGGGTTCAGTGGTGACCTAAGTGCCAAGCCAAGCTTGCCAGGAAAGAAGATCAAAGGTGGAAATGGAGGAAGACTGGTAAGAGAAAGCCAACATGGAGGTCTGAGCAGATCATGTCTGTAGTCAGGCGGCCACTAATTGTGGTTTAAACATTACCGCCACTTTCAAGCTGACAAGGAAAACTGACGATTAAATGTCTGGGCTTATCCGATTTGGAGTTAACCTTCT
Organism: Phrynosoma platyrhinos; assembly: GCA_020142125.1. NCBI lineage: Eukaryota > Metazoa > Chordata > Lepidosauria > Squamata > Phrynosomatidae > Phrynosoma > Phrynosoma platyrhinos. Next base: position 182,196,849 of record CM034706.1, on the reverse strand, counting down.
ACTATAAAAATCATTTGTGTCAAGTAAAATCTAAGTACCATCAATAGAGATAAATAGGAAAGATTGTTAGAAGAAAGTGAAAGTGAATTTGAACTGAATTGAACTGAACTGAACAGAGTGGAGCAGAACGGAATTTAGGAAAAGGGAAGGGGGGTTTACCCACTTTCTAATCTGCTGAGGGAAAAAAATAGTGAACTAAGAAACGAACTATAGTATTAATATTAACATAGCAAATAATAAAGTAAAATAAAGATGTACAAAAGTACTTGGCATACTCCATTGGACACTTGGGCTAAAAGAATCTTTCTGGAAGAGTTTGATTCTGAGGTCTTTTAGAAGAAATTGAGGATTTTATTGTAGCTGATGAGTGGAGACGTGCTGTTTAATGGGACGAATATGGTGGACTACATAACATAATTAGTTGAGGAAATATAAGACCAGAATTGCAAGTGAATAAAAGAACGGGTGGAAGAGACTTAAAAAATAAGTGACAAAGAAGGATTAAGAGACATTCTGAGTGATAATGGAAACAAATTTCTGCCTTGCCAAAGGATTACTCTGCTTGAGAAACCCAGTAATATATATCACTTTTCCCAACAAATAGCAACCGGATGGCTCCGTGGTGCACTCCATCCCCAGCCATTGATTAGCCACAGGGATTCACTGAGCACTAACTGCTGTTGAATAGCGAGGGAAGAAGGAGCAGTTTCCCCCTTGTCCAGGGAGTGATGACTGCTTCTTCTTCCCTAGCTGTGATCCTTCTTCTTGGACATACCCCATCAAGGGTCAAATGGCAGAATTGTAACAGGCAGCCATCTGGTTGCCATTGTACAGCCAGGGAAGGAGAAGCCTCCCACCTGGAACCACCAGCATAAGTATGATGCCAACAGTGACACAGGATTTTGGTCAATTATTCCACCTGAACCAAGGAAGCTTATAATGTTCTGCATGAATTACTGCAGTTTATTAGATATGGGAATGCTACACTGAAGCATATAAGGAAACTCCAAGTATGACAGGAAGTGGGCCAGATAACATGACCACTTACTCTAGTATTGTACAGTGTTCACTGGCTTCCCAATCTTTTCCAGGTCCAGTTGAGAGTGCTGGAATTACTTTTCACCTTTTAGGCCCCTCACACATTGAGACTATAATATCTGAAGGACCAACTCTTTCCATATATTCCTCATGCCTGATATCATCCCCAGAGACCCTGCTTTGGTGTTTTACAAGCTGAGAGACAATGAATGGCTATTTGTGAGTGGACCTTTTCAGTGGTACAATCCTCCTCAAAATTATGGCCTGTCCTTCACAGAAGGTCAACATGGTGCATTATTCTTGCTTAATTTGCATCTAAAGTTGAATTTCAATCAATGAAGCTTTTCACATTTTTTAAGTGATTGTTACTGCCTATCATGTTTTAGTCTCTGCTGGCTTGGAAGGGATTTTTCCCCCTGCAGCTTTTGACATTGATCTTATGTATGTGGATTTTATTGGATTTTTCTTTTTGTATTTATTTATGTTTTGTCTGTGTTTATGTAGGTCACCCTGAGAACAATTCATTACACATAGAATAAATAAATAATATAATGCACTCCTTAAGATCACTTGTTGTTGTTAACCCCTATTGAGGGGTGGTGTGTCTTAAATCTATTCAGCTTAATAATGTTGCATGTTATTTCATAGTTTTACTTGCATGGTGTCTGTTGTCAGACACCTGGAGCTCTTGCTTTGGAAGGTAGGTTTTTAAAAAAGCTTGAAAATAAACAGTCATTATTCCATGTATAACAAAACAGATCAACAGCAACATGCCAGCACAAGAAGTGGAAATCCTCCAACAATGCTATGTTTTCTGGCCAACAGTGCTTCTTGGTAGCATTATTCCATCATATTTGATCCAGAATTCAGTTTGGGAATGCTGATGTGCTATAACAGCAAAAGTACCTCATATTATAGGGAATGTAGTAGCATTCCACACTGGGGTGTCACCTGGTAGGGTTGGCAGGGATTGGGGGGGGTGCAAAAGAGCATGACCACACATCCCTCTACCTCCCTGCCATTCTCCATGGTGCATGATAGGGAGGTGTGGGGGGAGGCGCTCAGCCAAGTGTGATCCCTCTTGCTCTGGTGTCACCCCCAAGTGACACCACTGGGGCAATGTGTGCAAACTCAAGATGAGGGAGAAAAAAATAGATAGATAGATAGATAGATAGATAGATAGATAGATAGATAGACGAGCAGAAGGTTGGAATGTTCTACCATTTGTGGTGGACTTGTAAGAATGCAATATATATATATATATATATATATATATATATATATATATATACACATGGAGTCAAATATATGGTTTGGTACAGGAAATGTTGAATGTTAATATTCAATTGAAACTGGAATTATTCCTACAGGGACTGATGGATAAACAAACAAAAAAGGACTATGGGAAAATATTACCTTATATGACCACCATAGCAAGACTACTGTATGCTTAGTATACTGTGGTCATATAAGGTAGTATTTTCCCATACACAGAGCACAATTACTGAATGCACAGTTGAAAGAATACACCAATTCTAACAAAAGAGGAAAGTGATAAATTAACAATACTGATTAAAGAAAAATCAGTGGCAACACTTGAAAAAATGGGGTTAATTGGCTTTTTGCAGAAAAAAAGAGAATAATATGTTAATTATAGGTTTTGATAATTAGTAAATTTGATAAAGTGGTAGAAATATTTGTTGTTAACTGCCCTCAAGTCAACCATATGGATGAGAAATCTCCAAGACCCTCTGTCTTCCACTGTTCTGCTTAAATCCTAGAACCCCAATATGGGATCTCTCTTTCCATGTATGGTTGGAGTTTATGTTGCAGAATTTTGAGCATGATTCAGCTTGTGTGGGAGATCAGTGTATGGTCCAATAGTTCCTGCAGTCTCTTGTGTTTCCCTTTTTGTGGATGGGGATGTATATTGATCACTTCCAATCTGTTGGCCATCGTTTTGTTTTCCATAAATGTTGACTCTGTCAATGTGGATTTCAGCAGTTCAATTGGAATATCATCTGTTCCAGGTGATTTGTTTTTCACTATTTCTCTTATTGCAATTTCCACCTCACTTTTTAGGATTTGGGGATCGTCTTCATATGGCTCTTCATTCCATGTGCCCTTCATTTTGCTATCTCTTTTGTATAATTCTTCTGTGTATTGCATCCAATGTCTTTTTATTCCTTCCTGGTCTTGAATTATATTATTTTTATTGTCATAGATCAACCCAGTCCTTGCTTTGAATTTTCCTTTTATTTCCTGGATCTTGTGAAATAGATCTCTTGT
>CM034706.1:182182707-182193231 GCA_020142125.1 Phrynosoma platyrhinos | reverse complement strand
TCAGACCATAGTTCCTGTGGTTCTCTGTCTAGTATGCTTAGTAGTGCAAATCTGTTTTTTATGTAATCAGAGAATTCTGTTGAGATATTATTTAGATCATATTTTGGCATAATCACTGGTTTTGTTTTCTTCTTGAGTCTTACTCTTATTTTTGTTATGAGTAATCCATGATCTGTGCCACAGTCAGCACCTGGTCTAGTCTTGGCCATCAGTATAGAGTTCTGCCATCTTTTACTTCCTATTATATAATGTATTTGATTTTTGTGTTGACCATCTGGTGATGTCCATGTGTGTAGCCTTCTTTCTGGTTGTATGAAAAATGTGTTTGCAATGAATAGATTGTTAGCTTCACAAAAATCTATCAGACACTCACCTGCTTCTTTTCTTTTGCCTAATCCAAATCTGCCTACTGTTTTTGATTTTTCTTTGCTTCCAACTTTTGTGTTCCAATCTCCAGTGATCAGCTTGACATCCTGTGTGCTGTCAATTTCTTCCTGTACTCCTTCATAGAATTTATCAATTTCTTCCTGTTCTGCCTCTGTAGTTGGTGCATATACTTGAATTATGGTGATATTCATAGGTTTACCATGAAGCCTTACTGAAATGATTTGGTCTGATTTTGCATTGTATCCTCTAGTTGCTATTGCCACATCTTTTCTTAGTATGAAATATATATATATATATATATATATGTATATGAAATACAATGGGAATAGCTTTGTTGTATTATACCATATAATCATTGTTAGGAAGATCAGAAGCTATATGTAAAATTTCTTCTTGTTGTTGTTTTTATTCTTGTTCTTTTCTGTTTCTGTTATCTTTTATTTTTCTGTCTATATGTGTCTGTTTTTATTGTATTGTGAAACACTTAATAAAATATAAGCATTAACAATATGGATGAATGGACTGGTAGGTAGGCAGATGGAAAGACAGACAGATATTATAAAAGTGGAACTGGTAACCTCATGTCAGTCAGATAGGTTCGTCACTTTGGTGTTTGAAGTTAAACTAAAAACCTAGACTGGATTCACAGGCCCACTGATATGGGAACCACAAGCCTTTCCTGACTGGGGTAGTTTCTGGGTGGTAGGATATAACTGGAAAGGTCCAAGACAAATAGGAGTGATATGGGATTGGGTACAGTAAATGGTGTGAAATGGCACCTAACATTCCCAAAAATCTGCTTATGAACAACTGGGGAGGCAGATCACTTTCCCCTTTCCTAGGCCTTACATTTCCTGATGTGTACAGTTAGCATGGCCATTAGCTAGAGGATTCTGGGAGTTGTAGTCCTAAAAGCATTTATTTCACATTCTATACCCCATTCACCAATAGCTCCCCCTCCCCATATTTTTGTAGTAGGAAGGGGGATACGACGTTAGCCTAAAGCAGTCATGGGAAAAGTGACATGAACCACATGTAGCTCCTAGGGCCCTCTGTGTGTGTATGTGTGTAAAACAAAATTTAAAAGGAAGAAAAATCTACCCTCTAGGGGGTAGTGTTCTCCCTACCTGGTCATTTTAGACCTAGGAGAATGAACAGGCAGGAAAAAGAGAAAGAGAGAGAACAAATAGAAAGTGACTTTGGTCATATTCTATCATTAAAAAGCAAAATCTCCTGGGCCTAAAAGATCACAGTGCTTTCCCCACAAAAAACCCATTGTAAAAGTGCCTGCCATACTTCCTAGAGAGCATTGGGATATTTATTTTTGGTGGGGAAATGCAGTGGTGAGTCCAGCACTCCAAGGTTTCCTGGAGGAGCTAATATGGCCCCTTTCAGTAACTCACCCCTGGCCAAAGTCTTGCATAGGCTATTGAGGCAATTCACACTGCAGAACAGAAGCTTTTGGGCTGTCTCTTTCTTTCTCTTGCACCCACACCGAAATGCCCATTTCTGGGCCTACCCATCTGAACATTGCTAGTAACAGACATCTGCTAGCCTGCAAGACCTCCACTATGGACACAGTTCTGCCTACCCAGTGAAAGAACACTTCTACCCTGTTTTAACTCCTCCTCAACAGAGGTCTAAGGTGGCTATTGATATAGCATCAGAATATATTGTAGTAATAATAATAATAATAATAATAATAATAATAATAATAATAATAATAATTTTTACCCTGCCCCTCTGTCGAAGAATCGGGGTGGCTTACAACAATTAAAATCCATACAAATCCAAAATAAACATCCCCTCCCCCTCCCCCATTAAAACAGTATTAAACTACACATCCACTAAAAGCCTTAACATAAAATATCAAAAGATAGAATAAAACAAAGACAATAAAACAATTGAAAAGACAACAACCAGCAACAAACAGTGGGAGAGCCAAAAACAAAAAATGGTAAAAACACTCAGACTCCTGAGGCCAGGAATCTAATCAGGAAAGGCCTGCTGAAAGAGATCTGTCTTCACCACCTTTTTAAAGCTCCTTAGAATCGTGATCTGATGGATCTTGTCTGGCAGGCCAGTAGTGGGGCTCTTGAAATTTTGCTTTCATTCTGGGAACAAATGGTTTCTCTGAAAGCTGCCAAACAGTCCATGTAGTTAGTTACTTGGTGTAATATTAAAACTTAAATAGTTTTCTTCTCCTAACTAAGTAATGAATATGCACATTTATTTTAAGTTCTACTTTCTTCTTTTATACTTCTGTGTTATTCTTTTCTCCTTGTTCAGCTGCAACATGAATAAGAACAGAAAATGTGTTTACTGAAAATTCACAGTTTGTTGATGTTTCTAATGCCTTCCAGTCATAATGCTATCAATAATTCTTTCCTTTTCTTGTTTGGGGGAGAAATTAGATAGTGATAAAGTTAAAAGATGAACGCAGCTGAAGAATCCAATTTTTGTTTCAATGCAATTGTTTTGACAACTGCAGCATCTGGAAAGCAACTTTAATTTGAGCCATTACGTTAGTTAATACTCCCCCCTTCTCTATTGCTTAGATGTACAGGTAGCCTCTTGTTGGTAAAATGTAGTCAAAATGGATCTCATTACTTTTGTCTCAAATTATGCAGAAGATTCTCAGATAAACATAATAAAATATGGTGATAAAGATCACACATGATGCTACTGAAGTTCAGAGTGGGTAGCATTCTGCATTTTCTGACTATATAATGCTACAATATAATTACAATACCAGGGAGCAGTGCTGCTAGAATAATGTAAACTTTACGTACCTTGCATGTTATGTAATACACCTTCTCTTTTTGCCCACTGCAGTATAGTATATGGTTGAGGACACACAAAGCAAACGTTCTGATGAATAGCCTTCACATGCTGAAGTAGGTGGGATCATGTTTGCTTGCCAAGTTTCTACTTTCAACAAGTACAAAAACATGACCAATTCATGTGCAGACAGGTCTCAATTTACATCAGAGTTGCATTCCAGGACTCATGAAGTAAAATGAGGCTGATGTAAATAGAGGCAGCCATTTTCATAGGAAATAATTGTAGACTAGGGAGAAGTGTTCTACCAGAGCTGAAATAGTCACAGAGTTAGCAGTTTTACTTCACCCACTGCCAATTTTTAAGAGGGTTAAAACAAGAAACATCAGAACAAATCTTCTCCAGGCTAGAGAAATGTGCAGATACTCTTTAAAGGGACAAGAACAAGCAAGAACTGCTGATCCTAGGGGGGTTGCCTTAGTGAGTTGATTTGCCATTAGATGACAGATCTTCTCAGAGGAACACACAGAGAACAACTGCTTAGTTCTTCTGATGTGCCTTCTCCCATAGGCTTTCCAGGAGACAGGACATCAGGAGAGCAGCACAACTTCTGCAGTGTCTTCTACAGCAGCTATAGAGGGCATAAAAAGGAGAGAGGCAGCACATGCAAGCTTGCCAGGTACAGAAAACATATTATTGACCAATCATGAAATAATGAGACCACATACAGTATTTGAGGTTAAGCAAATGTCATTTTTATTGACCTAGAACCTATCTAAATGTTTGAGGCCTGGGGCTGAACAAATGAAGTAGGGGGAAACCTAGTGCAGGTTTAACTAAGGTACAGATATTAACATGAGACACCTCCTCAGCCAACCTTGGGCAAAACACCAGACCCTGAGGTCAATCCAAAGATTGCTATTTCAGATAGTAATTTTTGAAGGACAACCTAGAGGGCTCCCTTCCAAGCTCCACACTTTATAAGAGAAAGTAAGCCCCCGATCAGCTTCAAGGACAAACTGTTTCACAAGCTCTCAAGTCCTGTGTCCCATGAAGACAGTTCTAGATCACAACCCTCCACCACAATGGTGTGCCACAGTGTACATCACTCTGATATCTTCTCCCCCCACTACGTGCCACAGACAAGGGACAAGCATTCACTTAGGGCCTTTGCAGACTGCCAGAAATAGAGCAAATTAAGACCACTTTAACTGCCATGACTCAGTGCTAAGGAGTCATGGGAACTGCAGTTTATTGTGGCACCAGAGCTCTCTGGCAGAGAAGGCTCAATGTTCCAGAAAAAAATACAATTCCCATGATTCCCTAGCACTGAGCCAGGGCAGTTAAAGTGGACTCAGTTTGCACTATTTCTGGCAGTCTGCAAAGGCCCTTTGTCTCTTTCCCCCATGAGGCCTGCCAAAATGGCATTCACATCATTTTGCAAACTCACTAGGAAGATCAAATTACCTTTTTCTGACAAATGAATACTGTCTGCTCTATAGAACTCATCCTTCAGAAAAATATATCAGGATGTGGGAGAAAATGGCCCAACTCTACTCAAGGTATTCTGGATGTTCCTGTTCACCCATCAGCAGGCAAAGTCCAGCCATATAGGATCCCCTTGCTCCCTAAACCTGGCAGGGCAGAATGGATGACCAAACACTGGAGCTGCTCCCTGAAATGACTGCTTTGGGCCTGCTGTACCACCCAGTAGCATCTATGAGTCAGAAGAGAAACAGCAAGTCAGAGATGTTCTCTCCTCCCCACCCCCAGGCTAAAGCTTTGCAGTACTGCTCCATGTTTTCATAGGTCTGTGGTCATCTGGGCTGGGGAAATGTCTACCTCCACAGTAAGTTCTCTATAGTGCTCCACCTGACAGTGGGAAAGAGCATCAGCTATGCCATTATCCATGCCAGGTGCATGAAAGGCCATACATGAAAAGGAGGCATGCGAAGAGATGACAGGTCCTTAAATATCCTCCTCTTTTGCCCCCTCCATGTGACCTCGCTTGGCCCATGGACCAAGAATAAGCCTCCTGGTTTTATATCATGGGGGCAAACAAGAAACCCCCTCCCTGCAGCCCAAGTTGCCACGTGGCTTGGGGACCCATTCTACTTGCCTACCCTCCACCTAAGTAAGAAAAGAAAGCCTTCCAACCACACAAAAACTCAAAGATTCCAATTTCTTCCTTGCTTTACACCTTCCCTTCTAAGCAGGCAAAAGAAATCTTCCTTCCAGCATTGCCAAAACTGCAATAGTGTCCTCCCACTTTATACTTCATCATTCAAAAAAGGTAAAAGAGAACCTGTACAATTACCCTTTTTTACCTCTCATAACTCTTCTTGCATGCTTTCTTCCTTTGCTGAACTGTACAGGTATGCTGGAAGAACCATGCAACATGGGTTAGATTTTCATTTCTTGATTTATTTTTGGAGAACCATTGAAATTTGAAATGCTATAAATTGGGGCAATGCAAAACACCTGTAGCAACATATGGACTACTCTTTCTTCTTTCATTCCCACATGCAAGATGAATCATTAGAAAAGTTTTCTCCTTGCTGAGTGAGGTTTTTTTTAATGAGTTCTTCTGCATTACTGGTTGCTTCTTTTTTGCCAAAAATATGTTTGCATAAAAAACCTGGGCTTTGGGGGGGGGGGGGGGAACCACAAACATTTTCCATAGTGTATTTTCTGCAAAATATATTGTTTTCTCCACAATTTGTTTTTGATTCATAAAACAAGTTTTTCCAGAATTGTTTCACAGAAAGTCCAGAAATGTGAACGGATAACTTGTGGCAATTGATCATCTTTTCAGTGGAGTGTTTTCATACCATTTTCTTACCAAGGATGACAAAAACTTTACATTCCTAAAATGCACATAGATTTCTTTACATTCCTAAAATGCACATAGATTTCATCAATGAAAGTGGAAATCCAGAGCCAATAAAACCTCTTCTTTTGTGTGAAAAAGTTATATGCATATATTCTTATGGAAAGGCATTTTGTTATGCCCTCCAAATCTATGGGTAGGATAGTGTAGCCACAGTGTAGCCACAGTGTAGCATTGAGAGATGTGGCTAGTGGTTGTTGTATTTTCACACATCCTTTTAAGCATGAATCTTCCTGAGCTGTGCAGAAAGTATGATGCAGAGAAGTCAAATGTTTTAAATCAGAACAATTATCTATATGCACTATAACAATAATATGGATCATGAGTTTACCCCTTGATAATATAATATAATATGGATCATGAGTTTACCCCTTGATGAGCTTTTTTATTGTACAGCAATCCAAACATCAGGGAGATGTCTTATTCATGTTGGTTCCAGTATTTACTGACCCTTTTCTGAAGGATTAGGAATATTCCAGTTAGATTTTCTTTGCAGTGGTCCTTTGTTCTATAACTTAGACTGGTCCCTGAACATGCTGAGTGAAATAGAGCAATGGCCTCTTACTTCACCCTCTTAGGCTATAGATCACAGACAGATTAAGGTGTATTTTAGGACTATGACACTCAGGTTGAGATGGGAGTTTGGGCACTGCTGTGTTCTTTGGCCTCTTTGTGCACTGGTTTTTAATGGTAATTATATATTTTGAAATCAAATATGATACAGCAACTTGCAACATAATCTTCTGTGGAACTAAAAAGGAAACAATAATGCAAAGGAGTATGCCGAAATAATTTTTCTTCCATGAATTGCTTCAAGTAGCCTGGAGCAAACACCTATCCTGCTATTTCTTAATTGTCATGACTTCAGTTATTTGGGAATTATTTGGAACAATGGAGGGAAGAAGGGGCCAATTGGAAAGCAAGTATTCTTTAACACAAAAACAAAAGCCCACATATGCCTAGAAGAAAGAAATATAATCTTATAAAGACATTCCTATATGATCATCTAAGAAAGAAAAGGAAGAGGAGGAGGAAAAAAGGAAGCAAAAGAGGAGGGGAAGTTAATGTTCATTTTTTCCATCATGGGAGCTGGTAAAGATTTAAGTTGAATATACACTTATTATATATTGTTTACAGGACTATTTATTCATACAATCTGGAGTGGTAAACTGCTGGTCAAGATGGGCATGACTGCTTCTTTTACTGGATTACAAGGAATGCTAATTAAGGGTATAAGTACAGTAGATATAGATATACATGATTGCATTTTCTGGTGTTTCAAAAAAGGTTTAACATCAAGTGCAAAGGAAGGAGTAAACTAGATTGAGACTATGGCACTAGGTATCAGGAATTTAACCCCTCTCCTGTGTCATTTTTACCAAATAAAATTGACCACTACATCAAAGCCAACATTTGTTCCATGGCTTGCTGTGTGTTGTTTCTCTTAGTGCAAACTAAACCAGAAATTAATGAGGAGATTACAGTATCAAGTCAGAATGCTATATGAATCTAGTTCATATGACTCATGCTTGCTACCTTTTGATATAATTCATTCTGAAAACACACAGTGAATGGCATGTATATCAATACATAGCTATGGTATGTTTCCCAAATGCAGCAGTGAACTGAACGGACAGTAAGAAAAAGAGATCTTAAAAAACCTTTAAAAAGAAAACTGAAAGCAAATGGGAAAGAGTTCTGTGAAATTTCATATATCTCCTTTGTAAGAACCCATTTTGATCCTCTTGTATTATTTTCATTTAGGATTTTCTTTAGTCTTCCTGTAATAATTGATGTGAATATTTTGTAATCTGTATTTATCAAAGAAATATGTCTATAATTTTTTACATCTTGGGAGAACAATATGAGAACAATGCTGAATGCAATAGAATATTTTGAAAAGCATAATGAGAAATATCTAGCAGTGATCTTTATAGTTGCCTAAAAGGCTTTCAGTAAGGTGAACTGGATGTTTATGAAGGAAACCATCAACTACATGAATATGGGAGAGAGGTTCAGAAGTTGGATTCAATCAATCTATAAAGAACAAAATGCACAAATTATAATAAATGAAGAAAAGATGGAACCCATTAACATAGAAAAAGGAACCAAACAAGAGTGTCCATTTTCACCACTATTATTTATAATGATCCTTGAGATGTTATAATTAAGATAAAGGAAGATAGAGAGATATATGGAATTAGAACAAAGAGGTATACCCATAAAATCAAAGCATTTGCAGACGATGTGTTAAGTTTCTTGGAAGATCCCTTAAAAATATAGACAAATTATTATATACTCTATAGGAATATGGAAAAATGGCAGGATTTACAGTCAATCAAGATAAAACAGCAATCAACAATGAATATTACTAGAGAAGAAAAATAAATATTGACAGCAAAATCAAAATTTAAGATAGAAAAAAAGTAAAATATTTAGGGATATATTTAACAAAAATAAATGCTGACCTTTTAAAAAAAATATAACAAAATTTGGAAAGAGATTTAAAGAGATTCAATAAAATGGTCTAAATTACAAATCCCTCTCCTAGGGAGCATATCTTTAATAAAAATGAATATATTATCTAAATTTATGTATCTATTCCAAAATATAGCTATAATATATAATTAGAAGTGCTTTGATACATGGAGAAAAGAATTGACTAAGTTCTTATGGCAAGGTAAGAAACCTAGGATAAAGTGGTCCAGCATGGTTGAGATTAAAGAAAAAGGAGGATTTTCATTGCCAGACCTTAAGTGCCTGCAGTATGAGTTGTATTGAAGAGTGATAAGCTTAGAAGATGAAAAATTGTTGAGCATAGAAAGAGATAACATTAGATTTGGCTGGCATGCCTTTATGTGTTACAATAAACTTAGAGAAAATAAAGATTTTACACATCACTATATAAGATCACTACTTAAGGTATGGCTGAAAATTAAGAATATTTTTTATAGAAACTACCGCTTTGGACTTCCCCTCAAGAAGCTTTATTGTATAGGTCTAAAAATGAAAATATATCTTGGATCAGATATTAAGATATATTGGAAATAAAAAAACAAGGAAGTAATTAATGAATTTAAATTGAAAGAAACAGAACAACTTGGAAGAGAGGGAACAGTTAATAATTGGTTATTGTATATACAACTAAGTGAAAGATTTAAAGTAGACAAAACAACTGCAGGAGTTGAAGAAAACAAAACAGAAATAGATAAAATTATCTTCTCTGAAGATGCCAGCCACAGATGCAGGCAAAATGTCAGGAATACATTCTTCAAGAACATGGCCTCACAACCCACAAAAACCTATAGACAAAATTATGCCAAATGAGGAAAGGCATCATATTGTAAAATATTATAAAGCTCTTAATGAAAGAAATTTAGAAGAAGAAACAATGAAAAATATGATTGAATGGTCACAAGATATAGGAAGAAGTATCAAATTAGACAAATGGGGGAAAATGGCAATTTACAAATAAATTCACTTTATGTCAAGATCTCAAGGATCTCAATTTTTTTTAAGATGATGCATCACTGTATTTACCTCCTACCAGACTTAATGCTATGTACAAAACAAGTAATAAACAGTGTTGGAAATGTCAGGGACATCAAGGAGCATTCTACCATATGTGGTGGAAATGCGAACAGGCCAAGATATTGGAAAAAGTTGCAAAAAACTATAATGGATATCTTCCAAATGCAAATCCCACTTAATTCAGAATTCCTTTGTTGAATATGACTTTTTATCTAGATAATAAAATGGAGGATCAGATCATCAACATAACTTGTGATATAAGTCCTTTTATTATTCCTGAATCTTTTGTAGACACATTTGTCAACAGTGCCTGGAGTGAACCCATATTTGAAAAGAAGTTGGTTCAGTTTCTCACTCCATGCTCCATGCTCTTATGGCCTGTTTTAAACCATAAATACTCTTTTGCAATTTGCATACAAGATGTTCTTTTCTGGGAACTTTGAATTCTGGAGGCTGTTCTGTAAATAGTTGTTCAGACAGATCACCATAAAGAAAAGCTGTCCTGCCATCCAGATGTTAAACATTCATTTTCTTGTAGCCTGCAACTGCTAGGAGATTTCTGATGGTTGTGTTTGTGTAACTACTCCAGCAAAGGTTTCATTGTAGTTATTGCCATACTTTTTGACTATAGCCTTTAGCCACAAGTCTTGCTTTGTATCTCTGAAGCTTCCTTTCTACATCTTGCTTTGTGGTAAAGACCCATCTACAGCCAATTGCCCTTTTTCCTTCTGGCAATTTTGACAAAGTCAATGTCTTGTTTTTATATAAAGATTGCATCTCCTCACTTGTAGCATGCACCTACTTCTCAGAATCTATCTTTGGCAGTCCCTTGATCTTTTTCCAATCAGAGGGTTTTGGAATTTCTTCTTTTGTGGCTTGGTAAGAGACTCTTCAATTCAAACAAATAGCTAGCACGTGTAGGGGTAAAGTCAGAA
>CM034706.1:182159727-182171088 GCA_020142125.1 Phrynosoma platyrhinos | reverse complement strand
TTTAAATCTGATGGTACGATGCCTTCCCTAAGGGATGCATTCATGACCCTCTTGAAGAAGGCCCTCAAGGCATCACCCCCCTGGACGACCAGCCGAGATGGGCAAGGATTGAGGGAGCACGTTGTCTTCCTAACTTTTCCAAGGATCTTGTCCACATCATCAGTACTCACTTACTCAAATTGATCCACTTTAATCTCATAAACGGGTTGACTGGACACCTCATCAGTCACTGTTAAGTAAAGGGTTCTGCACAGGGGGAACCTTTGTAAGCTCCCTTACCACCCTAAACAGTTTTGCTGGATGAGATTCTGCAGATGCAATATGTGCAGAGGAGAAAGATTTCTTTGCTGCACATATTGCCTCTTGATAGGAATGAAGAAAGTTCTTATGACGAGTCTTATCAGATGGGAGTCGAGTTTTCTGCCAGATGCACTCTAGTCATTGTCCAATCCGCTTCATTTTCCTGAGTTCCTCTGTGAACCAGGGGTAACGATTTGGAGTGGGTTGGAAAGGATGCTTGGGAGTGATCATGTCAATAGCCCTAGTAAGGTTGGTGTTCAAAGTATTCACCAGAGCTTCGACAGGATCATCGGCTCTTCTAACCAAGGAACCCTCCAAGGCTTTCTGGAATCCTATTGGCTCCATTAGTCTTTGAGGGCGAAGCATCCTAATAGGTCCTCCACCCCGAGTGGGATGAACAGTAGCCCTTAGTCCAACTTTGACCAGGAAATAATCCATCCATGACAGTGCGGAGGTATTTATTACCTTTGCCCACGGATATGCCTGTTCCGTTCTAAAGACCGCATCGAGAGTATGACCTGCAGAATGTGTTGGCCCAGAAACTAATTGGATAGGCCCGTGTCTGCAATGGAATCCATGAACTGCCGAGCCGCACCTGTTAAACTGGTCTCGAGTGGAATGTTGAAGTCTCCCAGAACTAAGAGTCTGGGGGACTCCAACAGCAACTCTGAGACCAGCTGTGTCAGCTTGGATAGGAAGTCCGTTAGGCAACAGTAGACCAACAGAATCCCTATACTATCCCTGGTTTTTAGGCTCATGTACATACTCTCGAAGTGGTCTGTTTTCCAGATAGGTATCCTTGGGCCTTTGCAGACTGCCAGAAATAGTGCACATTAAATTGAGGAATCATGGGAACTGTAATTTATTGTGGCACCAGAAAAAAATGCCTATGACTCCCTAGCACTGAGCCAGGGCAGTGCCTCAATTTAATGTGCACTATTTCTGGCAGTCTGCAAAGACCCCTAGTCAAGGAGAGGTTTTTCTTATGGACCAGTGCCACTCCACCACCCCCCGCCCAGTTTCCCTTACCTGCTCATACACAGAATACCCGGTTGGGAGAGCTTGATTCCAAGTGATGGCACTATCATCCCCCAGCTAGGTTTCTATAAAACAGGCCAGGTCAGCTTCTTCATCCACAAGAAGGTCGTGGATGATATGGGTTTTATTTTTCACCAACCTGGCATTACAAAGGAGCAAGGTAAGGTTCTGTGGCAAGGTTGGTGAGCTCCCCAATCTACCTTGGGCAGCAGAGTGAACTGAAGGTGGGATCGCATTTAAACATTGAGCTCTCCTTCTTTTGTAACAAGATTTCACTCTGCTATCGCCATATCTTCCTTTGCCCCACACCACTTCTATTGCCGCTCCCACGGTTTCCTCCTTTCCCTCTTCCCCATTACCCCCCCCATATAATAAAGCGCTTTATAAGCCTGATTGTATGCCACCTAATCATTTTAGGATTCTATCCAACCTCTACAGGAACCTTGACCCTGCTGCCGCTGAAGCCAGCCACTGTCCCGATGGAAGGGGAAGGCAGGTTTTTGAAGGCTCCACCAGGAGACCTTATCCCCATCCCAGCTGATGTGCACTATCCCGGAGAAAGGGGAGGGAGGGTTTTATTAGAGGCTCCACCAAGGGAACCTCATCCCCATCACGGTTAAGGCAAGCGACTGTCCCGGTAGAAGGGGAGGGCGGGTTTTTGAAGGCTACACCAAAGGAACCTTGCCGCTGCTCCTGCTGGCTCCCAGGGCTTCCTCTCCCTCAGCTATGGCTGGTGTTACTGCTTCTGCTGCTGGGAGGCTTAGGGTGATATTGGAGGAGATTTTAAGTCCTCCGCTGCTTCTTCTGGCTCCCAGGGCTCCCTCTCCCTCTCCCTCAGCTGTGGCTGGTGTTACTGCTGCTGTTGCTGCAAGGCAAACCCAGGGGGCTCACTCTCAAGCCCGATGACTTCATGATATAGAATTAACCAGATCAGTCCCAAGAGCAACCTTCTTCTCCATCCCTGGTCCAATACATTGTGGAGGCAGTTCCAGAGCTCAACCTTTCCACAAAAAGGTTGCCACAGTGTACAGCGATCTCTTATATTCTGCCACAGACAAGGGACAAATGTCCACTTTGTCCCTAGCAAAATCCAAAGATGACATGTGAAGAGGCAGCCAGGGCTTATATACTCTCTGCTTCTGCCCCGTCACATGCTAGGGATGAGTAAAGGGGTGAGGAACAACCTTAATGAACTCTGGTCTCCATTCATAAAGGACATCAAATCACCCTCTTCTCTGCAGTGTCCTTTGCCATGCTAGTCAGGGAGTGCAAACCTTACCCTTCCTAGTAGGGTCACTGGACAATTGATACATCCTTCCCTAGTGTCCTTGTGTGTTCTTCCTTATTAATAATTCGATTAATAATTTAATTTTTGTGTTAGAGAGAGAGAGAGAGACTGTATCCTCCTATATGATAGCTAAGATATAATTTACACAAAGACATACTTTTCATTAATGGGAGTGGAGATGATGCTACCCTTGAATAATATAAACATATATTGTCTGGCAACTTCTTCTGTTTCACAAGGTTGGAAGCTTATCAGAAGTACAGCAAATTAACTGACTTGTTGGTGATGCAATGTTCATATCTCCAAACGTCTGAACAACAACAACAAAATTCAAGATCCGAGAATGTGCAGAAAAATTTAATAAGATAAAATGAAATGAAACATTTTGGCATGAAATGCCAGCTTCAGTCACACAGGTGGGATGACTCATTAGGTTTATTATTATTATTATTATTATTAAAGTTTATTTCTAAAACACTATCAATGTACACAGTGCTGTATAAAGAGATAATCAAAGCATTAAAATAAATAAAAACCTGCCAAAGATGTACAATCTAAAAATACAAATACAATAGGCAAAATAAAAATTAATAAAAGCAGGGAACAATTAAAAACAATTAAACAAGAAGAGAATTATACAATAATAGAAGGGAACAATTCACTTAATTTGTAGCACCTGCCCTTTTAGATTACATTAATAAATGACATTAATAAGTTATGTAACTTAAGGTATGGTAACACTGGGTATTTGTCAAACACTGCATTTCTTGAAAAACCTCTGTCCATAGTCCATAGCAGGGGTAGGCAACCTAAGGCCTGGGGGCCAGATGCACCCCCCCAAGGCCTTTGGACCAGCCCCAGGCCAGTCCTGCCACTGCCGCTGCCCCCTGCCGCCCGCCATGATGATATTGATCATTGTTGTTATTACTTGTTCTTGCAGTTTTCTTGGCAAAATCTCCACAGGGGTTTTGCCATGGCTTTTCTGGGGCTGAGAATGCATATTTTTTAATTTTTATTTTTTTATTTTTAATATTTATTTATTTATTTATTGTGCTTCGGCCCCCCCAATTGTCTGAGGGACAGCAACCCGGCTGCTGGCTCAAAAAGGTTGCCTACCCCTGGTCCATAGAATAAAGTAGTACATATGGTTTTTAAAATGCAATAGTAGAAATATGATTTTTTTTTGTTATCATTATTAATGAAAATTATATTTTAGAGAGAGATTTTCTTTCCTTAGTGGGTTGTATTTGTTTTCTAGTAACAGAAATGGTATGTGTGGTTGATGTTGTTTTAAAATACTGGGTTTCATTAAATTGATCTCACTCTGCTGACAGCAAAGCTCCCATCGATGAACTGAGTGGGATGCAGCATTTTGCCAGTCTTCCATATTTCTACCAGCATGTGTGCCATCACTTTCCACATAGTTCTGATACATCCCTAAAGTCTCTAGAACAGATTTGGGGTGAAGGTGGGGGTAGACTGCAAGGCAGAACACTGAAAACTTCCTCACTCTGCTAGATCAATGAACATACTGTGGGTTGTATCCAAGTGCGTCCACCCACCAGACACTGATGGCAGAACAAATTTTCCATTGAAGTTTTCCAAATGTCTCAGATGTGCTTCAGGCAATTGCAACACACCTGGAAGGCACAGGGCAGTGACTGAAGAAGGAAGGGATGGAAAAGGAAAAGTTTGTTTGTGTGATGTTAGTTGTTGCCCTATTAGCAGAGTGATATTAACTGGACCAGCTGTCTGTATATGTTTCTACTGGTTTTTCTGATTTTAGGGCAGTTCTTATATTTTCATGTTGATGCTCTACTCCTTCTGAAATTTGTAAAACCATTTTTTTCCATCTTATTACACGTGGGGCACCATAATGCCAAGCATTAGGATATATACATCCCATTGGGTTGAACTGATAGCATAAAGAAAGGAATGTAGTAGGAAATCCACAAAATCTGCGCAATTCTTCTCTTCATTCTAATTTGGGTAGAGGCAGAAATCTACTTTCAGTCACTAGCAAGGGATTACTGGGAGACAAGCTCAGATGTCTACAATTGGCAGATATCAGTCTGAACTCATGGAAGTAAGTGACTTTGGGCAATCAGACCTGGGTATGTGTTGGTAGATGATACCTTTGAATAATGTAGAAGTCTTTGCTGAGTTAAATAGATTTCACACCACACAGAGGTGAAATCATTCAAAGACATTGCTGATCTTTATTGATGAAAGAAATGCCTGGCAGAAATGATGGACATCCACTTTGTCTCTTAATTGAATTGTTTCACCAGATTGCATGCTTCCATTCTTTACCTCTTGTAGTCAACTGTACTTATCAAAATGTGCATATCAGGAAATGGATGTATCTGTAACCTCTTGTCCATAATATGGTGGGTTTAAAGATAAACGTGAACCTAACATTCCACTTTTTAAGATGTACAAGCTGAAAGTTCCTTGCAGTTGAAAGGGGAAACAGCAGCATATTGTCTTGTTTAGAAATTAGCTATTGCTACTACTACTATTTCCTCCAAGACCAATTAAAATGCTTTGGTTCTCTTAATCAACTCTTGTGCCAGCTGCAAACACTAGTTCTTCTCATCTGCATTCCAGTACTTCTCATCTCAAAATAAGCTATTGTTGTTCTGAACATGCACAGAGAGAAAAAGGAAAAGTATTTTCTTTAAGGTATCTAGTGACACTTTAAGGTATCTAGTGACATTTAAAGGTTGAAGACCAGGAAGTGAGCTAGCTGCATGTCACCCAGCCTGGATGCTGTACTTCACACCCTTTTCTCTAACACCTGGAGCTGAAGGACTAGCAGCAGACTGACAGCCAGAGTGGCGTGGCCTGGAGCCTCAGGCTTCAAGAGGGCTCTTCCTCACCCCTCCTTCTCACTTGGAAGACCAGGAGGAGGGCTAGCTGTGGGCTAGCCAGCTGGGGGATTTGTGGACCCAGCAACAGTGGTGTTTAGGCAATGTCATTGAGTACTATCTATTGTTATTTTTCTGTTTTCCTTATTGTCCCTTTTTCATCTGCTGATTATTGGGCACTGAATTCTTATTTTTCCATTGCTTCATGTATTTCTACTAATCTAATCCCTATTTGACCCCTTCCCATTTCTCAGCTCCCATTCTTCTGCTCACTCTGGAACTGTCACTCCGCCGCTTCAAAAGCAACTGCAATTCATGATTTTTTTTCATTCCAATTAATTTCATCTCCTTGCTCTTACTGAGACCTGGCTCCCGGCCCATGATACTGCTACCTCTGCTGCCCTCTCTTTTGGCGGTCTTTCTTTCACCCATACTAGCCACCCTGAGGGTAGAGGAGGAGGCATCGGTATCTTGCTCTCCAACTCTTGCCAGTTTCTCTTTCCCCCCCAGCTATTGTTTCTCTTTGTTTGACTCTCATTCCATTAGATTCTTTTTTCCTTTACAACTCCAGGTTGCAGTCATTCATCGCCCTTCTGGTTCTGCTACCAAATTCCTGTCAGACTTTGAATCTTGGCTGACAATTTTTCTATCAGATACAGTACCCACATTGATCTTAGGTGACTTTAACATCCACCTGGATGACCCCAATAATCCCCCAACATCTCACTTCAGCTCCCTTCTAACTTTTTTCAACCTTCAACCTCATTCCAACTCTTCAACCCATTCTCTTGGTCACTACCTTGACTTAGTTCTTGCTGCCAAGTATGTCATTTCTGACTACTTGGCATCTGATTTTCCATTATCTGATCATCATTTAATATCTTTTACTCTTACCTATATGCCACCTCCTCGTCTACTGCTCAACACTATTTTTGTGATCTTCAGTCTATTAACTGTGATCTTCTCAGTCAGTCCTTGGATCTCTTCTATATCTTTTGGGGACCCCGCTGACACAGCGATGTTTTTATTTAACTACACTCTTTCTTCAACTCTTGACAGCTTTGCCCTGGTATCTGTTCTCATGTCCTCCTCTATGAACAGGCCTCAGCCCTGGCTTACTCCCATAGTTAGGTTCCTCCGGTCCTGCTCTCAAGCAGCCAAATGTCTTTGGAAAAAGTCCAAGGAGTGGGTCGATTGTATTCATTATAAATTTGTTCTTTTATCCTTCACACATGCCTTGTCCATGGCAAAACAGAACTTCTTTAAATTATTGATCTGCGTCAATGAGAGATGCCTGCAGAGTTTGTTTTCCTGCTTCAACACCTTGCTAAAACCTCCCGCTCTCCCTGTTTCTTCATTCTTTTCTTCTACCGACTTTGCTACCTACTTTATCACTAAGATCACTACTATCAGATAGTTCCTCCTAATTTGTCTTCCCCCACTAATCTTCTGAAACCTTCAACTAATCAATTGTCTGAGTTTCCTCTTGTTTCTCTGGATGAACTCTCTACCCTGTACTCTTCCAAACCTACAACTTGTTCTCTTGATCCAATTCCCTCTCATATCTTAATCTCTATAGCCCCTTCCTTCCTTCCTTCCTTCCTTCCTTCCTTCTTCCTTCCTTCCTTCTTCCTTCCTTCCTTCCTTCCTTCCTTCCTTCCTTCCTTCCTTCCTTCCCCTCTTTCTATCTTTAACCTCTCTCTTTCTACAGGTTCTTTTCCCTCTGACTTTAAACATGCTCTTTTTCTCCCTATCTTGAAAAAAAATCTTCTCTTGAACCCTCTTCTCTTTCCAGCTATCGTCCAATCTCTCTTCTCCCTTTTCTTTCTAAGGTTTTGGAATGGGTTTATTCTCACTGTCTTGAGTTTCTCAAAGCCAACTCCATCCTTGTTCACTTTTAGTCCAGTTTCTGCCCACGGCACTCTACTGAGATGGCCCTCACAAAGATCACCAATGATCTCTTATGGGCCAAGGCGAATGGCCTTTATTCTGTGCTTATTCTCCTCGATTTATCAGTGGCATTTGACACAGTGGATCACTGTCTTTTAGTCGACATATTTTCTGGCATCGGGTTCTCAAACTCCGTTCTTGATTGGTTTAAATCTTACCTGTCAGATAGATCTTTTGCAGTGGTCACAGGTGGTCAGACTTTGTCCCCTGTTCCCTTATCTGTTGGAGTTCCCCAAGGCTATGTTTTAGGTCCCCTACTCTTCTCTCTTTACACATTGTCTCTAGGAAAACTTATCAGCATTTTTGGTTTATCCCAGGGGTAGGCAACCTTTCCCCTTTAAGGGGTGAGGGACTTCAGCTCCCAGAATCCCAGGAGCTATTGGCCAACATGGGACTATTGGCCAACATGGCTGAGGCTTCTGGGAGCTGAAGTCCCTTAGCCCTTAAAGGGGAAAGGTTGCCTACCCCTGGGATAAATAAAGGAAGTTCATAGAATCATAGAATCATAGAGTTGGAAGAGACCACAAGGGCCATCCAGTCCAACCCCCTGCTATGCAGGAACTCCCAATCAAAGCATCCCTGACAGATGGCCATCCAGCCTCTGCTTAAAGACCTCCAAGGAAGGAAGGGGAAAGGTTGCCTACCCCTGGTTTATCCTATCATCTGTACACCGATGATACTCAACTGTATCTTTCCACCCCTGATCTATTTCTAGGGCTTGAACAGCAAGTTTCTTCCTGTCTTGCAGCTGTCTCTCTGTGGATGTGTCATTGATTTGAAGCTCAACACATCCAAGATGAAGCTTCTTGTCTTTCCACCTAAGTCCTCCCTCCAATTCTCTTTCTCTGTTTCTATTGACAACACCTCTATTCATCTGGTTCAGGAAGCCCACAGTCTCGGTTTCACTTTTGACTCCTCTCTGTCTTTTATCCCCCATATCCAGGCCACAGCCAAAGCCTGCAGATTCTTCCTTTACAATATTGCCAAAATGTATCCTTTTCTTTCGGCTTCCACTGCCAAGACTGGTCCACGCTTTGGTGGTCTCCCGATTAGACTAGTGAAACCTCCTTCTAGCAGGACTTCCCCTCTCTCATCTTCACCCTTTAATTTTTGTTCAGCATTCAGTGCCATGCATCATTACTTCTGCTCACCACTTTGACCATATTTCCCCTTTGCTATCTTCTCTTCACTGGCTCCCCTTTCCCTTCTGTATCCAATATAAGCTTCGGTTGCTAACTTTCAAAGTCCTGCATGGGCTAGCTCTCCTTTACCTATTTGAACTTCTCTCTCCTTACACCCCCACCTGTACCCTCCATTCTAGTACTCAAGGCCTGCTGTCCCAACCTAGGATCTCCACTGCTCCATCGTGGATTCATCCCTTCTCGCTTGCTGCCCCTCACTCCTGGAACCTTCTTCCCCTTCGAACATGGGTCATTACTTCTTTGTCAGCTTTTAAAACTGTTCAGGGAGGCATTCCCAGGCACTTTCTAATATACATATATTCTTTTGTTATTTGGGCAGACAGTGGATCTTCTTGTTTAATTGTTTTTAATTGTTCCCTGCTTTTAATTAATTTTTATTTTACCTATTGTTTTTGTATTTTTAGATTGTACGTCTTTGGCAGGTTTTTATTATTTTAATGTTTTGATTATCTCTTTGTACAGTGCTGTGTACATTGACAGCGCTTTAGAAATAATAATAATAGTGACACTTTAAATGTTAGCAAATTTATTTGCTTGGTATAAACCAGAGAAAGGCAACAGTTTTGGTGCCAAAGTTTGTTAACTGGCAGTAGGTTGTGGGTCAGGAGCTATGTGTTAGTGTTAGTATCATCTATTAAATCTATATGTCCACCATAGCCCACCAAACTAGAGTTGCCAGGTGAAATAAGAGACAGGGCTTCTATCTCAAGAGTGAATTTCAGCAAGTGTTGCTTGCATGACAAATTATGGTCCAAAACACACTGCAGAAATAATCCAGTTTATGGCTGCTTTAACTCCCCTAGCTTAATGCTAGGGAAGTATGGGAACTGTAGTTTTGTGAGACATTTAGCCTTCACTGTCAGAGAGTTCAGGTGCCACAATAAACTATAATTCCCAGGATTCCCTAGCACTGAGCCAGGGCAGTTAAAGCAGTCTCAAACTGGATTATTTCTGCAGTGTGTTTTGAACCTATATCTTCTGAATCTCATTCTACACAACAATTCAGGGAACAAGAGCCCTATCCTTTACTTCACCTGACAACCCTACAACAAACAAACCCTACAACAAACAGTTGATTCCTTGGACTTTTCTGGAAGGTTGCATTGGAGGTGTCTCAGAACTGCAGGTGTCCTTCACACCTTGCTTTGCTCATGTGTAGTATAAACGTCTATGCACTGCCATCCAATTCATCAGTGACATGAAGTGTTATCCTGAGTTGCATGCTTAGGGCTGGAGAGTAAAAGGTCAGAGGGAAATATAATACAGAAAGTAAAGATCATGAAAACTGCATTATTGATAGTGACCATTCACAGAAGACTAGTTGACAGTACAAACATTTTACATTAGTATATCTAACAGCTCAGAATAACAGAAGAAACCCGGAGTCCATTAAAGATTATAAAATTGTTTGTCTTTGGTCTCATCTGCACTGCAGAATTAACACAGTTCAACAACTTTAGCTATCATGGCTCAATGCTATGGAATTCTGGGATTTGTAGTTAATTGGGGCACCAGAGATCTCTGACAGAGAAGGCTAAATATCTCAAAAATTACAAATCCCAGAATTCTGCAGCATTGAGCCATGACAGCTAAAATGTTTTCAAATTGCATTATTTATGCACTGCAGATGCAGCTCTTAAGATTTCACAACACTGTTGTTGTCTGGTATAAAAAACCAGTATGGTCACCCCTTTGGAAAGAAGGAAAAACTTTGAACTGCCCATATGAACTGCTCCTTTTCAATCTTCTGTGAATAAGGGAGATGCAGGTTTGAACCATGTATCACAAATAATGCATTTCTACATTTGCACAATGCTGGAAAATAGCAGCAGGTTGGGAGTGGAGAGAACAGCAACCATCTCACTATTTCAATAGATTAGAAATAACAGTCCATAGAATAAAGTAGTACATTGCACAGATGCAAGAAGATCAATATTTTACCAGTTTTGGCTATTGTCAGTTTATTTACCCATGGAAAGTCTGTGGAAGTGATATCTTTCAATATAGGTATTAATTTGAAATTGATTGAAGACATTTTCACTTTTGTGCTTTATGCTGCTTATATATCTTAGCAAAGATTCATGAGTCTGTCATCCCAATGAGTATAACTGCTATCTTCTTTGGCTGCCAGATGTACAATTTTGAGAAAGACCTGCTGCAAGATGTCTTTGTTGTTCAGTCATACAAAACCTATTAATAAGCATACACACGTCAATAAGATAAACAATATCATCTCTTTGAAGCCAAGTCATTACTAGCTTTCACACTATCAGCATTTGACCAAGTTCTAACAGATGGAGAAGGCAAAGCATTGAGAAAGAGATTGCCTCTGTATAATGTGGCAATGAGAACAAAATGATGATATCCTTTACATTTACCACACATATAAATAATGGAAGTTGCTCCCAAAGTCCAGCCATCCCAAAACTGAAGCCATAGACACCACGTATATTTGAAGCAACACTGTACAGCTTAATCTTAAAGGCTGTATCTCTGCTTGGCATATTAATACATATTTATTAAAATGGATTGTCACAGAGACATTTTTCATTTGCATTAATACAGCTGAATTGCAGACACTATCAACAATGACCTCATTTTTCACTATAATCATATCAAAGATGTTGAATGGACAGAGGAGCTTGCTTATGTGTATATAAAGATTTTGTCCATTTCTATGAATATTTTGATACCTGTTTACCCCATTTTTTTT
>CM034706.1:182146721-182159627 GCA_020142125.1 Phrynosoma platyrhinos | reverse complement strand
GAGGCGAGTGAAAAAGCTTCTCAAAGGGACGCCATGCCAACCCGGAAGTACCCCATTTTAATTTCATATTGCAGGTAAAATATAAAGCAAACATGGTGATTACACAATATAAGATGACAAAAACAGAATTATTAGTATGTGAGAAGGAGAGCTGAGCAGGACTGTTGATAACAGGGTGGCTTGAGATCTCTCATTTATAGGACCACTTTAAGCTTAACTTAACTTAACTTAACACTTGAAGTCATGGGGGAAAAGATGGAATATAAATTAAATCAATCAATCAAGGTCAATTAATTAAATACCCTCGCCCAAAGGTCCATTCACTCAGCATGCTGCTTTTCATATTGGCCAAACAACCAATATTGTGAAATCTCACAACCACAGGCAATAGCAGTCATGCCTGTTGTCTTCCAGGAAATGATACTCAAATAACATATTACTTTTTATCTTTATCTACCAGCATACTTGCTCTGATCACAGGTGTTTTGTTCATCACTTACTTTTGAAAGGGGGGGGGACTTTGTCAACGGGCAATTCCTGTGTATGCTGACTTCCTCCAGTCGCTGCCCTCAACAAAATACACATGAGGTAATAATAATAATAATAATTTTATTTATAGCCCGCCCCTCTGCCCAACAATCGAGGTGGGTTACAGTGACAACAAGAACAGTGACAATAAGAAGGGCTAAATGGAAGAAACACCCACTACATCTAGTTTTCAACTTCAGTTTTTACACAGAGCAGAGAAAATTGAAATGGAAATCAGCTAGGGTAAACTGAGCAGGACACAGAAGCTAGCCATATGACCCCAAGAAAAACCTTCTAGGATTAAATGTTTGTAGTAGATCTCGGCATGGTGAAGAAACCATTTAAAAAACAACCTCCAGAAAGAGGGTCAGCTATGTAACATTAACACAATCTTAACTCACTGTCTTAAGTGAGAAGAGTAGAAAGGGATGTCAAATACATAGTTTAAATGATACTAAGCTTGCATTCAGATATTATGATTGATAGTTATTGATAGCTAAACATATTTTCCATTTATGTTCATAAGGGCTGTGCATTGGACTCCTAGTTCTGTTGAGAATCCAGTTTGGCAGTTGAGATCTGGACTTGATTTAGTTCAGATCAATAAGGATTCAATCTGATCTGCTCTGGGCTCTGAATCCAAATCAAGGAATGGGGGAGGGGTGGCCAGTCTTCCCCCATTAAATTGCATTAGAAAATCAAAATGACCATATTTTTTCTTACAACTGTGCAAAATTTGGTGATATGATAGATCCTAAGGAGCAAATTAACCCAGAAAAATGTTAAATAGGCAGCTTCAGGGGCCCTCCAGCCCTCCCAACTAAAAACAAACAAACAGTTGATTCTTTATTCTTAGCAATTTATGCACCTTCTGTCCCAGCACTGCCCCGGCTACCATTGATACAAATGCCTATGGCACTTAGAACATCTCCAATGCATTTAAGAATTGCATCAAAAAAAGAACAAAGGCAGTTGGGTACCCGGTGTGCCAGTGCCAATGCAATTGCTTGGCAGAGGTAGACAAGCAGTGTCAGAGTATCAGCTTTGAGATATTTCTTGCTTCTTGACAAGGTGACAAGAGTAGCACATCAGATAGCTAAGTCTTATACAATTTAACTAATGGTCAGATGTGGCTGTTTCTTTCTGCTCATCCTTTTCTGAATTGCTGAATTCATACTGAATACAATTGATTATACTTAACATTATCATTCTGTTACTATTTAACAATAGGGATTATTATAATTTGACATTTACTCATAAAGTATATTCATGGCTTCAGACTGCAGTAACTGAAGGATCTTATACACCAAATTCGGATATTTGTTTGAGGAAAGTTTGGCACACCCATGCCAGCAGGGATGGATGAATTCATCCACAGCACAACTCAATTTATTTTGTTTTAAAAAGTGCAGTTCTTTTTGTGAACATTGTGTGTGTGTGTGTGGGGGGAATCTCCAGTTTTTTTGTGTGAATATCATGAGGAAAAAATCCATCTTGATAAGTTTCTTCTGAACTGAACAGAACTCTTTACATATAATGAGTAGTAGGGAGCAACATGTGAAAGAAACCTTTTGCTATTTGCACCAGAGCTGTCCTCCCCAGAGAAACATGCCAAGTTTGATTTATATTTGAGCATTTACATATTCTTATTATTTTATTATTGTTCTTTTTAACTCTTTATTTTTATTTACTAAACTACCTGGAAAACATTCTCTTATACGCTATCCTATAAATAATGCTAGTGGTACAGCTACTAAACATGGTAAATTAAAATGGAATTAAATATGATTTGTTTAATTATTTATTGAATTCATGCCCTGCCTTTCTTCCAAGATGGGGTTCAAGGCAACTTGCAATAATTTTAAAAAGAGCAAGCTAAAATATTAATTTAATATTAATACTTTTAAATATCCTTTTGTACATCTTCAAAGAGAAAAAATACTGTACTGAATCTGACATGGAGGCTGCATCCACACTGCAGAAATAATCCAGGTTTTAATTGTCATGGCTCAGTGCTATAGAATTTTGAGATTTGTAGTTTTGTGATCTATTTAGCCTTCTCTGATGGACAGCTCTGGTGCCACAACAAACTACAAATTCCAGAATTCCATAAGCAGTGTCAAACAGCATTAATTCTGCAGTGTGGCAGCACCTTGAGTTTGAATTTGGTCTGATTCACCAGTGCACACTTCCATTCTCTTCATCCTCCTTTTAATCTTCCATTTTACACATAAGATGGCTCTTCCTTTGAGAAGAAAATGCTACTTGCTCCTGAAGGTACATTTCATTGAGGTTGGATTGCAAAATGACATACAATAATTTCACTATATTTTTTGTAAAGGATATAATATAAACTCTCTCTAATCTTAAGTATTTCTGTTCAATGAGCGATTGAGTTCTTAGATTTTTTTTTGAGCAGCAGTAAACATGCTTTGTTGCAGAGTGTCAGTTTCTAGGGTTATTTGAGATCATGGAACATTTTATACAATTTATAGACATCCCGTTATCTAACATAAAAAAATGCTCAAAAAGATAGCCCAGTTTTTGCTCTTCTGCCTTTAGTAACATCATGTGTACATATGTTTAATTTTGATTTGACATTTCAATAAAATTCTAATGGCTAAAAATATGGATAATGGTTTTAGAATGCCATGGTATAGTAGTGGTTGCAGAATAAGGACAGTAATGATTGCACACTTAGCTCATTCACATACATGTCATAGCCCTATAATATGTCATTTAAGATACATTGACCAAAAGTAACACAACTATAAAGCAATTTCCATCTAACAAGGCTGTTTAGTATCTAATTATAATAATCAAATGTCATTTAATTAAAACATTTCTCCTAAGTGGGTCTTTGCTGCCTCACATTAGCTAGTTCATTTGGATTATTGCATATTGTTTCTATCAATGAAATCATGCATAGTTGGAATAAACTTCTGAATCTAAATGAGTTTCAATTTTGCCACATGCTGCAAAAGCACACATCAATTAGCTAGTGACTTCAATGATGCATTTTCCCTAACATAACTTGCAACTCGATTGTTGGGCAGAGAGGCGGGCTATAAATAAAAAATTATTATTATTATTATTATTATTACTTGTCATTGAAGATGTCAATGCTGCAACAGTTCATTATCATTGACTATATCAGGTATCAGTATGCAAAGGGATCTTGTAGAACCTTTGAGTCTAAGGGCCTGTACAGACTGCCAGATATAATGCAGCTTGAGGCCACTTTAACTGCCCTGGCTCAGTGCTAGGGAATCATGGGAACTGTAGTTTATTTGGCACCAGAGCTTTCTGACAGAGAAGGCTCAATGTCTCAGAAAAAACTACAATTCCCATGATTTCCTAGCATTGAGCCAGGACAATTAAAGTGACCTCAAGCTGGATTATTTCTAGTAGTCTGTACAGGCCCTAACTGAAAGAAATGGGTAGCATGAGCTTTCATAAACTTGAGCCTACCTCCTCAGATGCATGAAGTGGAGTGGAGAGTTGAGAGACAGAGCTACAGAAGCTCTTTATGTGTGAGAATGTCAATTGACATTCAAAACCTTGTGGGTATGGAGATGAGGTGACAAGTTCAGTTTGAATGATGGTCGTTGGGGGACAAAGGCAAGAGAAAAGATGTTCTCTAAGCCAAGGAGAGTAGATAACCATATGAATGAGCATTGGGATGTAGTAAGGAAATCAGAGAGGAAATGTAATGTATCAAGGGTGCCCCAGAAAGTGTTGAAGTGTGTGTAATGTACCAGGAAACCATTACCTCTGTTCAACCCACTACTGATGGGTTGTAGTCTATGGATACATTCCAGTTCTCCTATTTCTCTTTCCAGTTTTCCTTTGTAGTTCTTTTATTCAAGCACCACTGTTCTGAGAGACAGAACTGTTTTCATTAGTGGCATCAGAGGTCTTCTTCATGTTTAAAAACTATTTATACTTCTGGGCTTTTCCTAGGTTTTCAAATTATATTTACACATTTTAATTGGTCTGACTGCCATGTTTAAAGATAACAACAACAACAACAACAACAACAGTGCATTAAGGTACTTAACAGCCAGGAATACAAATTATTCTAGTAAAAGTTGAAACAAAATCAGTCTGACTAATTCTTATATTTATTATCTAATAAATTTGTTGAAGACTTTGAGCTTCACTTGTTACATGTTCTAGTCAAATTATAAACTTCAATAGCATTTTGCAGTGTGCCTGAGGGGTAAAGCACAACCAGAGAATGGCTGGCTATAGGACCATATTGCTGTGGTAAAGTGGAGATTTACATGTAAAAATTCTCAACTTCAATTTCCAGCATCTACAGGGAGGACAGGGAATGTCTCTTGTCCAAAATTCTAAAGAGCCACTGGTAAGTCAAAGCAGACAGAACATAACTAGATAAAGCACCAGTGTGATTTAGTATAAAACAACTTCTTTTTAATCCAACTTTAGCCTGAGTATGGGGGGAAGCACACCAGGGCATCGGGGATGCCCTGGGACAGAACGCCATGGGACCACAGCCTCCGCACTGCGGCGCTCCGGCGGCGTCCCTGAAAGGAGCGCAAAAATAGCGCTCCTTTCAGAAATCAGGGAAAGTGCGCCCTAAACACGTAGGGTGCACTTTCCCTGACTTTTCCGCCGCAGCGCGTGCGGTCGCTGCAGCGGGAGGTTGCCCTGGGAGCGCCAGCCGTGTGGAGGGCTGGCAGCTCTGAGGGCAACCTCGGGAGGAGGAAGGGGCGCCGCTCGTGCGGCTGCCCCTCCTCTTCCCTGCCTCGAAGACGACTGTATTAGTCATCTGCCGAGGCCCTATGTAATCCTGCTTCTTGACACAACCAATGCACTAATGTCTTTTAAAAGCAAGGTTATTACAGTGCAACCACAACAGTAGTGTGTCAGTTTCCTTATGCAGCCTACATTAGTACCTAAAATATTCATATTTTCTGCCAATAAATACCAAGTCAATCATGGGATATGTACACTAGTCTACATCAGCTGTAATTTTCCTCTGTATTTTGCATGTCTTTAGTGGGGAAAGCATTAGCATTTCTCAGTGCTTGTGCATATCTTATCAGAACTACTTTGATGGGAAGGGTGAAAATATTTTTAAAAGACTTTTGTGTATTTTACAGAAAAAAAATCATAGGAAAGACTTACAAACATATTAAGTTACAAAACCTGATTAGGCAATTGGTCTGTCAAGGCTAGTGTGATTTCAAAGAGAATGAAAAAAGGGGTTAGATATTTATGAAAGGTAATACAATCTGTACCAAGGATATCAAAAATGTTTATCTGCGATTTACATTGCAATAGATCAATCATGTACCATGTACATTATAACTTCCATGAAAAAACATAAAATGCACACAATAAGGACAAAGGTCCAGTGTTCCTTAGGAATAATAATCAGTTTCTGCAACTGCAAAAGTCCTTAAAGGGCCAAGCCTGTGCCAGAGACTTGATTGTCCTTGGTAAATAATCACATTATATTTTTCTGGCAGAAATTTTGTGATTTCAATCCCAAGTAGTCACCTGCCAGATGTGTTTTGACCTGGAGTCTTCTTCAGTGGCTGAGGGCCCTATAAGTATCCTGGCACAAGGAATTATAAACAGATGACAGTACTTATAGTCCACTTCTTATCACAATAAGCCAGTGGTAGGCAACCTTTCCCCTTTAAGGGCCGAGAGACTTCAGCTCCCAGAATCCCAGGAGCTATTGGCCAACATGACACTATTGGCCAACATGGCTGAGGCTTCTGGGAGCTGAAGTCCCTCGGCCCTTAAAAGGGAAAGGTTGCCTACCCCTGCAATAAGCATTAGCGATATAAAATTATAGACAATATACAACTTACTACTAATGTAGCAAAACAATATATGGAATGAATACAATTCAGAAAATTCAAAAGGTCCAACTCCTGAGGACATTCAGTCCTCACACCAACAATCCCAATATTAAGGTCTTTCAGAAGCTGGTGATGCAGGACATCCAGAAGTTGGATGCTCACCCCACCCCCCATGGGTATGGACAAGCATTGAAAAAGAGGCCTTAAGGTCCTTAATGAACAGAGGAGGCATTGTCATCAAACCAGCAGATAAGGGAAGGGCAATAATAATTATGGACAGAAAAGAATTTATAATGGAGGCACACAGGCAGTTAACAACATGCATTATAAACTTTGTGAAAATAATCCCACAACCATTGTCAAAAAGGAGATTTTTACCATTATAAATGGAGCTTTACTTTCAGGATACTTTCAGGTATCCAAATCCACTCATAAATATCTATTGGAATCAGATGAAAGGGTACCCCAATTTTATCTTCTTCCAAAAATACACAAAGCAACTTATCCTGTACCTGGATGCGCCATTGTCTCTGTATGTGGATCCATTTTGGATCACCTATCATGTTATATTGCTTTTAACTTCTGTATCTTCTGTTTTTTAATTGATGTAACCCGCCTCGATTGCTCCGCAGAGGGGCGGGCTATAAATAAAATTTATTATTATTATTATTATTATTATTATTATTATTATTATTATTATTATTATATTGATTCTTTTAAAAAAAAAACAATGATTCCTAATATAGAATCATACATTAAGGACACTACTGATTTTTTTAATTTTGTTGGTGACATCAAATTGGATTCATTTTTCAACATACTGGTCACCTTAGATGTTAAATCCTTATATACTAACATACCACAGAATGAAGCCATTCCAATAATAAAAGAAAAAATACACACAGAAAAAACTCTGCAGACCCTCCCACTGGTTTCCTCATTTCTTTGATTGGGGTAATATTGACTAGCAGTTATTTTCAGTTTATGGATAAATATTATTGGCAAATATCTGGCACAGCAATGGGAGGCAAATTTCCCCCTGAACTGACTAACATCTATATGGATTGGTTTGAAGAAACCGATATTTTACATTCACACAATCTATATAGGAGCCATATCAGCAGGTTTAAAAGATATTTGGATGACTTTTTTAAAAAAAAATTGGAATGGTACTGATAAAGAATCATTAGATTTCAACAGTATCTTAATTCCATTCACAACAGTATCAAAACTGATATGACCTCTGATCATAGGGAAATACATTTCCTGGATATAATCATTTCCAAGGAAAGCAAGTTTTTACTCACTGACACAGAAAATCCATTGATGTCAATTCTTTTCTTTTATAGTTATCACCCCATTAGTCTTAAAAAGAACCTCCCTTATTCTCAAATGTTGAGAATTAGGCACAATTGTAGCTCTTTATCTCCCTTTTCCAAACAGTCTCATGTTAAAATCAGATTTTTTTGGACAGAAGATATCCTCTTAAAGTCATAAAACAAACATTGTATAAAGCAGCTAATATGAATAGAAGTGTCCTTTTGAGAAACAAGAATAAGGTAGACAAGACAGACAGAATGGTAACTGCATTAAACCATGACTGTCAGATAACCCAAATCAGGAAGATTATTATGAAACACTGGTTCCTTTTGAAAGACATCCCTAGATGCAGAGAAGCACCCTTAATTACTACCAAAAGAGCAACAAATCTGAGAGATTTGTTAGTGCATAATAAGTTAAAACAGCCAGTGAGATCCGTTAATTTGGTAACAGGTACCAAAAAGCCCACAGGACAATTCCCCTGTGGAAATTGCATGGTGTGCAACAATTGTTGTAAGTTAACAACATTTAGGAACCCCATTAACCAAAAAGAGTACCACCTTAAGAGTTTTTTAACTTTTAATTCCAGTGAGGTTATCAATGTTATATAATGCCCTTGCAATTTACTTTATGTTGGAATGAGCACCAGAAAAATCAAAACCAGAATTTGTGAACACAAAAGCTGTATTAAAAATAAGAGAATGCATGCACCACTGGACAAACATTTCCTGGAATTAAAACATGATATCAAAGATATCAAAATTTTGGTATGTGGAACAAATTACTATCCCAAGTGCAATAAGATATAGAGCATTGAGTAGGAGGGATACTTACTGGATACATCAATTGGGCAGTTCAATCCCCTCAGGCCATAATGAGGAGACAATGCCTCCTCCTATGGTTGGACATGACTTGACAACCTTGTAATTGGGGAATACCTTTACCTTTATCTTTACCTTTACCTTTATGAATTATATACTATTGTTTGCACTCGGTGTATATAAACAACCCATGAAAAAATGTGTGTTAAAGAATTTTTTCAATTATGCATTTATATTATAGAAACTGATTGTAAACATTATTTTTATTTGTTGCCATTGTTGTAATAGAAAATACATTATGGTATTAGTTTTTTTTTCCTGTATGGACATTGAAAATAGATATATTGGCTATGGTTCTTTTTTCAAAAGAATCCAAAAAAAGTCAGCTATATGGCCACTTTAACTGTCCTGGCTCAATGCTAGGGAATCATGGGAATTGTAGTTTTTTCTGAGACATTGAGCCTTCTCTGTCAGAGAGCTCTGGTGCCACAATAAACTACAGTTCCCATGATTCCCTAGCACTGACCCAGAGCAGTTAAAGTAGTTTCAAGCTGGATTATTTCTGGCAGTCTTTACAGGCCCAAAGTCTTGTCAGAACCAGGACCTTTTTTGGTTTACTTAATTTTCTCTGCAACACCAGGTGTTACATATGTCCTTTTAAGACCTTACATTCATCTACTAAGGCTAAGCATTACTCTGATACATAGGAGTGAAGTTGGTGAATTCTCTGGATTGTATTCGTTCCATATATTGTTTTGCTACATTAGTAGTAAGTTCTATATTGTCTATAATTTTATATCTTGTATCTCTAGTACTCATTGGGATAAGAAGTGGACTATGACTATTGTCATTTATTTATAACTCCTTGTGGACAGGATACTTATAGAGCCCTCAGCCACTGAAGAAGACTCCAGGTCAAAACACATCTGGCTGGTGGCTACTTGGAATTGAAATCACAGAATTTCTGCCAGAAAAATATAATGGAGCATTTACCAAGACAATCAAGTCTCTGGCAGAGGCTTGGTCCTTTAAGGACTTTTCCAGTTGCAGAAACTGATTATTATTCCTAAAGAACACTGGACCTTTGTCCTTATTGTATGCATTTTATGTTTTTTCAGGGAAGTTATAATGTACATGGTATATGATTGATCTGTTGCAATCTGAACAATAGATAAACATTTTTGATATCCTTGGTGCAGAATATATTACCTTTCATAAATACCTAACCTCTTTTTTCATTCTCTATCAAGCCTAGTGCCATCTACACTGAGGAGTAGTAGTTAACTGGTGTTTCTGGTAGAGTTCCCCCCAATCTTGATTATATGGTGATTCTGAAATACTGTATCATTGAATACTGATAACTGAAATTGAGTCTCTGCACATGAGCCACCGTGACTTAGAGGTTAAGACACCAGTTCTGAAGATCATAAGGTTGGAAAGTTGGCAGTTCAAGACTCAAGTGCCATGTGATGGGGCAAGCTCCTGTCACTAGTCTCAGCTTCTGCCAACCTAGCAGTTCAAAAGCATGCAAATGCAAGTAGATAAATAGGTACCACTTGGGTAGGAAGATAACAGCATTTTGTGAAGTCATGCTGACCATATGATCACTGGAGTCATCTTTAAACAATGCTGGATCTTTAACTTAGTAATGGAGATGAGCACAGCCCCCTACTGTCAGTTATGACTAGACATTCATGTCAAGAGGAAACCTTTACCTTTACCTTTACATAGAGGAATAGTCTGTTTCACTACTGTCTTGGATTTGTAATTTCAAAAAGAAGTTGCAGTGAATAAATAAAATGGAAGTGCAATAATGAAATTTGCATGCATTCATGACTTACATGTTGGCTACACTCATAATGAAAGTTGTCCAGTTCATTAAACAGTTTCCAACACTAACATTTAAACAACATATCTTCGAGACCACCTTCTCCCATATAATTCCATACGATCCACCCCGAGCACTTAGGTCCTCTGGGATGAATCTATTACAGGTGAAAAATTATAGACTATCAGCAACTTCCCAGAGGGCCTTTTTGATGACCACTCCCAGATTATAGAATGGCCTGCTAGACGAGATCCATCATATGATGATCTTAGACAGCTTTAAAAGGGCTGTTGAGATGGATCTCTTCTGGCAGGCCTTTCCAGACTTGTCTTCCAGCAATAAGAAGCCTGTCCAATCTGTATCTCCTTTCCTCCCTCCCCATTTAGTCACCATAAACAGCCATCTCTGTTTTTTTGTTATTGTAAACTGTTGGCATCTGCCCAAATTTTAAATGTTGTTTTTAATTTGATAATTGTTTAATGACTTTTTAAGGGATGGGATGGTTGGGTTTGGGTTTGATTTTTTACTGTACTGTAATTTATGCTGGATTGCTATGCAGAGGGACAGGGTACAAATAAATTATTATTATTATTATTATTATTATTATTATTATTATTATTAAGTGGAGTTATCATAAATTGGTTAATACAGTCCCACTCTCTCTGTGACTCCATGTTAGAGATTGTTTGTGGGAGAAATGAGTAGGAGAAGACATATGTGTATAAATGATGCATGATGTGAACAAAGTGGACAGGTCTCGCCAGCTCTCTCATAATTTTAAAAGTCAAGATCATCCACTGAGACAGACTGGGATGAGATTCAGGGCAGGTACTTTTCCACATAGCACATAATGAAACTGTTGAATTTGCTACCAGAATATGTAGTAATGGACATAGCTTGGGTGCCTTTAGAAGAGATAACACAGATTCTCTTTGGATATATTGATCAATTGCTACTAAAGAAAATGTTAACTGTTGACTACCAACAGCTGGGAACCACAAGGTCATCTTTGTGGTCTGCTTGTTGCCATTCCCTAGCATTGGTTGTATTGTTTTGTAAGTTGTCTCGAGTCCCGTTGTAAGTTGGGAAAAGACAGGATATAACTGTTTTGGAGGGAAAGGGATATAATAAAATCATCACCATCATCATCTGGTTGGCCACTGTGTGATCAGAATGTTAGATTAGAGAAGCCTTTGGTCTGATCCAGCATGGTTTTTCTTACATTCCATTTTACACTGCATGTTTCTTGAAGGCATGTGAGAAAAAAGAACTAGTTTATCCCACTGCCATATAGTTTCTTGATAGGCAAACACCCTAATTTTCACAGTGGTTCAGAAAAGAGCTGAGGTATAGATGCCTATGGTTCATCTAGATGTATAAAACACATGTATTTTAGGAA
The DNA here is from genome assembly GCA_020142125.1 of Phrynosoma platyrhinos. Classification (NCBI taxonomy): domain Eukaryota; kingdom Metazoa; phylum Chordata; class Lepidosauria; order Squamata; family Phrynosomatidae; genus Phrynosoma; species Phrynosoma platyrhinos. Next base: position 182,147,891 of record CM034706.1, on the reverse strand, counting down.
CAAAGCAGAGGGATAGTCTTTGTGACTGCACTGAAGCAAATTAGTTCAAGGAAAATATTTTTGAGGTGACAGTATCTTGTTTAGATTGCAAATCTATTAAAAATGCAGAGAGAAAAGTTAAAATGAGAATATATATATATATATATATATATATATATATATATATGAGAGAGAGAGAGAGAGAGAGAGTGATGTAGGTTTTGAAATGATCAAACTAGTTTATTGGACAAATGTGCTGTCAGAATTTGTCATACTGTTGTACCAATTAATTCACAACATTATTTCCCCTGTCAATCTTGATCCAAACAAATATATTGTACAACACTATATCTTGGCAATTGGAATAAGATTATCAAGCATGCTCTGGGCATGATTTATTAGCTGAATGCAGGAGGGACAAATATGGAGTTTAGAGTCTAATACTTTATTATTCTGTATTCCTAAAAGATGTCAATTCTTAAACCTGTCTATAGTTTGGTCTCCTTATTGCTGTAGGCAGGATGGGATCTGCACATTGCCTCCAGCTAGGATATGTTTTTGGGGGATACATAATGTTTTAAACAGGGAACACAGGAACATGTCTACAAATCAATCTGTCTACTGCTTTAAAAATACCATTATGTTCATAGCAGTCCTAGTGCAAAGAGCTGAAAAAGAAGTGCCTGTTCCTTTGACATACTGTTAGATAATATGCATATTCTGAAAATTATCTGTAACATTTTTCCTATATGCACAGCTGTCAGTATCACTGCTAGCAACACAATCATAAGAACTTTCTGATGGTAAGAGCCATTTGACAGTGGAACAGACTACCTTGGAAGGTGAGGGACTCCTGCACTGCAAAGTTTTATTAGAGGTTAGGTGCCACCTGTCAGGGATGTTTTAGGTAAAGAGTCCTACATTGGCAGGCAGCTGAACTTGATAACTCTTGGAGTCCTTTCTATAATTGTGTCATCTATTTGCCTGGGAACTGGGTACAGTATAAATATTATATAAGTATGATCACAGAATTCTTACTCAATCCCAGATAGTGGAGGCTGGCTATGGGGAATGGAGGTCTTTTCTGGCTTCTAGTGATAGAGACCAGGAGGGATGAAATACTGTGATTGTATCCTGGCACATGGTACCAGTTGTTGAGTGGAGTAGGTAAAGCCTACTCCATCTCAGAAT
>CM034706.1:182136417-182146626 GCA_020142125.1 Phrynosoma platyrhinos | reverse complement strand
CCCCCCCCCCCCCGCTATCCCACACTGTTTTGTATGGAATAAGGGTAATTGGCTTTGGATGGGTCAATGAAGGGAGCAGTGAAAGTGAGCATCTCAGTTGCCTATTTGATGAAGAGGATGTCTCCAGACTTGCCTTTTTTGGGTCACAGGGCATGGGGGCAGGAAAGAAAATTAACCTGAGGCCAGCCTTTCCCCTGTATGTCATGGAGGGAGTTTCCTAGGAAGGTTTCCCTTCTTGATAGTTGGCTGGGTGCTAAACCAAAATGGTGGCTGGCACTCAGAGCTTCAGTGCTTTGCTCAGGGGTATCTGAGGAGGTGGTTAGGTCATTCCCGATAGTAGGTCTTAAAGTTAAAATTTGAATAGCTAATAACTGGACCTTCAATACCTGAATCTATTGTCTGGTTCATTATTCCTGAGTTGGTCAGCAGGCAGTACTTAAAAACCATGTGTATGCAAGGTTCCATGCCAAAACTAGATGTGCTAGCTTGCTTTTGGTATAACATTACAAATACTGCACCTTACAGTAGTTGTTGCCTTTCATGGTTGTCAAACAAGCAGGTTTCACTCATATGGGAAAAACAACTTGAGAAAGTAACATGGAACAAAGAAACATCAAGTGGAGGAAGGTTAAACATCATGTCCCCTTCTTCAATGAAAAATTTCTCATAAATGTAAAAAGATTTATACGACAGGATTCTATTATACACATTAGCATTTAATGTAATTTATTCCCTTCATTATCAATATCAAATCATCCAACTCTCCTGATTTGGAACTGATAGTCTTAATTAATCCTCTCATCCCACTTCTTGATAGCACAGGGGATATGAGAAGGGGGGTTCTTGTTTTTTCCAGTAGACTCAGGCAAAGTGCTACAGCCTTGTCCAGCTAATGTGTTTTCCTTAATTAATAATCCTTGCCATTCTGATCACACTCCAATGTTAGTTGGCCACATGTGTTCCAATTTTCATCTGTGAAATGGTGGGGTATGCAATATTTTAACTGATTCATTGTAGCTACAGTCCCAGGACAGCTGGACATATTATATATGAAAAATTCACAGGGTTACCAATCACCTGTATATTCATGTAGTGTACACTAACTTCCTTAATTCTCAAGCATTAAACATTCAATCTAGTTCTGTGTGGATATAACAAAATATGACTGATGTTCTGTTTCAGTACCCACACAGAATTAGACCTTCAATATAGACCTCCTATGATATTTTCACTTGCATAATTGTAAACAATGTCCTAAACCAAATAGTCCCAACTAGAGTAGATTCACTGAAACGACTGCTGAAGTAACTCAGTATTTGTGTAAATCCCACTGATTTAAATCCCAGTAAGTCTACTTTACTTGTGATAAAAATTGGATTTAGGCTAATGTTCCTAAATTTGAGTCACTAGTCATGTATAGTTGTTTTTTATTCTTATAAACAAAAATAGTCTGGGATAAAAAAAAGTCCTAGCAAATGTATTAATATTTGCCATTTGTATTTTCTTTTTTCCCCTCCCCCCTCCACACCAATCAATGTAATGTAATGTAATGGGATAAGATCCCCTGTCTCATTTGAGTCTCAGCAAATCATGCTACAATGCTGCAAAAGCATGCTCTGGTCATCTCTTTGTTCTCATTTAGGGGAAATCAGTATTTCTTTCATAGTGGGACATTGGAATCCTTTAGATTAAGGACATGGTACACAATCAAGATATCTATGACGTGTTTTGTTTTGCCTAATTTTATGTCATTTTGTGTTTTCTACCTCTGGGGTGTTGGACTGGAATATATTTGACACACCACTCTTTTAGACAATGAGGATTTTTATACCAAACAGTACATTGGAATTTTCATTTGGGGTCTGAAAATATTCCACCAATCACACAATGCAATTTTTTAAAATGCTACTATGTGGGGTTACTTTGCATGGTTACATGCAAAGCCCATGTCAAAAGACATCACACAGAGTGATCTGTATGCTTATAGCCATTCCAAATGTGACATTGCATTTTGCATGTACAATGGCAAAAACTGTTGCAATACTAAATCATTGGTGTAGAAACTACTGCAGCTCCATCCATTCACTTCCCAAACTGTATTTTTAATGTATTTATATATTTACTATTGATTAAAAAAGTTCTGTATGATTTTGCAAGTAGTCTACTGACCTTGATTCCTTTGTGTCTAAATGCTGTCTCACTCAGCTAAATGCCACTTCATTGAGTGGTTCTCAATTTTGTCCTTCATTCTCTTATAGGAAACTGGAGAATGACTTTCTCAGCAAATTCTTCTACAGAAGTGAGAATTCTATATGTGCAATACTCTAAACTCTTCCTTTTGTCCATTGCTAATGAAGTCATCTGAACCAGGATATGTGATCTGTCAACCCTCATTCGCTATTTAATATAAAAATAAAAAATTGGTCAAAGTGATTTTGTTCTGATGCCTGGTGCTGACACTACTTCAACTTCTGCCTTTTTATCATTCCTTTCATCTTTCACCAGTTTTGCCACTCAACTATTCTTTTTTCACCTGTCTTCTCTCTTGGATATGTTTATCCATTCCATTTCAACCCACGGGAGATTCTGATAGAATATTCAATACTTATGAAAATTAGCCTCCTTTTGTAAGCTTCTGTTTCTTTGAAGAAGGCAACAGTTGAATGATCCACATCACTCCAAGCACAACAAATGTGTGTGGACACATGTCAGTTTTTATCCTATGATGAAGAAGAGGTACCTGATCTCTGAACACCTGAGGTTTGGGATGGGTGCACTTTTCTTTATAGCAGTGCAAAAATCCCCACCAAAATATATATACAATAACAATCCTCACAAAAAAATATGTACAATAAAGTATTGAAATGCCATTTTATTACTAATCCAAATATATTTATTATAAGACTCTGAATTTTTAATATAAAATATGACAAATAGTTGAAATTACTTCAGATATAAATATTACTATTGAATATATGGCTTGTATTTAATAGTTACAGCACAGTGTAGGAAGAACAATGAGGGAACCTTATAAATGCTTCTACATTTTTTTAAAAAAACCCAGCATCTAATAAAATCATTGGTTTGTTGCAGCAATTATTGGCTTCTTCTATCCATGGAAAGCCTTTGAACCCTTTAGTAGTACAGTGGAAGAAATGCTCTTGATTCCCTCTCAGACTACATACCAGGGTGGCTCTTTGAAAGTCTGCTCCAGAAGATGGGGATTCCCCAGAACAATGGAACAGTTAATTCTGGGAGGGAAGGGGAAATCAATAACATATCTTCAACCCTCTTTTCCTTCTTCTGCCTGTCAGAACATCCTGAGTGGAAATGCTCCCCAGGGATCACAGAATAATAGATTCTTTGAGATGTAAGAGGTCACAAGAGCCATCTACTCTAGCTTCCAGCCATGAAGGAATATCCAACTAAACCACACTTGAAATACATCAATCAAACTCTGTTTAAAGCTCTCCATAGTAGGGGGAATACAGACCGGCCAAAGAGGCTGGCCTGGAAGTGGATTTGGGGCATGGCATCCACACACTGGCTGCCCTGACTCCACCCTGATGCTGCCATCATGCCATGTGTCCCACCTCATGGAGGTGTCAGGGTGCTCCCTTGGTACAGCACTCATACACACTGTGCCAAAGGAGTGTTGAAAAGCTGCTGCTGCTTTTTAGAGTGGCAAACCTCTAGATCAGGGCTGCAGCATGCATTGCTGCAGCCCCAATCTGGCATAGAGCCATCCCTTATGGGCCATCTGTACAGCCCCTACCTTCCAAGACAGTCTATTCCAATGGCAAGCAGTACTTAAAGTAAAAACATTCTCCCCAATGTTTAAGTGGAATCTCATTTCTTGTCATTTGAATCCATTGGTTTGTGTTCTAGTCTCTGAACCAGCAGAAAAAAAAGCTACCTCTAGATGAATCTACACTGCAAAAATGACACAGTTTGACAACATTTTAACTGCCAAGGGTCAATGCTGTGGAATCATGGGATTTGTAGTTTGTTGTGGCATCAGAGCTCTCTGAAAGAGAAGGCTAAATCTCATGAAATTACAAATCCCAGAATTCCATAGCATTGAGACATAGTAGTTAAGACTGTGTTAAACTGCATTGATTCTGTAGTGTAGATGTAGCCTCAGCCAGGAACAGATAAGAATAGTATCAGCTAAGTAGCCCCGATTTCAGTGGCAGAGAATAAAAATAGTTCATTAGGTATTTGTAAATATTTCACTAATGTTTAAAGGATCAGATGTGGGAAAAGTTAAGATGTATTTATGAAAAAGACACAAAGAGAGGAGGTATATTTTAAATGCATTTGCTGAGGTTGCCTTTCCAGAACCTCTTAATAACTATAATTTTGTCAACACATGTAAAAGAGTCAGTTGGTTGTTTTAAAAAATAGAATTTATGCCCTAGACATACAGAATTAGTACACAGAGCCATAATTTTTAAAATAAAAACAAATCCCATTACTAGAATGACATAGCTGCTGTTAAAAACAACATCTCTGTGTTGCATTATGCCCACCTCCAGTAACCTGTAGTGATCTAAATGCATGATGTACTTTGTAAAGTTATTGTGTTCAGGACAGGCAATAAAGTGTAGTTGATGAGAAGCTAAGAGGATAGTGTTGTCATGTGAGATGTTTAACAAAAGATATTTCCTGCTTTGAGACAAAGTGTGTAGTTCATGCAACATCTTATTGTAGTCCAAGTATGCAGAAGGTATAATTTGTCCAGAAGTCTAGGTGTTAGTGTGGAACATTTGGTTTGAATTTTAAGGAGTAGAGCCCTGAACAAGAAATTAAAGGTTTCAGGAAACACAAACTTATTATAGCTATAGATAAGAACTAACATGATGTAATGGTTTGAATGCTGGACTTGGGACTCTGGGAGATGAGGGTGCCAATCACATTTACATTTTTTGCACAGAGAGATTCACATTTGTGAATCGATTCAAAATCGATTCACCGTTCTCACTACATTTTAAGGCAGCAAATTTCTCTGTGGCATTTAAATCCAGTCTGATGTTTCCATTCACCACCATTCTGGTACAAAATGGAGCCCCCCCCCATTTCCTGAACAGTGGCTGTATGATCTGAATCAGGGATAGGCAACCTTTCCCCTTTAAGGGCCGAGGGACTTCAGCTCCCAGAAGCCTCAGCCATGTTGGCCAATAGTCCCATGTTGGCCAATAGCTCCTGGGATTCTGGGAGCTGAAGTCCCTCGGCCCTTAAAGGGGAAAGGTTGCCTACCCCTGATCTGAATGGACCACTAAGGGATCTGGTGCCAAATGCACTAGTTTAAATGGGCTTTTCAGTTGCCACCTGAAAACTACACTGAGTACAACTGGTGCAAGTCTGAACAACAGGGAAATAATTCGGTTTCCAAACCATGTTATTTTGTGGTGTAAATAGGGCCCAGATTTCAAATCCCCACTTGGCTGCAGAAACTCACTAGGTGACCTTGGTTAAGTCACACTCTCACCCTCAAAGACAATGGTATACCTCCTCTGAATAAATTTTGACAAGAAAACTGTAATAGGTTCACCTTACAGCCTCCATAGGTCAGAAATGACTTGAAAAAAACAACAGTAGCAACAAAAATAGCTGTTGATGCATCTGAACAATTATTTTACCACATCTTAAAAAGATCTGATATGTGAAAACATTTAATTTGAATATTCAAATAAAATAAGTAAATAAAAACCCAACCACTTGTATATTTTAATAGAAAAGAATACCATCATCATCATCATCATCACAATCACCACATTTCATCTGAATCAATCAACAGACTGTATTAGAGCCATTTAATATTATATTTAAAACTTTTAAAAGTATATTTAAAAGAAGACATCCAGAAATGATTTAGGATTAAAATATACCTTAAAATGTATTTTATTGATATAACTAAGTAAAATGCAGCATTAAAGTAAAATGCAGCATTAAAGTTAGAAGACAGTGTTTTAACTGATGTGGTCTGTCTGTTACTTGTTCCCTGTCTTGATCCATGGGAGGAGGGAGCTAAGAAATAAATATATTATTTATATAAATATAGAAAATAATGGAGGGTAAGTTAATCTTCTCAGTAGTTCCTGAAACTGACTGCAGTATTGTCTAAAAATCTTCTCTTTCTATTAGCGGTAGTAGATTAAAAAAAAAAAAATGCAACCCCAAATGCACCATATAAACCTGCACCTATTTTTTCATATACTTCAGTATACTAATAATGGTAATCAGTTTTGAAAGCAAAAGCAAGGCAGCTTATTTATATACCGCTTCATATCGTGCATGGGATGTCTAAGCGGTTTACAACTGTGAGCTGATTGCCCCCCAACAATCTGGGTACTCATTTTAGCGACCTCGGAAGGATGCCCTGGCTGGTATTGAACTCGCAACCTTGTGGTCTATGAGTGAGTGGCTGCAGTACAGGCATTTAACCATTGCGCCACTGGGAGGAAAAAATACCACATTTTTGCAAAGCTGAAACAACTTGTGAGGTAAAGAAACAATGGAATCCTGAACAGTATGTGAAAGAGGAATAGGCCAGCCATCACTCAAGAGTCGCATTAAGAATATTACAAAAGAAGATAATATGCAATCAGAAAAGAAGCTGCAAAATCTTGATGGCATCATAAAATAAAAACCTGAATCTTGTTTCATTTACAAGTATTGACAGGAAGAAACACCAGTAAATGACCATCATTACAGATAAGGCAGATGCACTAAATGGGCAATTATTTTGGGAAGGAGTTTAATGGTCTCCTTCCCTTCTTTTATTTAATGAACAATACCACTATTAAGTTAAACAATGCAGTGAAGAATGCAGGTTTAAAATAAAGTTCTAAAATAAGCAGGTGTTCTCTAAAAGAACTGTTTCTTATTTCTATACTAGGTAAATAGATTACACATACAAACAATGGCTGGCATTTTTTATTGCAGTTACTGATCCAGATGTGCCAAATGTCCACAGTCATGACACTATTGCCATGTATTTAAATACTCCCTGTTGCCCACCTTAAACTATAGGGAGCTGTTCTGGACAATGAAGATTTGTGGTGAAGGTAAGTGTGGTGCTCCAAAATGGTGCTGCTAGACCCCCCTCCTGCCCCCAAACTATAGTGCAATGAGCAAGAGTTTCTTTTTTTCTTCCCTCTATTGTCTCCTGTACAGCTCTGTCAGGTGTAAGTTGGATCCCTTAGGCCATTTGTAAGCATGTAAGATCTCAGTCACTATAAAGAATAAATAAGCTGCCTTTATCATCCTTAGGTTGTTCTTGACCATAATTATAGGCTCAGCACCAACTCATCCTAGCTTCCTAGCAACTGAAATACCTTCTTGGGTTTATTTATTTATTTAAAATATGTAAAATATTTATTTTAAATTTAAATTTTATTTAAATTTATTTAAAATACAAAATGATGGCCAACAGATTGGAAGTGATCAATATACACCCCCATCCACAAGAAAGGAGACACATGAGACTGTAGCAACTATAGAACCATAGTACTGATCTCCCATGCAAACAAAATCATGCTCAAAATTCTACAACATAGACTCCAACCATACATGGAGAGAGAAATCCCAGAGGTCCAAGCGGAGTTCAGGAAAGGAAGAGACACAAGGGATTACATTGCAAAAATATGATGCCTAATAGAGTGCACCAGGGAATCCCAAAAGAAAATCAGCATGTGCTTTATAGACTATAGCAAAGCCTTTGGCTGCATAGACCATGAAAGGCTATGGAATGCCCATAAAGTCATGGGAGTGCCAACATATCTGATAGTCCTGATGAAGAATCTGTACTTAGGGCAAGAGGCTACTGTCAGAAAAGAACATGGAGAAACAGAATGGTTCCCAATTGGCAAAGGATTCAGACAAGGCTTAATCCTTTCACCCTATCTGTTCAACTTGTGTGCAGAACATATTATAAGAAAAGCAGGCTTGGACACAGAAGAAGGAGGAGTGAAAATAGGAGGAAGAAATATCAACAATCTAAGGATGTTATCACACGTGGGCCAGAAAGCGATAATAAAGTGGAAATGAGGCATTCTGAAAATAAACCGAAAATAAACCTTGATTCCGCAAATGGCTTTCACATGTAATTACCTTAAATGCGAAATTACAGTAAGTGCATTTAACGTTCACACACAAGTGAGAAAAGCCCGTAAATGTACTAGAAATCATCTTCTTGCACATGCGAAAATAGAGGAATGCTCATTGGAACCATGGGAAAAGCAGGAAAATGCTCCCAAATGGGCATTTGCTTTTCACATTACGGTAAATTCGAAATTTGTATTCCCTATTACCATGTATGGATGTGAGAGCTAGACAGTTAAGAAAGATGATAGGAAGAAAATTAATTCATTTGAGATATGGTGCTGGAGAAGAGTGCTGAGGATCCCATGAACAGCCAAAAGAATAAACAAATGGGTCCTAGAGCAGATCAAACCGGAAACCTCCCTGGAAGCCCAGATGACCAAACTGAGGCTGTTGTACTTCAGACACATCATAAGAAGGGAGGTCTCTTTGGTAAAAAAACAATAATGCTGGGAAAGGTGGAGGGAAGTAGGAAGAGAGGAAGGTCACATGTCAGATGGATGGGCTCTATTGAGGAGGTCACGGGTATGGGGTTACAGGAATTAAGCAGTGCAGTGGAGGACAGAGGGACTTGGAGATGTCTTATCCATAATGCCACCATGAGTTGAGATTGACTCAAGGGCAGTTAACAACAAATAACAAATGTTAAGCAACTATCTGTATTTTATGTATCTGGAGAACCATATTTTCCCATATGAGGCTGGCCTTGTTTTGAGATCTTCTTTCTCTCTCTCTCTCTTTGTGTTTGTCTGTGTGTTCTGTTTGTCCCTCACCTGTTGGGATTCCATGCAGGAATGACACAAGACAAGACAGGAATGGGGGCACAATGCTTGAGGGTGTGTTTTCTCCCCTCCTTTTTATTAGCAACTTGTTTACAGGATCCTCGCCGCTGTCCATCATTCATTAACTGGCAGAAGATGTTTTTCCCTGTGTCAGGCTCAAAGGTCAGAGGATGTAAACAGGACAGGAAACCAGCCAAGTTTACTCATTAAGCTGTGTTTACATGTGTAAACATCAGCCAGGTTAGTTATTAGACTTAAATGAGGGAAATATGAGATTCTTGTGGTGTGCCAGCGGAAATCCTCCACACTCACCCACACATGTACAGCTGATGAAAAAATGAAAGAAGGTCTTCTCATTGTTGCTCCCGTGCTCTGGAACTCCCTTCTTCTGCTTCTGCTGCTCCCTTCTTCTCCTTCCACACAGAAGAATTAATGCAGTTTGACACCACATTAACTGTCATGGCTCCATCTTATGGAATCCTGGGATCTGTAATTTGTTCTAGTACCAGAGCTCTCTGACAGAGGTGGCTAAATATCTCACAAAACTACAAATCCCAGCTGTTGGTGTTGGTGCTAGGAAATTCTGGGAACTGTAATTTTGTGAGGCATTGAACCTTCTCTGTTAGAGAGCTCTGGTGCCACAACAAACTACAGATCCCAAAATCCCCTAGCATTGAGCCAGGGCAGTCAAAGCAGTCTCAGACTGGATTATTTCTGCAGTCTGTTTGGCCCTTAGAGGGATTAGACTGGTGCCTTCCTTTCTATCTTTCCATAGGCAGCTAAAGACCTTTTCTGGCAGGGAGGTTTTTGAGGGCTAATTACTCAAGGGAAAACACCTATCAGAATGTACTGCAATGTTTATTGGTTTCCTTTGTAATGGTCATGCTGTTAACTGCTTTTAATTGTAGTCTTAGGCTAATTATACTTTTTAATTAAATGATGTGAATGATGTGAATTTTTTGAGCCCTAACTGTTTAACATTTGTAATCTGCCTAAAATTGGAAGTAACATTAGGTTTTAGGCTTGCATCCTACATCGACCTACACTTGAAGTGGCTTACAATCATAATTAAAATCATCATACTGTCTATTAAAAATAATAACTGTTAAAATGAATAAATGTCACCCAAAAGGTGGCAAATTAAATATCTACTAAATGTATATGTGAATTATTCAGTTAATTAAGAATATGTATATTCCACTCTTCAATAGACAGAAGCATGAAAACACTATGGATGTGCTTTAGTCTAGTGGATCCATTCCAGGAAGCCACTGTATATCCCAAAATTCATAAGTGAAAAAACTTTGTGCCTTGCTAAAAA
>CM034706.1:182104967-182123611 GCA_020142125.1 Phrynosoma platyrhinos | reverse complement strand
AAATGCATGACATCATTAATTTGTATGACATCATATGATATAATATGACATCACTTCAGGAAGGAAGGGGTTTGTAAATTTGTTGATATTATTGTTTACTTATTTTGTCACGTGCGGTGAAGGACCACCCATTTGGGGGGTTACACCTTCACTTACACACATGACAAATTTGTTAATATTTATTGCCTTGTAAATAGACCCTGTACAGCTAAATAAAAGTTGTGGCCTGTTTAAACCCAAAAAGAGGCATCTCGTGTCCTTTGTGCCTGTGCAAAAGCAATTCCATCTCAACATTAGGAAGAACTTCCTGATAGTAAGACCTGATTGGCAGTGGAACACGCTTCTTTGGAGTCTGATGGAGTCTCCTCCTTTGGAGGTTTTTAAACAGAGGTTGGACTGAATGGCCCTTGTGGTCTCTTCAACTGTGTGATCCTATGATTCTATGATACTATGTCAGATAAGATGTGCTTGAGACTACTTGAAGACTTCCTCCAAAATGCCTCCAGGGTTAACTTTAATCAAAATCCACATTTTTAAAGTTGCCAAACATATGGGTCTATGCTTTTTTTTTTTTTTAACATGCTGGGGAGTATATCTAGAGAAGGAGGTTGGTCCCTTTTTTCGGTTTTGCTGTTCATACAATTGCATGGTAGAGGGGCAGGATATAAATACAAATTATTATTATTATTATTATTATTATTATTATTATTATTATTAAGTTCAGTAAGGGATTCTGGAAGCAGATGCTTTGTACCTTGGCTGTTGTATGATGATGCACACAGGTTCAGTAGGAATAGCTAAAATAGAATTCCATTCTTTTCCAGCCCAGGTTTTGTTGTATTAGAGACACAGTGCTGCAACTTGATACTGTAAGTCTTTTTGTCCAGGGCCTCCTTCATCATATAGTGTCTTATCTTGTGTAGTGTCTTATCTCCAGGACTGCCTCTTCCCATATGATTCCCCCCCCCCCCCGTGCACTTCAGTCCTCTGGGAGGAACCTGTTGCAGCCCATGAAGACCAGGCTTTCGCAGACCTCCCAGAGGGCTTTTTCTGCAACTGCTCCCAAACTATGGAATGGCCTGCCGGACGAGATCCGTCTTATTACCACTCTTGCTAGCTTTAAAAAAGCAGTAAAGATGGATCTCTTCTGGCAGGCCTTCCCAGAATAACCCCAGCTCAATTGGAGGTGGTTACTATCTGCCCCCTTCCTAATATTGCCTGTTTGCCCTATTTGGTTTTTGTCATTTTGCAGCATTAACTGTTTTTAATATTATATTAGTTTATTTTAGTTTTAAGGGGTGGGAGGGGGAGAGAGTGGGTTGATGGTATGTTTTAACTATTGCTTGTTTTAATTATGCTGTATCCTGCCCCGATTGCTGAGCAGAGGGGTGGGTTAAAAATAAAACTTATCATCATCATCATCATCATCATCATCTCCTCAATGCTGATGCTGCAATAATAATAATAAAAAAAAACCCAAGACCAGGAGGAATGCAAGGGGGGAGGGATAAAAGTACTTTGTAAACTGGAGCTTCTTTGTCAGAGGTTTTGTCTTTTGAGAGAGGGGGAGGGGGAGGGAGAGAGAATGTGTACATGAGAAAAATTTGGGTATATTTTGAAAAATGCATGTAAACTGACCCAGACTGAAGGAAAGGGAGGGAGAGGGAAAGAGTGTCAGCTTTTGCTGTACAGATGATTTTAAACATTCCAACTTTTGTCTTGGTAAAATTTATAGGTTTTTTTGTGCTATACACTAACTAATCACATGATAGGTGAATGGGAATGTATTATTTCAGTGATAGGAACCACAACAAGTCCTTCAGTATTGAGTCAGATGTGGGAAACCAAAAGGCTGCTGCTTCCTCTGTCATAAAACAATTACTGACTTTCACAGGTCCCTGGCATAAAATAATGAAACAATTCACAAAATGAAAATACCTTGCATGATGTAATGAAGATCAAATTAAGTGTCCAAGATTTAAAACATGGGATTATTCATGCCTGAATTTCCCCCACCCCCAGCTTTTTATGTCTCCTTCTAAGAAAGGGAAAATAAATTGGTTGCTTTTTTGTTGTTTTTCTTACAAGCCTATCAAACCTTTTGACCCATATTTCAGTCTGGATCAGTTTACATGCATTTTTTTCCCCAAAATATACCCAGATTTTTCTCATGTACACACTTAATGCACATTTTTTTCCTATTTGGCAAAACATATGCATGTGCACAGGTAAATATTTTTGTCACCAACATTTTTCAAATGGGGGGGGGGGCTTTATCCACTTTTTTCTTCTCCAAAGCCATGCAAGCTTCTCAAGCAAGTCACTTTTTTTGCATCAAGACATTCTTCATTTCGGTTTGAGAATCAGGAAGTACAAAATCAAGATCTCCATATGGAAATATAAATCCAGCACATTTATTTTCTATTCATTCTCAGTTCCATTTGTAAATAGCACCAAAGCACTGAAATGCACTAGCTGAGAGGTATGTGTGAAGTTACACTTTTTAATGTATAACATTCTTGCTTTTCCTACTTGAGCAGGTGTATTCATAGCTACTTACACAGGGCTCAACCAACTCAAGCTAATGGAATTTATTTGGAGTAAGTATTGAGAGTCTGAAATGGAGGCTTTCAGTTTCAATTTGCTTCTTTTATGCTTTGAGACCAACATAGCATCAAGCACTATTGTAAAATTCCTGACAGAACTGCTCGAGAATGAAAATGACTAATTATTATGACAGCATTCATATAATAATACTTTGAAATATAGCGTTAAACTGTGAAATATGTCTTTCACTCCTGATTAAGCAATGAACACTCATAAGTATTTTGTTTTCCCTTGGTTACAGTCCAAATGACGTCATCAGAAATGACAAAAGCACAGTTAATCAATATTAATTATTTCCTTTCTTAATACAGTGTATTTTGTATTGCTTACCTAAGTTGCAAAATTGTACAGACTTACTGCATAGTATGGGAAAATAGAATAAAAGTGGGTTTTATTACTTTATTGACTGCAATATGATGGAAGAAGAGACAGTTATAGATTAATGTACTACAATGTGTACTCCTGAATCAGTTCAAAGCAAAATAGCTTTTTCAATATAAAATATAGATTGCATTTAGATACTACAAACTGGCTTAGGGCTTTATACTTATAGAAGCAAGTTCCTAAACAGATATTCCAAAATGGTTGAAGAACTACAAGGAGTAACGGATGCTGTATGTACCTGTGATTAATGAGCTTTGGCTAAAAAGGAAGGGGAAGGGGAATTTTGATTACACACACACACATGCACACACACATGTCACTAAATGACATTGTTTCAGTGGTGCAGGTCTAGATGATTTGCAAAAGCTATGCAGAATAGAAACACAGCTGTATCAGGGCAAAGACTGAAGGGTCTTTAACAACAGGGGGGAAAAAGTCTTAGTGGACAAATGCTCCTTTCTGGGGGGCAAAAATGCTATATAAAGAGGATGATGGAAAAAGTAATCCAAAGCACCACTGGAGATAAGCTGATGAGCGTTAAGATTATGTTGAAGAATTGTTTTGCTGGAGGAAAGAGGCTCTGCCCATTTGCTTCAGGGCTGTCTAGTATGCCTGTGATAAGTCCCATGGGTGAAGGAGAACCACCAGAGGTCTTTATCCTGGTAGTAAGGGCTCAATAGGGACATTCCAGAGAAGGGCCACACAACATGGCCTTGGATCATCTGGATACAAAAGGCCAAAGCACATGTTCCTCATAGACATTATCAATGCATCCCTCAGGGAGGGTCATATTCCATCCTGTCTGAAGGAAGTGGCTGTTAGGCTGCTTCTGAAAAAACCTTCCCTGGACCCCCTGGATATGAACAGCTATAGGCCAGTCTCTCTGTTACCATTTTTGAGCAAAGTAATTGACAGGATGGTTGTTCTTCAACTCCAAGCTGTCTTGGATGAAAATGATTATTTAGACCAGGGGTAGGCAACCTAAAGCCCAGGGCCTGGATACGGTCCCCCAAGGCCTTTGGACCGGCCCCAGGCCAGTCTTGCCTTACCCGCCGCTACCCGCCATGATGGTATTGATTATTGTTGTTATTACTTGTTTTGGGGGTTTTCTTGGCAAAATCTCCACAGGGGTTTTGCCATGGCTTTTCTGGGACTGAGAGAGTGTGCATGCATATTTTTTTATTTTTTTAAATATATTTTTATTTATTTATTTATTTATTTATGGTGCTTTGGCCCCCATTGTCTGAGGGACAGCAATCTGGCCCCTGGCTCAAAAAGATTGCCTACCCTTGATTTAGACCCATTTCAATCTGGCTTTAGGAGAGGATTTGGAGTTGAGACTGCCATGGTTGCATTGACCGACGACCTGTGTCTGAGTATCGACAGGGGTAGTGTGACCCTGTTGGTGCTTTTAGACCTCTCAGTGGCTTTGATCATGGCATCCTCTTGGATCGCCTGAGTGGGTTAGGAATCGGAGGCATTGCGCTCCAGTGGTTCCGTTCCTTCCTCTCAAGCAGGTCCAGAGGGTGCTGCTTGGAGACAGTCGCTCTGGTAAAAAGGAGCTCACCTGTGGCATCCCTCAAGGCACCATTCTAATCCCCAATGCTGTTCAACATCTATATGAAGTCACTGGGTGAGATCATTCGGAGTCATGGAGCTGGGTGTTATCAGTATGTTGATGATACCCAGATCTATTTCTACATGTCTTAATCATCGGCCTCAAATTCTGATGGCATCTCCTCTTTCAATGAATGTCTTAAGGCAGTAATGGGCTGGATGAGGAAAAACAGATTGAGAGTAAATCCAGACAAAACGGAGGTGCTCACAGTAGCAGCCCCGAAACCAAGAATCGGGTTGCAACCTCCAGTCCTGGATGGGGTCACACTCTTTGTGAAGGACTTTGTTCACAGTCTGGGGGTGCTCCTTGATTCATTGCTCTTGATGACAAATCGGGTAAATGTGCTGGTCAGGAGTGCCTGTTATCAGCTTCGGCTGATACGCCAGCTGTGCCCTTTTCTGGAAGTAAGGGTTCTTTAGACTGTTGTACATGCACTGGTAACCTCCTGTCTAGATTTCTGTAATGCGTTCTACATGAGGCTATCCTTGTGCTTGGTCCAAAAACTTCAGTTAGTACAAAACATGGCAGCCAGAGTGGTTTTGGAAACATCTAGGAGGGACCACATAACTCTGGTATTAAAGTCCCTCCATTGGCTGCCTATTAGTTTCTGGGCCCAGTATAAGGTGTTAGTTATTACCTTTAAAGCCCTAAATGGCTTGGGCTCAACCTATCTTCAGGACCGCCTCCTCCCTTACAACCCTCCCTGCGCAATCCAGTCCTCTGGGAGGAACTTACTCCAGCCATCAAGATCCAGGCTATCTATAACCTCCCAGAGGGCATTCTCGGTAGTTGCCTCCAGATTATGGAACAGCCTGCTGGATGAGATCCGTCAGATTACAATGTTAAACAGCTTCAAAAAGGCTTTTAAGACAAATCTCTTCTAGCAGGCCTTTCCAGAATAGATTTCCTGGCTTCAGGAACCTCCCTTAGTTCACCCTCTCCCATTTTGGATACCACCGCTATTTTTTTAATATAATATATATATATATATATATATATATATATATATATATATATATATTATTGTCTATAATCTAGTTTCATTCTATGTTTATTTAATTAAGATGTTTAAATTGTTGCTGGTTTAGTACTTTTTAAAGGGGTGGGTGGGTCTCGGGTTTTTTTGTACAAATGTTAATTGTTGTTAGCCACCTCGATTGTGCTCAGAGGGGTGGGGTATAAATAAAAATTTATTATTTATTATTATTTATTATGGCTGGTAAAGAGTGGCCAGGGGGCATTCTGGCTGCAATCAGGCTTGGACTACAGCTACTGCACATCCTGTGCTCAAAGCAGGTTACCGTTGCCGTCCCAAGCTGGTACTGCCAGGAACCAGATTATATCTGCTCCTTTTTGATCTGGTACAAAGAATGGAATTGTGGCACCAGAACAGCTTCTGTCTGCTTTGAGGGCATGTGTTATCTGAACACCATGGTCCCATAGTGGCCAGAAGCCACCTTATTTGCCCTGTGTATTTTGGGCCAAAGTTTTCTTGCTCCCTGGCATGGCCCAGGTATAACCCCTGTGTCCAGATTATCCTTAAACTGGTGAAGGTTATGTTCTCTTCTCTATGCAACTCTCCCACACTTAGCATTGTTTTGTAAATACACAAATATGTGGTCATAGGGGGGAAGCAGATGGGCGGCATGGGGCCACCCCAGGAAGCTGCGCCGTGGGGCCAAGGCATCCCCATTCCTTGGCCCCACAGTGCAGCTTCACCGCCCCTGGAAGGAGCGCTAAAATAGTGCTCCTTCTGCAAATCGCCGAAGGTGTGCCACAAAAGGCTGCTGGCGCACCTTCAGAAACTCTTCCACTGCAGCATGTTTGGACGCTGCAGTGAGAGATCATCCTCGGAGCGCTGGCTGTGCGAAGGGCCGGCTGCTCCGAGGACGTCTTGGGGAAGGGGTTGGGGCACCCAGCGTGTGGCTGCTCCTCCCCTTCCTTGCTCTGAAGACGGTGCAAAGTGCCATCTGCTTAGCCCATTAGTGTAGTGCATTCATCTTATAAACCTGAAGAACAAATCCTACCTAAATGGGAATAGATGCTCCTTCTTAAGTTAAAAATAAAGACAACAATCACCATGGTTTCAGAGCATCAAATGTATGCATATTTGGAAGACCTCTGGGTGATTTACCAACTGAAGACACTTTTTGGAGCAGTGGAGAGCAGCAGCAACAACAGGGGAACAGAATAGAAACAGAAGCATATTTATTTTAAAAATGTATTAACTGTATGTTGCCTTTACTTCCCACTTGCTTTAACAAATTTAAAGAACAAATACATACTTCTTGAATACTTCTGGGCTACTTGATATGACTGCATGACAGAGTGACATTAGAAAGTAGAGCTCCAGTATGAGGCTCATTTAAGATGTTAAATGCAGTGCCTAGTTCATATGTTGTTTCTTCTCAGTAACGAGCAATTCCTCAAGGACAGCCTTCTCTGCCTCATTTGACTCCAAGGATACTCCTTCCTGATAAGCAGCCAAATCATTGCCAGAATTTTCAAAAGGCACAGATAAAGTCTCACTTTCATTAAAGCAGAGAAACTATTTGTAATGGGAATTGTAAACACTGAACTTAAGTTTGAGATGCTCACAGTTCTCTCACAGTTAAGCAATTCATCAATCATTGCTTGAAGGCCTTGTTGTGCTTAATTGTCCCTGGGCTTGATCTGCAACATTTTTCCTTCCCATTTAAAAAAACTGTCATAGTTTGTCACAGAAAAAAAAACAAAAGCGCAAACAAATTCAAAATCATAAAGTGTTAAATCCCAAGAGATAATAGTGCTTGGCTTCCATTTCAGTCTAGGAGATATGCTGGTAGAGCAGAGTAGGTAATAGTAAATCTAGGGGAAGAAATAGTGATAATGCAAGTGGGCAATGTAGAGTTTCCCAAAGCAAAGCAAATGAGAGGTAAACAATGCTGCACAGTCAACTAAATGAGGTGCAACAGTCAACTAAAAAAATGAGGTGCAACAGTCAACTAAAAAAAGCAAGACACAGTGGAAGAATTAAAATTCAAGATAAAAAACTAAAAAACAAAACAAAAAAGTAAACAAAAGATAATGGAGCTAGTTAACACAACACCTATCAAATCTTTAGAGAACCAAAATATTTGTTGTTATGTGCTTTCAAGCTGATGCCAACTAAGAATGATCCTACTATGGAGGACTTAAAAATACTATTAGGCTCAGCCTAGCCTAGGTCTAAGGAACAGGAATTTGGCCCTACAGGAAGGAAAGAAGGAAGAGCTTTCTCCACAGAAACAAGGCCATGAAGACTTTTGCTTGTATCAGGTGAAGTAAATGGCAGGGAAACTGTAAATAATGACATTGCATTATGATACCGTTATGTTTGTCTCCTGATGGAGGGAAAAATATAATGCACTCCTAAGACAGTATTTCTGTAGCTTGCTATCATATGTGGTTGGCTGGAATGGTTTTGGTTTCTGTCCATAACTTCTTTCTTCATGTTTTGGTCTTCTTCTCTAGAAAATAATTCTCCCCCCACCCAAACCAGGAATAAAGATAAGAGACTGAAACTGGATTTTGAATAGAGTGTAAGTTTTAGGTCAGTGACACCAACCTCTGTATTTGCTGATGGGGATTTCCTCCACCATTGGTAGGGGCAAATGGCAAGACACTCTGTGCACAATGGTCAATGTCATGTAAGATTTACAGCATGAATAAAAATAAAATGCAATAAATATTTAAAAGATTTATAAGAAAGTTTCAAGAGACACACTGTGAAAGCAATGAATTCTTTGGTTCCCAATACAATAATGCCCAGTGCAATAAATATATAAAAAGAGGTAGAAAATTTCACTATGCCATCCAGTTTCTGCTTACAGAAGAGGAAGCAATATCAAAACATGCACATTTTTGGACCATATCTCTCCTAAAATGTTTTTTACAATTATGGCTGATTTAATATAGAATGAATTAGTCTTTAGAGACACATTCCTGCCTACGTGTTTATATAAACAGGAGGGTCTCAAACAGCTGTAGATGCCTAATTGCTTTGCATTTTAAAAGTGGGGGCTATAGCTATTAATGCTTGGGAATAGGTCTCAGAGGAGCCAACTGATGCACAGAGCAACAGATCTCTTCTTCTAATAGATCATTTGTTTTAGAACCAAACTAGAAGAGGTTCAGAATATCCTGTGATTTAAACACATGCTTTCCAATTCCCAATTTGGCAGGGACAGTCTCAATTAATCTTCTGCTGTCCTACTTTTTAATCTACTTTTAAAATGCCCAGATTCTCTCTCCTCATCTCACTTTCTCACCTTGTTCCTAGCTTACCCAAATTGCTTCTAACTGTGTTTAAAATACCAGAGTAGTCTGCACTTTATTAACTAATTTGCCAGAAAAGGAAAAGGAATGGAATCTTGCATTTCCAGCAGAGTCAGGCAAAAGCAAGCTGCTGCAGCTTCGCCTGGCTTGTATATTCTTCCTCGTTTATAACTTTTGCTATTTTAACCACTCTGTGATGTTATTTGACCACATGTGTCCCAGTTTACATCTGTGAAGTGTGTGTAGTCATCTGACTTTAAGAAATAATAGAAAACAGCTACAATGAGGGGGGAGAGCCAGCATTTTATAATGATTTGAGCATAGGACTATGATTATGACAACAATGAGAGGTAAAGAGGGGCAGTTGGATATGGACTGTGTGACATTGGGGCAGGGTTTGTTGCTATCTTGTGTCCTTTCTTTATATAAAAAAGGGAGAGACATAGAAGTTGCTAAGATCCTCATTGGGAAGAAAGAAAGAGCATATTATTGGTACCTTTTTTGTTTCTATGGATGAGTAGGTGGGTGGATATTTTGCCAGCCAATCTGCTAGCAACCTAAGTGCGGGGAGGGACTTTCATTAAGGAAAGGGTGTTGCATTTTCTTATTATTATGGATGAGTTTTTACACACCAGTAACTAAGCAAACTGTGAGCTACTTGTGTTAACCATGAAGTGTGATGAAGTGTGACAATTACTCATTTAGACAACAAGCCTGCTAAAAACAGTTATTTTCTTTGAACTTATGAAAAATGAGAGTTTGAGGAAGGGAAATTTTTTTACAGCTTCTTATGATCATATAGCAACCTATGGAAAAAGACAGAGATTTGAAAGGATTTTATACTAATGAGGCAAATCTTTACTTTCTTTTAATGCAATTGCGATATTTAATACAAGCCTATGCCAGTGATGGTGAACCTTTTAGGGGTCAAGTGCCCAAACGATAGGCCTTCTGGCACCAGGTATTACCGGTGGGACTTCTGCCCTCCAGGGGTGGGACTTCTGGGCTGGGACTTCTTGCCCCCGCCCTCCCAGACCTTCAGCTGCCTCTCCAGAGACAGGTGAAGGTCCAGGGGAATGAAAGGGGAAGAAAAGCAACAGGCATGCACTTGTTCTTTCACCTTCCTCCATGCCATTCCTGGCCATTAGCTGCCTCTGGAGGGGCAGCTGAAGGCCTGGGATGGCGAGGAAGGAGGAGGAACAGGCATGCACTTCTTCCTCCTCCTCCCTGCCCTCTGTGTGCTGGGGAAAATGGCTTCACATCCCATCTCTGGAATGCATGCCATAGGTTTGTCATCACAGGCCTATACCATGTTATCCACAAATTACTACTGTTATTTATTTATTTAGCTGTGAGTTGTCTGCTCAATTAACTGTGTCTTTTACTGTCTTTTATTTTGAAATGAATCAATTGGTGTAGTGGTTTGAATGTTGGACTAGAACTCTAGGATACTAGGGTTCAAATCTCTGCTCAACCATGGGGAAACTACTAGGTGACTTTGGGCATGTCACACTCTGTCCACCCTAGAAGAAGACATTGACAACCCCTCTCTGAACAAATCTTGCTAAGAAAACCCACCAATAGGTTCATCTTAAGGTTTCCATAATTCCATATGTTCAAGGCATACAACAATAACAAAATAGATGAAATGTTTATAATGCTTCTTGCAAAATGTTAATAAAATGTTTTAACAGAAGTTTTAAAAGAATGTTTCTTAAATTGATAATCTTACATATTTTGCCTGTCACATAAAATTTCTGATCCCCAATGTTCATATTTATTTTATAAAATCCCACATGTTTCTAGGGAGTCACTAAGTTGAAAAAATCAAATCAATCACTATGCAATAGGCTGTTTTACAGTCATGCTATAACTAACAAATGCTGTTTCCCTTATTTTCATATCAACATTTCCAAAAAACGAGTTACATTCAACATAATGCACATATTACAAACTACTTTTCTTTCTCCACTCCCACCCTGCAGCTCTTGGAGCTATTAGAAAACCAGCCTGAGTCTTTCCCAGCCCTCTGGATCAAATTTTTGTGATGCTCAGGAACATGGAGCAGGAAACACACGAATAATGGATTTTACCATTGTTCAGATAGATGCCCAGTACAAGACCCAGCCCAATAGGTTTCCACAATCAATGTAGATATATCATATTTATTCTTTTTAATACAGAATCTCTTGGTTATTCTTATTACTCAGTGCAATTCTCTTTGCCCTGAAGTATTTCCTCTCATTCATTCATTCTGTCTCCATGTGCAAAAATCATTTTTTTCTTCAGTAGTTCTCCCATTCCCCTTATTTTTATCAGAATAAATCTTTTTGTTCCCTTATTTCTTCATAGAGTCTTGTTTTGCTTGCCAATAGCTTGCAAAGACAGAAGCATACTATAGAAGACATAACACAATTTAGTAAAATATATCAAGCTTAAAATGAGGGTGAATCTCATATTTTCATATTTGCTCTTAATGTCCTTAGTACAGGCAACAAACAACATAAGATCCTAAGATAAGACCGTAAATTCACAAATCAGTCTAAGTATCTTAAGTTCAGGAAGGCACAAGAGGCTAAACAAAAGAATGATTTAACAAGAATGCAAAGGTGTGTGGAACACATAGTCTTTTCAGACAGATACATAACATACCCATAGAAAAGAGGGCATATTAGAATGAATCAGGTTTTCACCATGCATGTGACAAAATTGCTGTAGGAATCATATATAGAAGATTAAGAGACTGTTAGTACCATGTGCAAGTTTGAGGATTTGGGTTAATGCTGAGGTTTAAACAATTGTTTAAGTAATTCTGTTTTCATTCCTGCTCATACTGCTTCACCAGTTTATAATTTATTATTGTTATTGTGTGCTTTCAAGTTATTTCCAAATTATGACTCTAAGGCAAACCAATTGTAAAAGGTTATCCCACTCCTGTTCCTGAGCAGGAGAGGGTACTCCTTGAGATCATTTAGCTGCCACCACTGATTTTAACTCCCCATTCCTTCTCCAGGCTAAACCCAACTCTAAGTCTCTCCTCATAAGGTATGGTTTCCAGACCCTTCACCATTTAGGTCACCCTCCTCTGGACATACTCCAGCTTGTCAACATCCTTTTTGAATTGAGGTGCTCAGAACTGGACAGTTAAACTTAGCCTGTTTAAGCTACCAACAACCTAGGTCACATTCTGTTGAGATTTTTTAAAAACAAAAGTCCCTAACATGGCTACCTGAAAATTTCCTATTCTATTTAAGATACCAATATCTTGGGTGATGGATTTCCATGGAGAAGACTAGGAATTTAGACTCACATGGTCCAGTTTATTACCAGAATTTCTCCTCAGTGAGGCATACATCTATTTCCCAAAGTCTCTCTTTCTCACTGTGCCTCATGACATCCTGAAGTTTTCATAACCTCTTGCTGGGAAACATCTTCATGCTTCACACTTCTGCCCAACTGGCCATTCTCACTGGGCAATTGTCTCACATGAACTGTGACTTCTCTGTGATGTTGTTCCCAATAAATTAAATTTAACCCAACACATCATTGACCCTTTTTTTAACTAGAGAAGAGACTATACTCTTCAGCTGTGTTGCCCAGAAAATAGGTGCCTATTGTCACACCTATTGTGGGTTTTTCTTAGCAGGCTATGTTGGGGGTGGGTACCATTACCTTCCTTTGAGACCCAGAGATGCACAAAGTCATCAAGTTAGTTTCCATGGCCAAATGGGGATTTAAACCCTGGTGTCTTGGAGCCCTAATCCAAGACTGAATCCACTACCCTGTAACTGTCTTTATTGTCTCACCTTAAAATAATCAAAAAGAATAAGAAAAATTACCTACAGATTGTTCGGTAGGAGAAGGAACATCTTAGAACAGAGATTCCCAAACTTTAATTATGCAGATGTTTTGGAGTTCAACCCAAATTCCTGACTTCTACTTTACACTTGATCTAGCCAAAAGGCCGAGAAGTGAGAACTGGCCAAGATGGCTAAGGCTTCAGGGAGCTGAAGTCCAGAACAACCAAACTTTGGAAGCCACTATTTAGTGTTTCCATATTATTGATTACAGATTCCATATTACAGAGAGTAATGTTGGATCATTGATTTGGACCTATAACCACTTCTGTTGTGAGGATTATAACTAGTCAGAAGTGTAAATGATGGTGTTTTGAGTGTATATGAAACATGAGATTATAAACAGTGTATTGATGTTAAAACTATTTCAGTTCCACATTCTACCAGAGATTTCTTTTACTTATCTTCACTGGATTCTATGGTTTGGGGATAATTGGACACTTTTGGCTGGCAGACATTTTGGCTCCATTTTCTTTATAGCTTCAATATAAAATGTTCCTTATTACCTACAAAAATGAAAGCAGGTCAGTATGTGACTCCTTAGTGCTGGGGTGGGCATCACTAAGGTGCAGCTGCTAAGCCCTCAACAATTTCAGAATCCCCAGGCCAATCTTTTTCTAGCTAAAAGGTAGAGGGTGAATTAATGCTCCTGCAAGCCTTCAGGTGCAGGAAATTATGTTTTCTCTGTACTGTTCAACATCACTTTCTGACCTCTTTGGTTATTTTATTTTTTGTTAGTGCACATGGCCTTCTGGAAGGTCTCAGGGCACAAAAGTGACCACTGTATCATCTCAGTTGCCCATTTTTTCCTAGAAGTTCCCTCCCCACTAAATTTTATACAAAGGTAAAAAAAGAAGAAAAGTTGCATTTACTTTTGAAACAAGGTGTGTGCTTGGCATCATAACTCTATAGTAAAGATAAACCTTGTGTTTTCTCACGGCATTTGCACCAGTCAGAACCTACCCCCCCTCCCACCATGGTTGAGAAATTCATGTTGCATGAAATCAGGCCTGGGAAAAGTGTTGTGTTGATGTGTGTACAAATTTAGAGAATTTTCAACTAGTATACAAATTAATTTTCTGCTGTTTCCTCACAGGATTTATTTAGCCTGTCTCACTTCAATTATTTTAATTAATTTACATTATAAAACTATTCATGAGGCCCAAAGCATTTGCTAGAAACCCACTTCTGTGTTATTGACCCTGATCTGGAGTGTTATTCTCTCTGTGTTAACAACTTGATCAAGTCATTGCTTCACATTCATGCTTCATTCTTGCTTTCCTGCTAACTTAAAGATATACACTTGTAAGAACAGTTTTCTGATGCAACAAAACTAAGGCAGGGCTTATCTTCAACACTTTATTGATTCAAATTGACTTTATGTATTTTTTCTGGAAATGTGGCCAAGGATGGAAGGAATGTTGATAATTATTTAATTCCTTAATTTCTTCCAAATTTAAAACGTCAGGAAACCAAATGAGGAAAATTTTGACATAGTAAGCTTTTTCAGATTTCTTTTGTGATTAATGCTGAACATAAAGAAAACAAACATGATGACCAACAAGGACCTTCACAGGTTCAAACTAGACAATGAAGAAATAGAAAGAATAAAAGAATTCCCATACCGGGAATCAAACATTGATAGATATGGGGGGGTGCAGTCAGGAAATCAGAAGAAGACTAAGAATGGGGAGGGTGGCTATGAAAGAACTAGAAAAGATTCTAAAATGCAAAGATATACAACTCGGCACAAAAGTTAGAATCATACAAGCCATTGTATTCCCTATTAACATGTATAGATGTGAGAGTTGGTCAGTTAAGAAAGTTGATAGGAAGAAAAACAATTCATTTGAGATGTGGTGCTGGAGAAGAGTGCTGAGGATCCCATGGACAGCCAAAAAGACAAACAAGTGGGTCCTAGAGCATATCAAGCCGGAAACTTCCATGGAAGCCAAGATGACCAAACTGAGACTGTTGTAATTTGGACGTATCATGAGAAGAGGGGAATCTTTTGGGGGGGGGGGAACCAATAATGCTGGAGAAGGTGGAGGGAAGTAGGAAGAGAGGAAGGTCACATGCTGGATGGATGGATTCTATTAAGGACATCACGGGTATGGGGTTGAAGGAATTAAGCAGAGCAGTGGAGTACAGGGGGTCTTGGAGATGTCTCATCCATAGGGTCACCATGAGTCAAGATCGACTCAAGGGCAGTTAACAACAACAACAACAACAACAAAATATTATATCTTATATCATAATAAAAAATAAACTCTCTTCTGTGGAATATTAGCTCCCTTCCTATTACAGACGAAACATCTGTAATCCATTACTTGCTCTAATCAGATGAGACCCCAATGGCTACACCCAATATCATTAACTCTTCTTCACTATCTGATCTGCATTGTTGGATTGATCCTTGATTATCTTTACCTGAACAATTCTTCTCCCTTTGCTCCTTAATTCTACTCTTTAGCTGCCTCTTCTTTCTTTTCCTCTTCTTGCTCTTTGTCCAGATTTCTTCTATGACTTCGCATGAAATTTCTGGCCTTGACCAATAAATTAATTTTAAATAGTAAATGGTTGATCTTTATAAGTAAAGTAAAGTGTAGTCCTTCCTATTTGAATTTTTCCTATTTTCCTGTTTGAATGGAATCTTTTTTTAATTTATGCACCATCATCACCATCACAATAAAATTCTTCCTTTTTCATAAAATTATTGGTGGAATTTCTTTTAAAACGCTTATCTCTTTTCTGTCCACCTTCAGTTTTGACTCAGTTTCTGCAGAATTCAGTCCTTCATAGTCTTTTTTAAACTCACACCTCTGGGCAGATTTCTTGTCCTTGCCATTTATTTGATAAAGTCTATTCATTTCGAAATGTATATGCTCTTTATCTCTCTCTAAGAAAGTTATCAACACTTCACACAATTTTAGTTTCTTTAATTTCTCTGATTTCCAAATAAACACCAGAAGTTTAAGAAACAGGGGCTGAATGGTCTTAGAGTTTGTTTCAATCTTGGTTTGGCTCCACTAGCTGGGCAGTTTATTTGTTTCACACACATCTCACTCCACCTGTGATGATTGCTGCTGGGAATTCCTCACAGGGAGCAGAGTTGAAAATGGGGCTGTTATGATTACTTCCTAATCCAGAGGAATTTTCTGCAACTGGGGTACCCCCAACTTGTGATTACTATCTGAAGTTATCTCTGAGAGTTGGATTGCTCTCAAACACACTCCATCTTTTCCCCTGCTGGAACTCCATATTTTTCTTATGCACACAGTAAGTTCTGACCTACACAATTTTCTGAAAAACTGCAGAGTTTTCAAGGAATAGTCACTCTTGGTGGTGAGAACAGATACTTATGGGGGTTACTACTTTGTAAGTGGACTTACGTATGAGTGAATTAGAGTTGGTCAGTTTTGTAACATCTCTATCCAGTAGACGGCTGCTGTTATGTTACTACATAGTAAAGCTGGCAAAGTATCCAAGGCACATTGTGCACTAATGGGCATGCCAGTATCTTGATACACATCTTTTGAATTCACTAAAAGGGTTTCTTACTACGTCTTCTATTTAGCTAAGTGATATTAAATAAAAGGAGATATAGAATTTTAGTGGACAATTATACATTTGTCCCTCTTGATTCATGGGGATCCATTCTGGACCCCCCTCCCACGAATCAGAAATACCACAAATATTGAAGTCCTAGAGGATATAATGGCTACAAACTTCTGTGTGCAGCTCTGCATGTGCACCCCCTGCACATGTATCATTTTATCTCTCAGTTCTTGCATGAATGGCAAGTCCGTGAACAGCGAGGGATGAGTGTATTCCTAAACCTGAAGTAGGAAAGATAATAGGTTTTAAAACACTGACATGGATGAAGCAAAGCAAAAATATGCATGAGACAAGGCAAAACTTACACTGTAAAGCTTTAACTTGATATTGAGAGACTGTTCCTATTGTTTGGTGTAAACTATTTCAAACAAACCATGTGGAAGTCCATTTGTCAGCTCATATTTGTATGGACTATTTGTTTGTCTCCTAGAACCCAGTATATCTTAAAGTCAAAGAAAATGATTCCATTCCTCATCATTAGTGTATCTGAAACTCCAGCTGGGTATAGTCATTGCTTCAGTAAAGCAGTTGACCCAAGGCACAGAACTACTCTAAAAGACACACACACATCCCTCCTTAGGGTCACATATTGTCCACTCACCTGGCTAGCAAGCAACATACTCATATATTCACTTAACTCTCTCTGTCAACATGTGATTTTGCTCTGTTCTTTATCTTGCCACTGCTATTTTGGGTATTCTATTTTTAGGCTTGCTGGGGAAGGTATTTTCCCCCTAGCAATCAGTTTTAGAGTTATAGACAACAGGTCTAACAGAAAGTACAGGTATTTAAAGTGTCCTGTCAACCTACTGTGAAGGTCTGCCTACTGGAATTATTTTTACAGATGGGAACGCTTCTATTTATTCACATGTTTGGGTTCCAGAGAAGAAAATCATGCTTTTCATTAAGAAAGAAAGGGCATGCTAATTGTGATTTTCCATCTCTTTTTAAACCTGTCCATCAGTGCTCCTTGCCTGAGACATATAGGGCAGGTGAACCCAAATTTAACAAATTATGCATTTCAGTTTGATGAATAGCTAGGGTTGTTTTGAAAATGTATGTTTATAACCTGATGGATGCAGTCTCAGATTATGGCTATCATGAGGCATGGGATAATAATTTGCATGGCTGAACAAGTAGACATTATTGAAAAAAAGCCCTCAAATTTTCTCATTAAGCTATATAAGATGGAGATGCTGAGAGTGAGGAATCTGCGTGGAGGTGTACAACTGGTCTGAAATGGAGATTTTCAAAATGGAAGAATAGTCCAACGCTCCATCCTAAAATTAGTACTACTTGTTAGGGATGGGGAAAGTTGTTGGTTTCATGTTCTCACACACACACATATTTATAAATATAAAGTTCCCTTGGTTTAAAATATGCTGAATGGAGTTTTAAAAATTCTGAACTGAAAGAAAAATTTCCCTCTTTTGCATTGGCCAGATTTGATGGGCAGAGCTAATCCCAGCATGAAGAGGATCTTGTTGGATAAGATTATGAGTCACTCTTTGAACATGAAGTATAAAATCCAGGTAACAACTAACATGGCTGAATATATAGGTAAACTATTCAGAGATAAAATCCAGAGGATGACCTCATCTTTGTGCTTCTGGCCGCAGAAACACAATGAGATGCTGCCTGGGTACCTTCACTTTCACTTGGGTACTCACATTCTAGGGTGAGTGTCAGCTGCAGAAAGGATCATAGAGTTGGAAGAGACCACAAGGGCCATCCAGTTCAACCCCCTGTAATGTAGGAACTCAAAATTAAAACATCCCTGACAAATGGCCATCCAGCCTCTGTTTAAAGACCTCAAAAGAAGGAGACTCCACCACACTCCGAGAGAGTGTGTTCCACTGTCAAACAGCCCTTATTGTCAGGAAGTTCCTCCTAATGTTTAGGTGGAATCCCCTTTCCTGTAACTTGCATCTATTGTTCTGGATCCTATTCTCTGGAGCAGCAGAAAACAAGCTAGCTCCCTCCTCAACATGACATCCCTACAAATATTTAAACAGGGCTATCATAGCTCCTCTTAACCATCTCTTCTCTAGGTTAAACATACTCATAGGGCATGCTTTCCAGACCCTTCACCATTTTAGTCACCCTCCTCTGGACACACTCAAATTTTCCAACATCCTTTTTGAATTGTGGTGCCCAGAACTGGACACAGTATTCAAGGTGGTGCCTGCCCAAAGCAGAATACAGTGATACTAGATACTATACTTCTGTTGATGCAGCCTAAAATTTCATTGGCCTTTTTAGCT
>CM034706.1:182040551-182063238 GCA_020142125.1 Phrynosoma platyrhinos | reverse complement strand
TGTAGCACTGTTTTGTACTGATTTTATGCTGTTCACTATTGATTTTATGTTGATTTAGGTATGTGCTGGTTTATGATATCTAGATTATTTGATTATATTTTGTTGATTTTACAACAATGTGAACTGTCTAAAGGACTTGACTAATAGAGTGTTATAAAAATGGTCAGTACATGTTACAATGGGCTCTGACTGAGTCTGACCATCTGGCATGTGGGCTCCTTTCTTTTTGCTCCTCTCTTTCTTTACCTTTCCTAGCATTATTGTTTTGTCTAATTATTCATGCCTTCTTATGATGTGGCCAAAGTATAGCAGCCTCAGTTTAGTCATCCTAGCTTCCAGGGAGAGTTCAGGCTTGATTAGTTCTAGAATCCATTTGTTTGTCTTCCTGGCCATCCATGGTATTCGCAACACTTTTCTTTAACACCACATCTCAAATGAGTTTATTTTCTTTCTGTCAGCTTTCTTCCCTGTCCAGCTCTTGCATCCATACATGGTGATGGGGAATACAATGGCTTGAATGATCCCCACTTTATTGTTCAGAGTTATATCCTTACATTTTAGGGTCTTATCCTGTTCTTTCATAGCTACTCTTTCCAATCCTAGTCTTCTTCTAATTTCTTGAATGTCGTCTCTGTTCTGAATAATGTTGGATCCAAGATATGGGAACTCTTTGACTATTTCAGTTTTCTTACTATCTAAGATTAATTTTTGTAGATCTTCTGTGGTCATTATTTTGTTTTCTTAATTTAAAGACATAGCTGTTTTAGTATGGAAAATCAGTATACAAAGGGATCTTTGGGATAGAAGATAGAAGTTGGTAGCATGAGCTTTAATAGTCTTGAGCCTACTTCCTCAGATGCATTAGGTGGAGTGGAAAGCCCAGGAACAGACCTATATAACAGTCTATGGGCCTTTGCAGACTGGCCCAAAGGGCTGGCTTGGAGGCACAGTTGGGGCAGGGCAGCTGCATGCCGGCCACCCCAATCCCACGCTGATGCCATCCTGATGCTGCATGCTGTTACCCACGGCATGAGGCGTCAAGATGTTCTTCTGGTGCAGCTTTCTGATGTGCTGCACCAGAAAAAGCAAGGAAGAGCTGCTCGCCAGCTTTTAGGGGGGCCTTTTGCTGCCCCTGAAAGGAGTGGCATTTTGCCTCTCTTTTCAGGGTGGCAAAGGGGAGGATTGGGGCCATGGCATGGGGTAGCCACGGCCCTGATCCACCACTTCCTGGGGTGGCCCAGAGCCACCCATTTGCACACCCCCTATGTGTGAGAATACTCATAGGAATGCAAAAGTGTGTGGAGTTTTGGTGTGGAGATGACAAGTTGTTTTAGTGATGGTCACTGGGAGACAATGCAAGGATGTAGCCTAAAGCCCTTGACCTTTTTAAGTAATTGCTATAAGTCTTTGTAGGTTTCTGCTAGTATCTTAGGTTGGTAATGTTCTTTCCGATGATCTTTACTTCTCCTTCCTCTGAGTCTATGCTGATCTGCTTATGATGTTTTCTGCATACAGGTTGAATAGTATACAGTCTTGCCTGACCCCTTTGCTGACTGGGGACCATTCTGTTTCCTTGTACTGAGTTCTAATGGAAGCCTTTTGTCATGAGTATAAGTTTCACATCAGGACAATCAAATATAGTGGCACTCCCATTTCTTTGAGAGCATTTCATAGGTTCCAGTGGTTGATGCAGCCAATGGCTTGGCTGTAGTCAAAAAATCACATGGAGATTTTCTTTTGGAATTCCCTGGTTTGCTCCATTATCAATCATATGTTTACATTGTGATCCCTAGTGCCTCTTCCTTTCGTGAACCTTGCTGGCATTTCTGGGATTTCTCACTCCATGTATAATAGGAGTCTTTGCTGGAGAATTTTGAGCATGAATTTGCATGGAAAATTAGTGCAATAGTCTTGTAGTTACTGCAGGCTTTTGTGTCATATTATTTAAATTGCTTAATTTGTTTTAGGTTATCTTAAGGGTTAAATAGATTACTAATCTTTTAGTATTTCAAAATTATTGTTATTGTTTTAAATTGTTCTCAACTAATGACCTGAAATCCTTTGAGATCTCCTTGGAGGAAGACACCACCACAATGAGGGTTTTGTGCTTATCAGCTTTGGATAAACATATGTAATTTGAAAGACTTAAAAAATGTATAAAAGGGAGACAAAAATGTTTTTAAAGTCTTACATTAAAATAGCCTGATATTTACTTTCAGGAGTGAAATAATATTCAAAATATTGAACCATTAAATAAGATACACATTTTAATGTTGGTGAAAAAAAGGACAAAAGATTTGTTAATGTATAACTATGGTTAATATTATTTAAATGGAAATATTATAGTGGGGAAAACAATAATTAAGTCACTTGCCCAAGCTCATGTCTAGTTGGGCAGCTTTCGTATCCTTACTCTCCCTTCTTATGGTTCTTCATCTTTAAACAAATCTTCCACTGGACAAGCCTTCGAACAGAAGACTGTTCTCAGATAAGCCTTCAAGAGGAGGAGGAGGAGGAGGAGTCAAAATGGCCAAAAGGTAGAGCTGCTCATGTCTAATAGCAACTGAAATGTGGAATTGTATATTTTATTTGAAATAACCAGCTAAATAATCAACAGGAGTCCAGTAGTTTAAAACCTGTATTGGATTCACTTTAGGATTCACCTGAGAGTTCTCATCATTTCTTATTTCATACTATATTAAATTCCAAAGTATCTGGAGAAGTATATATTCCAATGCATATCTGTGTTCTGTAAAGAAGGTCACATGGAATGCCAACCAGATGGAGCATGAATTAGGTTGCTTGGATCTGCAACAGTTGGAACAGGAACATTGACTGGTAAATGTATGACAAGAGATTCAACAACTCTCTCCCCATACACTATGTGGGTTGTTTTCAGGAGTCTGTAAAAAGGAAACAGACATTATTTTGCCCAGTTCTTCAGAAATTCTTGCCTTTTTCTTTACACATGCCATGTGTGTCTGTTTGTGCATGTGCATACACACGCCTTCAAGTCACCTGTTGACTTATAGCATACCTGTGTAGAATTAGGTCAGGGTTTGGGGTTTCGTTGTTGTATAGTATAGAATCTATAATGCAGTGTAACAGAAATGAGGCCCTTTCTCACTACACATTATAGTTCTATATTCCTCTTTAACCACCATGGCAATATCCTATGGAATCCTAGGGTCTGCAATTAAGGGAGAGGGCATTCAGAATTCTCAGCCAGAGTGTTCTAGTTTCAGCAACCTACAAACTCCAAGAGGGTTTCTAGGATGCATCCTTGGCAGTTAAACTGCTATTACTGTACTATATTTCTATAACGTGAAAGTGTTCCATGCCACAAGCCCTGATTCTAATATAGTGATGGTGACATTAAGTTTCTTATAGTGATAGTTTGAGTTAGCACAGAAGAACAGGGCAGACAGAGTTTTAGTCCCATAACCTCCATATGACAGAGATAGAAACTGGGAAACATGTGAGCAACATCAGAATGTGGTCAAGATGGCAAATGTTATCCATGAAGAGGCGCTCACAAGCTTGAAGATGCTGCAGTACTTTGCTTTTACCTGAACCTACTGAGAAGGGCAAGAATCCAACCTGTCCTATACTCTCTCCCTGCTAAATAAGTACCCATATTTTTTGCCATATAAGACGCTCCGGCATATAAGACGCACCCAATTTTAAAGGCGGAAAATCTAGGAAAAAAAGATTCTTAACCAAATACGGTGAACCACTGAGGCCGTGGCTAAAGGGAGGCCTCCTTCCACCCGCGGCCTCGGTGGTTCAATGGGCTGCTCCTGGGATCGGAGGATGTCTGTTCTGTTTTCACCCATTTAAGCCCGTGCCTAGCTTGTGCCCAGATCGGCATGTGATAATCTCCTTAGTTAATACAAATCTCCATATCCCACTATTTTACTCTGCTCTGTATGTTTATCTTAATGTAAATATAACATAATACATGGTCAATGAAAACAGATTACTTATCCTAATCTGATTTCCAATTATTAAGTCTGCAGTCCTAAATACACTTACCAGGGAATGAGCTCCACTAAACTCTGTAGGATTTACTGCTAAACAGCTGTTCCTAGGTTTGCACTGTAAATGTTTAAATGTTCTCCTGGCCATTCTGGATCCTTACTTGTTGTTTTGTAACCTCTGGGAGTACTGAAAGCCTGTGTAACTTATTTAGCCATCTGCTCTAGGTGGGAAAGCATATGGAAAGGGACTTTATGTTATGGAAAGGATGAAAATAAGCTTGTTTGGGAATGGTGTTGGTAGGTTGAGCTTGATACTTTTGTCATATTCTGAGAGTGAAGACAATTTGTGTCCACAAAAATTTAATTTTATTGTACTATGTGTGGTTTTAAACTTAATATTTTGTGTGTGTGTGTGCAGGTGTGTACACACTGTGTTCTTGATATGTTCTTGTTATTTTTAGGAACATAAAATTCTTTCTAAAAAATAAATTTAAAAAAATAAAAGAATCCATGAATGTTAAATAAACACAGTCAGCCCTCCGTTTTCATGGGGGATCCATTGTAGAACACATATATGCCCTGCAAAAATAGAAAATTGCCAATATTCAAGTCCCATTGGCTTGAATGGCAGTGTGCCCCCCATTTTATCCCCCTCTGTTTTCCACTCATGAACAGGTGAGGGACGTGGGATCCAAGTCCATGAAAACAGAGGGGCAACTGTATCACCAAAATCTCAGCCTAAGACTTAGAATTTTCAAAGGCCAAGAACGTAGATATAATGGGATTTTTTGGCCCCCTCTCCTGAAACAGCAGGCAAATTGCCTTTGCTGATCAGTGCCAGGTTAGTTTGCTATGCAGCACAGGCAAACTGCTATTGGATAGATGGAAGTTCAAGTAGCATTGTACCTCACCTCTTCAAAGGTATGTGGTGACTCTAGGATACATCTAAGAGACTTTATACCTTCTCTTACCAGAATAATCCATGGAGTGGCTAGGTAAGCCATAATAAATTGATGAACTTTGCCATTAGGACTATAACCATTCATAAATATTCAAACAAGAACTGCCATCACATCCAGGGTTATTTACACAGTACAGCCTTTTAAAATATTTCTGAAGACAATCCTGTATGGCAAACTGATTTACAAATAATTTAACTTTCCCTTATATTATGCTTCCAATTTACAAAGAAGGTCAACAAGCATTTTTGCATTCCATAGGGCCCAGGCATCAACATGGGCTGACACAGGATGAGTTGGATGAGTTATTTAGAAGACCTCCTTATACCCGAAAACAAGCTTGCAGGCTTGTTAAGCAAGCAAAACATAAAGAAAATGAAATTATAGGCAGTGAATGTCTAAGGCAGGCCCTTACTGGCATAGTAGGAAAGCCAGCTATAGCTCATATGTTGTAAGGCAAAATAATTTTGTCATTTTTTAAAAAAAAGAGTCCTTTCTTCCCTCCCTCTGGCCCACATTGCACATGTAACAATCCATTTTTCATGCAGCTACATTTTCTTATCACTCCTAGAAGAGGGAGTCACTATTAGAGTCAGCAGCAGGAAAAGGCTGTCTGTTTCCAAAATATTTGCCTTTCAGAATGATGGCAACCACATTTCTTGCTGTCTAAGCAGTTTTTCCCAAAGTCTCCCTTCCAGAATCCAGGCATTCTGGAAATTGTTAGTACTCAAGCAGCAGCCTTCTCCAACACCCCTTTTCCCCTATCTTCTCTGCTGGTTCATGGTTGTTTTCATCTTTTTGCCACCACCACTGCGACCACCTTGCTTCCACCAGCTTAATTATGCTGCTAATATAGCCAACATAATTCTGTTGATAACTTCAGTGAAAGATCCTTTACACATAACTAGGTTGGACAATCCAAGTTACAAATTATATAAATTATCTACCACTAATCTTTTGCAACCAATTATTAGGGGGCTTACAGACATGGGCTTGAATGACCTGACCAGAGCAGTGGAAGATGGGGATTCTTGGAGATGTCTCATTCACAGGGTCACCAGGGGTTGGAATAGACTTGAGAGAAGCTACCAACAGCAACATTTGGTGTACCAGTTAGTAGGATTGTGTTGCTTAGTTTATACTTTCATAAAAAGTACATGCCAGGGAATTGTCCAGGACTATGGTTCCCAAACTTTGGTCCTCCAAGTGTTTTGGAGGTCAACTCCCAGAATCCCCAGCCACCTTGGCCAACACTCAGGAATTCTTAGAGATGACATCTGTAGGAAGAAAGGGAACTACTGGTCTGGGACATCTAGCTTGGAACAGATGGGTCATCTAGCAGCCAGCACTAAGGCACAGAATGGTGAAATGAAGAAATACTTAAAATAATAATAATAATAATAATAATAATAATAATAATAATAATAATAAAATTTATTTATACCCCACTCCTTTGAGAACAATCAGGGTGGCTTACAGTAAAATGCAGTACAATAGTAAAAACAAATTACCTCCCACCCACCCCTTAAAAAGATATTAAATCAATTACAAATTAAAATAAACAGAGTTAAAACAACAGTTGCCAATGTGCAATAAAGCAACAGAGAACTGCAGAAATGTAATAAATAGTTTTCGGG
Organism: Phrynosoma platyrhinos; assembly: GCA_020142125.1. NCBI lineage: Eukaryota > Metazoa > Chordata > Lepidosauria > Squamata > Phrynosomatidae > Phrynosoma > Phrynosoma platyrhinos. The sequence continues at coordinate 182,056,662 of CM034706.1, read as the reverse complement.
GAGACAGATAGGGCTCCCCTGAAGAAAGGAGGGGACTGAGGCCAGGATATTGCTGGAAGAGATCCATCTTGACAGCCATTCCACAATTTGGGGGCGACAATAGAAAAAGCCCTCTGGGAGGTAGCTGAGAGCCTAGCTTTTTGAGGCTGCAGCATATTCCTCCCAGAGGACTGGAGAGCGCAGGGAGGATTATAAGGGAGAAGGCAGTCCCTAAGATAGTTTGGACCCAAGCCATTTAGGGCTTTAAAGGTGATAACCAACACCTTGTACTGAACCTGGAAGCTGATAGGCTAGAAATAAAGGGCTAGAACTAAAGGATTTCATAGCTGGCTTCAGTTCTACCTTTCCTGGTAAACTGGTATGTCCAGCCCTGGTGTAATTTGGATTTTATTCAGACATGGAAGCTCCTGTTTATATGCAGAGAATGAATCGTTGGAAGGTTTCTGGTGTTAAGCATGTTTAAAGTTGATGCAGGTGTGATAAATGACCTTTCTCCACCTGTGCCTTTCTTTCCAGGAGTTACTTGGTGGGGGTCCCTAGCTTTGCCACATTCTTCTTTCATCACTCATGGAGTAGATAACACTTTATTGAGAACTGGAAATATACACTAATGTAACTTGTGGGTGTGTAAAAGAAAATATTCAGGAAAAATACAATTACTTTGACCCACAGCCTTATACATATTTAGCAATGAATTTAAATCAAATGACATTATAGTTGCAATGATTGTCTGTATGTGTAGAGGGAAGTTAGTTTACTAAAACTCCCCATGCTATCAAACAATATAAAGAGCAAATAAGAATTAGGATGCTAGGAACCTGGATTTTATTTAGGAAATGATTTTATAAAAAGTTTTGGTTTGAATCAGAATTAGTCATGAATTGAATTTTAATTGGTCATGGACTGAAACCATGGCCACTGACAATTCCACAACTAAAAATACTGGAACCACATTTGATACAGTGGGCCCTTGATATTCATTGGGCCCTTGTGGATAGCAAATTCCCTGGATGCTCAAGTCCAATTATATACTAAAATGGTGTTCCTTATATAAAAGAGCAGAATCGTGGTTTGCTTTTTGGAATATATATATAAGCTATGGATAGTTGAATCTGTGAATGCAGAATCCATGGATACTGGGAAGGGGTCTGTATGTTAATTCAGAATTCTTCATAAAAGTAGATGGAGACGACAGCCCTAGTAAATCTCTTCCCTGGTTGGATGTTGTAATTGTCATCTACAAACCTACATTCTTGCTCTCCTGCTCCTTTTAAGGAAAAATTGAGGATAGCTTGAAATAGCCAGAAGTGAAAAAAGCAACCCATAAAATAGTTAAAAATAGGTAATGAAGAATCCTGCTTTAGCCAAGACCTGCCTTATTTTACTGAAGATCCAAATACTTCCAAATCATCATGTTTCAATTCAATTTTTGGCCTTTGTCTTAAGCAAATCCATCCCTCAAGTAACAAGTCCTAAGCAATGAAACACTGGAGTTCAGCTTCAACCTGGGACACAAAAGTGCCTGTGATCAATCCCCAGATTAGGTTGCTGGGTTTATAACACTGTGAGGGGTGAAACAGATGGGCAAAATAAAGTGGCTTGCAGTCACTTCAAAGGGGGGGGGTGTTTATAGATGCACATCTCTAAAGCAGGTGGAAACCAAAACAAAGCCACACTCTGGGCCTAAGAACCAGAGCAAAAAGAAGCTGGGATACTCCAGCTTAACTCAGAAAATGCACATCTTCATGCCTGGTGCCAGTGTAAGGCTGCGGCAAAGGGAAAAAAATGTCCAATGGATGTAATTGCTATATACACAAAGCAGGCAGTCCAACAGGGCAGCATGGGGTGAAGGGGCATGTATGAGGGCCCTCCATGATTGTATCTTGCCAATATATCATTTGCACACTGATGCACCAAAGCTCTATACAGGTGGAGCATTGCATGCACCACTGTGTGGCCATTCAATGGCCCATGCAAAAGGATGGCATATTGGCAGACGTGGGAGGTAGTTGGGGTTTGCAGGCAGTGTGTTTGTGTGAAAGTGTGCATGCATGGTGGGGAGGCAACAAAAAAATTACCCAGTGGTGTGGCTTGTTGCTGTATGTGGGTCCATCTGCGGGTATTTGGCTTGCCTTGAGAGTGGGCCATGTGGACAGTGGAGTTTCGATCTGCTTTTAGAAAAAAGCAGGATCAAACTGCTCTTTCCTATCCATTTGCTCTGGCCCCTACAAACTCAGCCCTTGATAGACCTTTACTACATGGTCCATATAGTTCAGCTCACATTTAGAAGGCTGCCTTTAATGGTTTCGTTTTATTTTTAATGGCAGAAACACATTGGAATTAACACATTGCCCCCATCCCCAAATAAGCATGTGTGTGTTTTACTGCAGTTTTACTGATTAAAATGTCTGCTTAATTAAAATTCCCATGCATGATCAGTTTGTGCAAACTGTTCTTGACAAATCTCTCAATAGAAGCTTTCCAATGTTTAGAATACTAATTTAAATCTTCCAGAAAAGTTCAAGAGAGGACAAATCCAGGTATGCTTTTTAATTCAAACAGTATTTCTAATTTTGGGTTTGGGACATTAACAGCATTAATTCTTTCACATTTTTGTTAACCTCTGGTGATGAATTTTTAGGCTACATTATTTTGGTGATACAATAAATTTCTTATTTGTAAAAATGAAATTTATCCACATAACTGAAATTATGAATAGGAATGACCACACTGATTCTGATAAGTGTTAATTCTACATAACTTTCATGATGACTTAAATTTATTCTTAAACAGAATTCAGCTGCATTTAGTACAATTATTTATAGTTACAAAATACAGATTGAGTCTCCCTTATTTGAAATGCTTGGGACCAAAAGTATTTTGGATTTTGAATGCTTTTGGAATTTGGAATACCTGTATTTGCATATACATACATAATGAAAACTCTTGGAGATGGGATCCAAGTATGAGTACAAAATACATTTGATGTTTCATATACCTTATAAACATGGTAATTTTATATAAGACTTTCAGTAATTTTGTGCATGAAACAAATGTGTACATTGAACCATCACAAAGAAAAAGTGTCACTGTCTCAGCCACCCATGGAAAAGGTTTTGGTTCTTGGAATATTTTGGATTTTGGAATTCTAAACTGTATAGGATTTTGTACCTTGTTTCATGTTGAGGATGTACATTTTAGCTTTTGAAATAGTGTTGAATTATAAACTGTTGGTTGTGCTGAGAATAACCTTAGGTTACATTTTGGAATATTATTTCCAGTTGTTTCCCTGCTGACTTAAATGCATTTTGTCAATGGTCTTACTGAAACAGTTGGGGGTCCCCACCACCCTTCTTTATTCTGAAGGACTGATGGTTATTTGCCACCTGTCAGCTGAATTTATCAGTTTGAGGTCCCTTTCATCATGATATGTTTGCCTAGGCTCCCAACTTGTGAACAGTAAAATCCAAACAGACAGTTAGCAACATGCCACTTAAGGATGCTTTAAATTTAGGCTCTCATGATAATATGGGAGAATGAACAATATTTTTTTTAAATTATAAACAGCCATAGATATACAAATCCAGTGGGCCCTTGGCAGTGGGGATCCTACACTGGGTGTCATCTGGTGTGGGTGGCAGGGCTACTGGGGGATGGGACTTTCAGGCAGGACTTCCAGGGATGGGGAAATGGTTGTGCTGGTGGGAGAAACAGCTGTGTGGGCCATGAAGATAGCCACTCAATGCTCACCTGGGTGGGAGACTCCCCTGAGGCCCAGACTGGCACCTGTGAGGCCCAAGGAGTGCCTGCAGGGGTAGGGGATCAACCGGGTGCCCCCCCCTTTTGGGGGGTCACCCGGTGTGGCCCACACACACACGCGCACACGTGATGCCACTGGCCCTTGGTATCTGCTGGGGTTTGGTCTCAGGATCCCTCATGGATATCAAAATCTGTGGATGCTCAAGTCTCATTAAATACAATGGCGTAGTGAAATGGTGTTTTTTTATATATAAAATGACAAAATCAAGGTTTGCTTTTTGGTAAGAAATATATATATATATATATAGTATTTTCAAATTGTGGATGGTTGGATCCATAGATAAAGAATCTGTGGGTATGGAGGGCCAACTCTATCCACTCCCCTTAGGGAAGAACATAGACTTTGCAGTGTCTAGGCCAATTAAATTTAACACATTAAATTACATTGCATGGGGGGGGGGCTAACTGATATAGCATCTATGAACGAAGCACACAGGAATCCAGGAAGGTAATTTCACCTAACATTGCCACTTGATGTTGCAACATCCATATACACATGACAGGTATCATCATATTCATAGTGGGTATATTTCTGTTTAGTTAAGAATTAGCCTGTTTGACAGCAGAGGTTTTCTCTCATCAGCATTGTCTTATCAGCTAGAAAAAGGGTTATCAACATCAAAGCTGTTAAGGAGCATCTGTCTTCATACTTGAGAGATTGATCTTTGGCTTTTGTCTCTTCTTAGGCAGTTTTATATCTTTTCCAGCCTTATGTTGTCTTTCTTAGGCTACTCTCTTCTGTTATGGGTTACTGTAACCATACACCAATAAATAAGAAACCATGTTTAAATTAATGTTCTTTTTAGAGGTGGGAGGGGGTTCTAAAAATAGGTATTGCCAAATAAATTTTCTAATGAATCAAAACTCTTCAGAAACTGCAATTTTTTTCCAGACTTGATCAGGAAGAGTCATTTTGTCAGGGTCCACAAGCCTCTGTCCTATATGTTCTGGCCCTGGCATCAGGATCATCAGGAGAAGCCCTTCCCTCAGTCCACCACAAGCAAAATTGGTGGGGACACAAAAGAGGGCCTTCTTGGTGGTTGCCCTTGGACTCTGGAACTCCCTTTCCAGGAAGGTCAGAATTGCACCCTCCTTGTTGGCCTTCTATTTTCAGGCTAAAACCTTTTTAATCAGAAAGCCTTTTAAAATAATGTTTAAAGTACATTCTAGGTAGTGCTGTATTGTTTTAAATTGATCTGTTTTACCTTTTGAATTTACTTTTTATTCTTTTAACTGGAGGCTTGAATTGTTTTAATACTATGAATAGTTTAATTCTATTTTAACATTTACTTTTGATATGTTTTTAATTGTATTATTCTTTTAAATTGTAAGCTGCTTTAAATACCAGTTTTAGGAGAAAAGTAGGATTAATAATAATAATAATAATAATAATAATAATAATAATAATAATAATAATAATAATAAATAGATAAGAAAGAAGGGCTGGACTCATTCTACATTTCCTGGTTACTTTTAATTTCTGCCAAAGATTACTGCAATTATGGAGACAGAGTGCCATAGGCAGACATTTAGTGATAATTTAACCACATTTTAAAATAATATATGCTTTTGGTACTTTGGTGGTTTCCTCTGAAGAAGGAAATTGCTAGTGCTGTTTATTGAGAAAAGCTTATGCTTAATTCAGTTAAGGCCAAGATAAGAATTCTCTGGAAAATGTTATGGTGTGAAAAAAGTATGAGAATGAAAAACGGGGACATGTTAGAAGGCCAAAAATTGTGAATATTTTTGACAAATATTACTATTTGGTAGTGGTGGAATCTGTGTTGTTGTTATTTTAAATTGTTTTTGATGACAATTTAACAGTAAATGGGAAAGCTCATGACAGACACTTCCTTTTCCACCTCACATGTTGCTGCTGAAACTATATATATTCATATTAGCATGAAAGGACCCTGACTAAACTGAGGATGTCATACTTTGAAGACATCACAAGATCACCTAACTCATTAGTAAAGTAGATAAAGCTGGGTTAAGTGGAAGGCAGAAGGAAAAGAGGAAGATTACAGTACAAATGATTGATTCAATAAAGGGAGCCAATTCAATAAAGGAAGACCTTTCAAGACCTGAGTAGGGCTGTTGATGACCAAGGATCTTGGTAAATCCAATAAAAAATCCACCAAACAGTGATACCTTTATTGGCCAACCAAAATGCACAATATACATGTTGCATTTGTTTGGCCAATAAAGGTAACATTGTTTAGTGGATTTTTTATTGGATTTGCTAAATGGATGGATGTTTTAAAGATCTTGGTGGTCTCTCATGCATAGGGTCATGATAGGTTGAAGCCAACTTGATGGCAAACATCAAATAAATTGTCCTATCATTGTGTAGTCATTGGCAAAGGGGTTGGACAAGGCTGTATCCTTTCACCCTATCTATTCAACTTGTATACAGAACATATAAGAAAAGCAAGCTTGGACACAGAAGAAGGAGTAGTGAAAATAGGAAAAATATCAGCAATTTAACATATTCAGATGACACAATAGTATTAGCAGAAAACCTCACAGACCTGGCACACCTACTAAGGAAGATCAAAGAAGGAAGTGCAAAGGCAGGCTTAATGCTGAACATAAAGAAAACAAAAATAAGGACCACCAAGGACCATCACAAATTCAATGTAGGGCCTGTAAAGACTGCCAGAAATAATCCAGCTTGAAACCACTTTAACTGTCCTGGATCAATGCTAGGGAATCATGGGAACTATAGTTTATTGTGGCACCAGAGCTTTCTGACAGAGAAGGCTCAATGTCTCAGAAAAAAATGCAATCCCCATGACTCCCTAGCATCAAGCCAGGACAGTTAAAGTGGTCTCAAGCTGGATTATTTCTGGCAGTCTGTAAAGGCCCCCCAAAAATGAAAAAAATAGAAATAGTAAAAGAATTCCCATACCTGGGATCAAACACTGATAGAAATGGGGAGTGCAGTAAGGAAATCAGAAGAAGACTAAAAATGGGGAGGTTGTCTATAAAAATCCAGAAAAGATTCTAAAATGCAAAGATATACAACTCAGCACAAAAGTTAGAATCATAGAAGCCATCATATTCCTTATTACCTTGTATGGAAGTGAGAGCTGGACAGTTAAGAAAGATGCTAGGAAGAAAATCAATTCATTTGAGATGTGGTGCTGGAGAAGGGTGTTGAAGATTTCATGGACAGCCAAAAAGACAAACAAAGTCAGAAACCTCCCTGGAAGCCAAGATGACTACACTGAGGTTGTTGTACTTCAGACACATCATGAGAAGGGAAGACTCATTGGAAAAGACAGTAATGCTAGGAAAGGTGGAGGGAAGTAGGAAGAGAGGAAGGCCACATGCCAGATGGATGGTCTCTGTTAAGGAGGTCACAGGTATGGGTCTACAGGAATTAAGCAGAGCAGTGGAGGACAGAGGGAGATGTCTCATCCACAGGGTCATCATGGTTTGAGATTGACTTGAGGGCAGTTAACAACAACAAAATCATTGTGGATGTTGGTTATGCAAGACTAAAAGGTGACTCCATACCTATGGAATGATGCCATGTCATAACAAGATATGGTTCCAAGGAATATTGGCTCAAATCCTTTGGTGAAAGAAGTGTTCTTATCAGTTGAATCAGGAAATGGAAAATATTTGCTCCTCACTGCACAGCCCATACTCACATATCCCCAATTGTGGAGGATGGCTGAGATCACTCCAGTCAGTTTTTAGGGAGCACTAAAGTTTATATCATGAGACAAGGAACGATAACTTCCAACATGCTAGCACTGCAATGCCTGTGTGCTACATTTGTTACCTCATATGAGCCAGGGACTTGCCTGGATTTCCTCTGCTAATTCTTGTGGACTATAGGTGTGCTTACCTGGGTACTCATCAGCTTTAAACAGGACAGTCAGCTCCTCCAGTTTCTTGGAGTACCTGACAAATGAGCTATAAGTCAGATGAGAGGGATATGCCAGAAAATAAAGAGGTACTGTTCATGTCTGGAAACTTGCACCACACATCTTGGATCTAAACCATGAGTGGGAGTCAGGTTGCATTCCAGGTGTTCTTGGATTACTACTCCCAACATCCCTAACTGTGCTAGTTAGGTTTCCTAGCTTGGGTAGTCCAACCACATTTGGAGATCTGCATGAGTTCCACATTCAGTCTAAACTTACATATTTGCCAAATGCTGTAAAATATAGTAACAATATGATTATTGTTGGACTGGATAGCCCTTGTGGTCTCTTCCAACTCTATGGACGTTATCACACGGGGGCAAATCTGCTGGTTAATCCACACAAATCCCAAACAGAAACTGGATTTGTGCCTTGCGTTTTCACACGACGTCACACAGAAACTGGACAGAAAGTGGACAGAAACTGGTGTTAACCGAGATCTTTTGAAATTCGGTTGTTTGGAGGAAATGCAAATGCGAAGTTAAGGTAATTTTGCATTTACCGTAATGTGAAAAGCAAATGCAAATTTGGGAGCATTTCCCTGCTTTTTGCACAGTTCCAGCGAGCATTCCTTTGTCTGCGCATGTGCAACAAGCTCATTTCTAGTACATTTACGGGCTTTTCTCACTTGTGTGTGAATGTTAAATGAGCTTATTGTAAATTCGCAATTAAGATAATTAACGTGTGAAAGCCATTTGCGGAATCAAGGTTTATTTTTGGTTTATTTTCAGAATGCCTCATTTCCACTTTATTATCGCTTTCTGGCCCACGTGAGATAACATCCTATGATTTTGTGATTACTCTCCATTCTGTGTCTCTCCATATGTGTCTCTGTAGAGATGTGGAAGTAAGTGGCAAGACTATACCTGTTGAATTTCTCCCTACCATACAGCCATTGCAGGTACAAAGATTAAAAGGGGGTGGTGGTTCTGTTGTAAATTTGCTACTAAAATGGATCACAGTGTTGTTCTTTCAAAATCTTTCTCCTCACTGAGGAGTGCAACAAATTAGCACAATCTTTTACAATGCGCAATGGCACACATACCTTGCATTCTTAGCCACACTCCTTTGTAACAATCTCTCATTAGTTGATAAAGTGCAATTGTTAGAGACACTTTCTGCACCTTTAGCTCCTTTGTCTTCAATCACTACCATGTGTGGCATTTCAAAAAGTCAAGTGGTGAGGATTAGACTCAGCTGGGGAAGAAAAATATCTCTGCAAAGATAACAAACACCAATCAGAATGGGAAGCACATTTACAAAGGCAGAAATCACTCTTCCCCTGATTACGTTTTTGCATCAAGAATAAAAGCAGACTCTCCCAGCAAGCAAGCAACTAGTTATTCAGCCTTTTTACATTAAGATTTTCCTAATGCTGAAAGGAAAATAACCTTTTATATTCATTTGTAAAATTTCTAAGTTGAATGTTGATTCTAACATAAGGTATATTAGTGTGCTGTTGTTATTATATGCTGCCTCTTTCCTAGTTTGGGATGCAAGACAGCTTGCAACAGTTGAACACATATAGTTAAATAAAAAGTTGAAAATTAATAAATCAAAGCCAGTTAAACATATTAAAACATCAACAGCAACAAATAAAAGTCCATCATATTATGCAAGGTCTGTTTCTCCTGAAAAATCAATTTTCAGAGGTTTTCAGGAATAAAAACAGTTTTTACCTGCTTGTAGAAAGACAGAAAGGGAGGTGCCAGTCTCAATAAGAAGGGATTCCCAGAGCTTGGGAGCAGCCACAGAGAAGGTCCTCTTCTGTGTTCCTCCCAAATGTATTTGTGAACTTGGTGGGACAGGGAGTAGGACAGGTCTCAAAATGTGGACAGGACAGGTCTGTATTGGAGAGTATGATCCTTCAGATAACCTGGATCTGAACCATATAAGCTTTATTGGTTGTCACCAGTATTTTGAATTATGTCTGGAAATGGATGTGCACCCAGTGGAGCAGCTGCACAAAGGAGTTGTGTTTCCTCTGTAACCAGCTTGAGTTAACAATCTGGCTGCAGCTCTTTGGAAGTTTCTGAACACTTCAGAGGAAGCACACATAGAGTGTGAGTAAGCACATGGGGAATTTCCATCTCACTATTTCAGTACACATTTTCCCCTTGGTTTCTTTTGTTTTTGCAAACTGGAAGTGTAAAGTGAAGTACCAGGAGAAAAAGGGCTGTGGGGCTGTGATGTGTGTGTGCAGTGGTGAATGTGTGCTTGTAACAGACGGGTCCAACATTTAATGAATTGGGAAGCCCTCCATCTAGATGGCTGTTGAACTACACGTTCCCCAAGCACTAACCAGCATAGCTAATAATGAGGAATACTGGAAGGTGCAACCCAACATTATCTGGAATATGGTTCAATTCCCATTCCTGATCTAGTGAATGAGGAGCTGCGGTATGACAGATTGTGGTAAGACAGAAGCCTGTTTTGTTTTTTGTTTTTGTTTTTTGCTTTATTCTTGTTTTATCCTTTGGGTCTCCAAATAAGGTTGGTTGAGATCTTATAATCTGTCTACCATGAAGCCTACATTTAACAGAACTCCTTGCACTGTAAATCTTGCAGAATGTGTTCATGTGTAAGGAGAGATGGTAATAACATGTACAACTTTCTGGAGCCTTGAAAAGGGACACTTCTGTGAGGAGTGATGCTGAAACTGCAGTGGTTTGCTGCATGCCATCTTATGTGCATAAAATGTAGCATTCAGGAGTATGTCCAAATTTTGAACATTTACATAAAAGGTGTGTAGCCAGTATCAGGTTTCTATAAAGTCAACATTTAAGTCTGGTAACTTATATTATCAATAGCTTTCTCTTATGAACAGTTGCAATATCAGACTGTTGTTACAATTCTTTGTCATATGTAGCCATTGAATTGCCCATTTGACTATTTTCAACAACTTGTGATAAGACAGTTTCCAGGCAAGATACAAAGTGTTGGTTATTACCATTAAAGCCCTAAATGGTTTGGGTCCAGATTACCTTCAGGATTGTTTCCTCCCATATAATCCATCCTGTATACTCAGATCCTCTGGTGGACGTTTACTCCAGCCATCCAGGACTAGGTTGGCAACTGTCAGCCAGAGGACACTTTCTTCAGCCACCCCTATACTGTGGAATGACCTGCCGGAAGAGACTCGTCATCTGAATTTTAAAAAGCATGGAAGACTAGTCTATTCTAGCAGGGTTATCCAGATGATTTCTCAATTGTAAATTTTAAATTATGAATTTTAGATTCGGTTTTAATATATACACATCTTTTTTGTCCTTTTAGACTGATGTGTTTTTTAAACAATGTGTTTTAACTGATGTTGTTGTTCATTAAATGTTGCTGTCCCCCACCTTGATCCATGAGGAAAAGCAGGTAAGAAATAAATATTATTATTGTATTATTATTATTACTATTATTATTATTATTATTAGTAGTAGTAGTAGCGCTATGACCTGTTCCAGATGAAGATAATCCTCCCATTTTCACTATTGTTTAGTACTGACTTCATGTGGCACACAGATAAACATATCATAGTGAGAGAACTTTTTCTTATACTAGACAACATTGAAACCAAACCAATGTGCCTATTTTTTTTCTTCAGGAATCTGTTGTTCTAAGGCAGGGGTAGGCAACTTTTCCCCTTTAAGGGCCAAGGGACTTCATCTCCCAGAATCCCAGGAGCTATTGGCCAACATGGGATTATTGGCCAACATGGCTGAGGCTTCTGGGAGCTGAAGTCCCTTGGCCCTTAAAGGGGAAAGGTTGCCTACCCCTGTTCTAAGGCCTGGTGCTGGGGTATTGTGGCCCTGGAACTGCCCAAGATTCCCTCCATTACTTCTGAACACCCCAGTGACACAGGGTAGCTGTCTATACATGCGTCCCCCATTGAGTTGCCTTGTACAACCACCACTGGCTGAGTATCCCATTGTGACATCAGAGGGAGTGACTCACACCATTGGTGCGTGTGCCAGGTGACATGGTGTGTGTGTGTGTGTGTAGACAGATGCTTGCCATTGTTGCAAAGTACTTTCTTGCAAAATCTGGAGCAAAAGATGAGTTTCTTTATACTGGTTTAAGGGAAGGAAAGGGTAGATTCACTGTAGAACTGGCTTTTCTTCATGAACTCAAATGTGGGGATTTGGCCCTGTATCATATGGACAGATCATGGGGAAACTGGTTTAATTGGCCCATGTAGAAATTGGCCCATGCTGGTCTCAATTAGAACAGATCTATTAAATCAGTTTTTGAATGGCATGTCAACACTTATATATGTGTTATTGTTCCAATAGGACTACTCCAGTTGGGACAAACAATTGGGCTAGGTCTCAATGTCCCCCTCTCCAAAATACTAACATTAATGGCAGTTACCTAAATGGACCACTGGCATTGGTGTAATTTGGTATTTTTACTAAAATTCAACTGTTTCAGCTAGAAGGGAGAGTATCAACCATTAGCAGTCTCTTAGCAACAACACAGGCACACCTGTTTCACCACTGACCAGCTGCTAATGCTGTACATTATTTAGAGAGAAACTTGTGTTAATTATCAAGAGAGAAGCCAGTATAAAGAAAATGGATCACCACAATCTTGGCAAATGTCTCTCTGTTAAAATATTCAGAAAGGCATCTGCATTTTAAAAATTCAACTTAGGATCCCATTTTTTTAAAAAAATGTTAAAACCTCCAAAATAAAGAAATCCAAGTATTATTTAGTTATTGGCCTAGCTTTAGAATGAAACATATGAGATGTTTACATTTTGTGGTACACAGGCTTAAATGTATAAATATTACATAGTGTTTATTATAAGATAGCCTAGAGTGTTCAAGTAACATTATCTTGTTTTTGTGACAACAATCTAGTTAAACAAGGCTGGAGAAGATGTATCCCTTCAGATATTGTTGGACTCCAGTTTTCATCAGTCTCTTCTCCATGTTCTAGAGCAGGGGTAGGCAACCTTTCTCCTTTAAGGGCCAAGGGACTTCAGCTCCCAGAATTCCAGGAGCTATTGGCCAACATGGGACTATTGGCCAACATGGCTGAGGCTTCTGGGAGTTGAAGTCCCTCGGCCCTTAAAGGGGAAAGGTTGCCTACCCCTGTTCTAGAGGTTTTGGCCCATGGTGAAATATAATGGGAATAGTAGTCCATCGACATCTGGAGAGGCATAATTTCCTCAGCTCTGCTAAAAGGTGAATTGGCAGTATCACAGACAAAAGGGGAATTGAAGATTGGCATTTATGGTGAATGTGTTTGCAACAATGGCACTTCATGCCACTTACTCACCTATGGAGCTGAGCTACATAAATCAGGGAAGATACCCTTGCCAATCAAGGTCCATTTGAGCTAGAGTGCTGTCAAAACATCTGGAACATGTGGAACGTTTAAGATGCATTTTCTGCATTTTGGTTGACCAATAAAGGTACCAGTTGTCAAGATGAGTCCCACTCACCGAACTATTTTCCTATTGTGGCAGCTCCATGGGTTTTGTCATCCCACTGCTGCCACCAAATTGTCAAGAGCACTTTTACTGTTTTTATTGTGGCAGCCCAAAGGGGTTTTTCTATCGCTTCACTGCCACCAATTTGTGATAGGCAACACACAGCCACCCCACTACTTCTCCTTTGAGGACCACCAATTTGTCACAGATCCTTTTTTCTCTAGACTTTGTTTTAAAATGCTTTATATTAGTAGATGGATATATACTCAAACTGCACCCAAGCTTTTGTTAAAATTAAAACAATATTTTACAAGTAGATGATGGATTAGACAATTGTTACTTCATGCAATGGTGTAACTTGTTTTACTTTTTTTATTTTACTTTCTTAGTTTTTACTTTGTTTCAGTTACAGTTCTCTCACTTCAATCTCTTCAGAGAACAATAGTTACTGTTACTCAGGATTCTGTCCTTCTTCTGAGTTACTTCCCTTAAAACCCTTTTAATGAACCAGCCTCTCTGGCTAACTCTATCCCACAGGAGTCTCAACATTAATTCCGTCACTTGGAGTTCTATATGGGTTTTAAGTCCCTAACTTCTGGACTTTTACTCTGTTCCTCTCTGGACTTAACTGAAACCCTACCTCACTTCCAACTGTCACTACCTGTCTCTTTATCCTCTCCAGCCTTCAGTTTGATTGGCTGTTGCCATCTCGAATTCTACTGGCTGTTGATAAGGCTTGCCCTATTCTGCCTTCTCTCCACACCGGTCATTAACACAATGTCAGCATTTGTCTTTTTTTTTTTAATAGATCTAGAACCTGCTGGTTTCCAAAGTAAGTGCCATTGTTTCAATGGATCTACTCTTGTTGGGCTGAGCAATTGGATTGAAGCCCCTATCTCCACATCTCCAAAACCTCTGGTTCCAGACATAGGCTGACATCATGTTAATGACCAATATCTTTATTGGCCAATCAAAATGCAGAAAATGTATTATGTAAGATTTCAATGATTCTCTGGCTTCTTCATCAGGTAAAGATGTCAAAAATCATACAGGGAAAAAGGGTGAAGATGTTAGAGTCACATTCTGCCTCTGTTGTCAGTTCAGATAGTATTGAGGGATTTCAGTGCAGGCAAAGGACATTCCTTCTTGGGCATGTGAAGATAAAAGGGAAAGGACAATAAAAACAAGCAGTAAAATGTCAACTTCATTAGAATCAGTAAAGTAACTTTCCTTGAGATCCAACTGTCACTGTCCCATGTGAAGCTAACTGCTCCTTTCTTAGGGAGAGAATATTGCATTTCTTAAGGAGTCTCTGTACTGTTTCATTTGGAAAAAATGTTTATATGCTATATTTGAAATTACAGTTTTGCTGCAATAGGGGAAACTTTATTTCTTTTGTTCCCGTTCTGGTGCTGTGTTACTGGAATGAACTTGAGGGAGGATTGGTAGAGACTGAACCTAGAAAAAGGGCAGTCTTCTGGCTTTTATAGTCACAGAAAACCTGAAAACAGAACATCTTTGTTGTGGGTTCTTGTGATATTACAAGAATGAGGCAAGTAATAATGAAAATGGGTGGAAATGAAACTTAATTCTAACCTTCATAATATGGCAATCAAGATTTGGGACACTGGCACTCCCTTTCCTGCCTTGCAAATGCATGCATCCTCTACCTTTCTTCCCAGTCTCCTCTCCTTTCATCTGGAGTTTTTGTGTTCCAAGTTGCACAGCACAACACAAGTGGGCCAGAAAGCCCCAGTGCAAATAATGGGCAAATATTGGTTGCCAAGCTTTAAAGTCATGTCCATATACAAAAATATTTTCCCCACTTGCCTTGGAATTTGTCTTCCTGCCTGAACATCCAAGAAAAGTTAGCAGTTCTTGGGATTTCAGATGCTTCCCTCAGATCTGGCTTTCCTAGTGATGGGACCTGCAGCCCAACAACATATGAATAGACATAATTTCACAACCCTTGATATATGGGGAACACAAGATTTGGTATGGATTGATAGCTATACATTATGGTCTATTTAAACAACAGCCAACTTCAAACAGTTGTGGATGCATCAATTTTGGTCATGGTATCCTTTAGACCATCTGAGAACCTGTTATTCTTTTATTGCGAGTGACAAGAATGAAATAAATCTGAAGATACTTTGATTAATGGATAGGTCATCCCATACTGTCTAGGAAGAACAATGGCTTCCTTGGTTTAAAATGTTGTCATGATTACAATGAGGTGGGAAAGTGAGGTCATAGTTTTCAGTCACACACAGCAGAGCATGTTCCATTAGCCTGAAATGGACTAAAGTGATTCATTGTAAATTTGTATTATTATTTGAGCCTTAGCTAAATGTAAGAGACAGCAAGCAGATGAGCTTCAAGAGAAAAATGGTTGATTCAAAGGATTCTTTTTGCCCAAACATATTCATAACATCTTTCTACAGATGTCAGTGGTGAAACTTTTAACGTATAAATGGAGTTCACATAAATAATCATTGTTTATCTACTTATACAACCTTGTTCTCTCTGTTTATTATAGGAGAAACATTCTTTAAGGTGTTTTAACATATCCTCTGGACATTCCTCTTGCCTTCTACTTTTTCCCCAATCTTTCATTAAAAAAATATTGAGATTGTCAGGTGACACATGCTTTAATTATATTCTGTTTAGCATAATGTAATACACTCTACATGAGACTGCCCTTGGAAAATATTCAGAAACTTCAGTGAATCTGAAACTTTTATGGTCAAAATGTCAACAAGAGGTGGCTACAGAGAATATATTACTCCCATGTGGCAAAGGTGTCACTGGTTACCAGTATCTTCCTGGATACAATCCAAAGTGCTGGGGATGATCTATAAAATCCTATAAAGCTTCAGTCCAGACTATTTAAAAGACCCTATCTCCACTTTTAAGATTCTTGGAA